>CM037591.1:131928536-132528536 GCA_021018995.1 Chloranthus sessilifolius | reverse complement strand
TTTAATCTTCTTTACTCCTCTCTCTCTCTTCTTTACTCCTCTCTCAACAACCCAAAAACACACATTTAGGGTTATTAAACCCTTTTATCTCCCCCCCCTAGTTTGTGTGTTGAGCACATGCACCTCAATAGGTGTATGTGACTTTAGATTTTCAACACACACCACATTGCTACACAAACCATCACATCACATTCACTCATCACACTCTATGCTAATTATCGAACTCCTAATTGGTCAAACTTGTGACCGATCGGGCACAGATCCCGAGGTCATAGTTTAGCATTATTTTTCGGGCTATTACATGCGATCCCCAGATAAGTATCAATTTTTTATGATTAATATCGCAGTCTATTATTGTCATCATGGAATCATTTTGCTAAAAGTTTGTATTATTAAAAATATATTGAATCCTTTGTTATGACCGTTGATTGCGCGTATCAACGGCTATAATCGCTAGATCTGGACCTGCAGGCTGATCTAGGCTGCAGAGCGATTATGAATTTATTATTGTGATCTAAACATCATGAGATACGCTATGCTTCTTACATGACTCATACCGCAATGATAGGCTGAGTCATTGTTTTTAGATAGGGTATGCCGGATTGATGATCATATTTTATTACGAATCATTTCTATAGACGAATGATGGTGTGAATGATGTTTTAATGAAACTGTGGGTTTTAATGATAGAAAAGAGGTACTAATCTGGGGTAGCATATTCCTTGATCTCATTTAAATATTATTTTTAGATTCATCAGTAATTAGTTGTTTAGATTAATTAATTTATTTTTCTTGCATTGAGGAAAAGTGTGATAAATTTTTGGTAAATTGAATCTACCTCTTGGTACTTCCTTGAGTTTTTAAATCTCTGAAAGAATTAATTAAAATTCACATTTCCCTGTGGGTTTGACACCCTTGTTCTTGTCATACTACAATAGATCTTGTACACTTGCAAGGGTTACATTTAAAATCGATCAAGTTTTTGGCGCCATTGCCGGGGAGATCGGCGAAATTTTGATTAATTCGGATAGGGATTTGTGTGTTTTGTGGTGAAAAAAAAATAAAATAAAAAATATAAAAATATATAAAAAATAATAATAATAATAATATCTTTAATTCTGAAAATTTAGAAGTTTGTAGATTGTGAAATCTGAAATTTGGTACTCAAAGGTTGATTTTTGATTTTCGAACTTAAATTTTTGCAATTAGAATTTTTGAAATTTAATTTCTAAATTAAATTTTGATTTTCTTGTGTGAATTTTGACTTTTGAATTTTAAAAATTAATATTTTGATTTTTGATTTGCAAAATCTTCTTTCCCTTATTTTTCTCTCTTAGGTAAGTTTTTGTGGAGTTCTTTTAGGAAGTTTAGATTTTTAGGACTTCTTATTTTAAACTTTGTAGGAGTTTTTGTTTTTCTTATCTTCCTCTTTTAGAAAATATCTTGTAGGATTTTTTTTTTTAAATTCTAGTTATTAATTTTTGTAGGACTACTTGCTTTAGGCTTTGTAGGAATCTTTCTATTCTCTCCCTTCTTTTTCTCTTCTAGGTAAGATTTTATAGGATTTTGTAGGATTGACTTTAGGTTTTGAAATTTTAATTTTAATTTTTAATTTTTGAATTTAATTTTTATTTTTGAAATTCAAATTTTTAAAAAAAAAAAAATTTCTTTTTTAGGCTACTGTTTATCTTAGACTCAATCGATTGAACATTCACTGTCAATCGATTGAGACTGGGATATCATTCTCTGTGAATTCCCAGGTTTATTTCAATCGATTGACACTTCTCTGTCAATCGATTAACAAAGCTTTGTTGTTAGCCATCTTAGCTACAAAATCTGTGCTGACTTGCTTTGACTCTTTGAACCTCAATCGATTGAGAATGATTCTTCAATCGATTGACTGATAAAGTCATTTGTTTAAAAATTTGTGTGTGCTTTGTGTCAATCTATTGAAACCTTTGCTTCAATTGATTAAAGCTGATAATTGTGGGTTTGTTGTGGAATCATCAACCCTGCTTGTGAGCGTGGTGTATGAGATTTACTCGATCTCATCACCCGCATCTGCAACCGTTTAATCTTGAGATCGAAAGATCTTGTAGAGAGAATCGTAGAATCCAGAGGAATCAGTATCATCATACTGAAGCCATGGCAGATCAAAGGCAAGAGAGAAATGAGAATAACAACAATGGGAACGTCAATAATAGAAATAATGGAAATAATAGGAACAATAATTTTGATGAGGGCCCTAGAACATTGGAGTATTATAATGATCCTGGTTTTTACGAGGATCAGGAATGTATCATGCATGCTCCCATCCAGGGAAACCACTATGAATTCAAATCAGCAATGATCCAAATGCTACAAATTTTCCATGGATTAGCAAATGAAAATCTGCACGTTCATCTAAATAAATTCACTGGGGTATGTAAAATGTTCAGAGTCCACAATGTCACTGATGAGATAGCTAAGCTCCAACTCTTTCCTTTCTCTTTAAGGGATAAGGCAAAAACGTGGTTCTATTCCTTAGAACCGCAATCTATTCAGAGTTGGGCAGAGCTACACCGTCAGTTTCTTAAAAAATATTTTTCCATGACCAAAACCATTGAGTTGCGTCAGAAGCTGCATGATGAGTCAATTTCTCGGAAATAGTTCCACATTGGACAAAAAGTTTGGTTGTTCAACTCCAGACTTAAGCTCCACCCGGGGAAACTGAAATCTAGATGGGAAGGCTTGTTTTAGGTTGTTTCTATTAGTGTGCATGGTGCGATTGAGATCCAAAATCTCAAGGACAATCAAGTCTTCAAAGTCAATGGGCAACGTCTTAGACCAATGTTTGAGCCGATGACCCAGTTTAGAATTGAGGCGATGCACCTCAGTGACCCAGATTAAAGGAGTTGGACTCAAGTTTAGTTTAGGATTAAGGATTTAGGATTTCTCTTTTCGTATGTTTAGTTTTAGAATATTAGTTTTTAGTTTAGTTTAGGTTGTTTTTAATTTCCAAATTAGTGTAGCCACATTACCTTCAATCTATTTTTGGTCATGTTCTAATTGATGCACATATTCTCTGCACCTGATCTTTGCGTTGAGGTACTTTTCAACAGGTTTAGAGGTACGCTACTTATTTCAATCAATGAGGACATTGTCATTTTTAGGTTTGGGAGTATGATTCTCTATCTTGCGTCACTTTCTTATTTTTTTTATATGAAAAAAAATAATAATAAATAAATAAAAAATAAAAAATTTTGAACCATCATACATGAATTATTTTTCGATAGTTTTCAAACTTTAGTTGATGATGCATGTGAATTTAATTTTGATAATATCAATGTCAGATTTTGAATGCTTGTATCTAAAATAATGAAGCTTAATGTGATATTTTGTGGGTAATTTTGATATTCATGCGTAGAACTTTTGCACTTATACCAAGCTAAGACTTAGAAATCGATGAACTGTTTTGAACGGTGAATCTTAGGTTCTTAGTGGAGACTAAACCCAAGAAGCTTTAGAGCTAATTTCCCGTCATTGATGAGTGAATACATAAGCTCGGAGTTTTCTTTGAATACAAATTATTTTGAATAATCTCATACATTTTATTTTGGCTTGTGACTTTGCATGATATTAAATTCATATTATTATGTTAGAACGTACTATATACCTACTCAAGACAAATAGGCAAGGTTACCATCTTTTAAGGACATGATTGAAGGCTATCTTTGGCTCGTTTGTGCTTAAATGTCCCACCTCATATAAATTTATCCTTCTAGTATCCCTTTGAGCCTATTGAAAAAATTTACCTTTATACATTCTTTGATAAGCCACGTTAACTTTTAATCCTTCACCATTTATGAAAATTCAGCTTTACCCTTCTTATTTTTGAGAAATTAGGAACGAGGGATAAAAATAAACGAAAAGAGAGTAAGTGGAGAGATACTGAGTTGTGATGTTTACTGAGAGTGTATAGCAAAAATATAAAAGAAAAAGGGGGGAGAAAAAGAAAAAGAAAGTTGAGAAAAATAGTGAGAGATTAGAAAAGAAAAAGAAGAGAAAAAGAAAAATCAGAAGTTTGTTTCTTTTCCGATTTCTCAAAAATTTTGAATCTCAATTCTGTTTCTTTCTTACCCTTTCCTGAGCCTATTACAACCCTACAAAAGACCTTCATGATCTAATCTTGCATTGGTAACTGCCTTGTGGAGAGTAAATATGTGATACTTATGACACTTGATATGACATGCTTAGGATATACAAGTATCAGTTCTTATGAGATTTGTTTTTGTTCATTGATTACATCGTATTTCATTTATCATGTGAGACCTTTTTGCTTGTTTTGTATTGATCTCTCACATGTGTGCCAAAGATTACCCATCATCGGAGTGATTTTATTTCGAGAGTATACCTAAAGTGAGGATTGAGTCGAAACAACAGATCCGACGGTTATTCGTTTGGACTAGTTCCGAGATGGATGAATCTTGGTTTGGGTATGCACAGACTTCACGTTTAGGCATGAATGGATGAATTATCTAACAATTTGAGCATTAGATTAATTTGAATAGATACTAGCATGATTGACATGACATTAATATTTAAGATTGATGATTCACATATTGAAACAATTAATGTTTTTGTTTTTGAATAATATATATGTTATCAAAATCATATTTTGAAAACTCAATTTTATCGATGGTTTCAAAAATGTATTGAAGTTTGTGGGTAACTTTACTGTAAACCCTCAGGAGACACAACTCCTCCACTAGGGATCACCTAGGGGTTTAAAGGCTTGTTGCACACGCTAAGTGCAATTGTGTTCCCTACGAAAGTAGCATCTATTTTCTTTAGTTTGCTTTACTCGAGGACTACCAAAGTGTAGGTTTGGGGGTGTGATGAGTAGTGAAATATGATGATATTTCACCCCTAGATACCTACATTTAGCTATCCGATGAAGGCTATCTGATAAGAATTATTAGATTTGAAGTGTTTCAGGTAAATACAAGCCAAGTGCAGAAAACAGCCCAAGAATTCTGAAAATAATGTCAAAACACTGCAACTTTGGGTCATCGAGAACTTGGTACAACTTGTAGCTCAATTTGGACCTTCCAGATGGCCGAATTATGAAATTGTCAAAACACAAACGTTGTAGATCTTTCTGTCCATCTTCTAACGGTGCAAGAATCGCCCCAATCCGAGTTCGGGATAAAATGTTATGGCCAAATTACCGAAGTAGTGTCTGATGCAAAAGCGAGCTGGAATTCACAAATTTCTGGGAGGTCGATGCATCAACCCTTTTGGTCGATTAATCGAGGACAAAAAGCTGTCAGACATAGAACTAACACTTTAAAGCAGATTTTGAGGATTTTTTGCAGGGTCGATTAATCGACCCTGACTTGTCGAGTTGGGACACTTCTGCGACGTGGGTGCTATTTAAAGCCAAATCAAACACTTCGAGAAAGAGAATTTTTTAGGATTATTATTCATTATTATTATTTTTGATTTTAGACTCTTCTGGACATTTTTTAAGAGTTCTTCTCTTCTCCTTCTTCTAGGGTTTGATCTGGATAGATTGTACTTAGGATTTGCACTGTCTCTCTTTTACATTCATAAATTATATTTAGGAAAAGGCATTGTAAACAAAGATCTTTTGGAAGAAATGAAAATAGGAATGGCTTTGAATGAATAAGGAGATCATACACCAAAGATGAGCGGCTAAATCAGTTGATCGGGGAAGATGCGATCCCCAGATAAGTAGCAATTTTTTATGATTAATACCGCAGTCTATTATTGTCATCATGGAATCGTTTTGCTAAAAGTTTGTGTTATTAAAAATATATTGAATGCTTTGTTATGACCGTTGATTGCGCGTATCAACGGCTATAATCGCTAGATCTGGACCTGCAGGTTGATTTAGGCTGCAGAGTGATTATGAATTTATTGTTGTGATCTAAACATCATGAGATATACTATGCTTCTTACATGACTCATACCGTAATGATAGGCTGAGTCATTATTTTTAGATAGGGTATGCCGGATTGATGATCATATTTTATTACGAATCATTGCTATAGACGAATGATGGTGTGAATGATGTTTTAATGAAACTGTAGGTTTTAATGATAGAAAAGAGGTACTAATCTGGAGTAGCATATTCCTTGATCTCATTTAAATATTATTCTTAAATTCATCAGTAATTAGTTGTTTAGATTAATTAATTTATTTTTCTTGCATTTAGGAAAAGTGTGATAAATTTTTGGTAAATTGAATCTGCCCCTTGGTACTTCCTTGGGGACGTTTTTAAATCTCTGAAAGAATTAATTAAAATTCACATTTCCCTGTGGGTTCGACACCCTTGTTCTTTCTATACTGCAATAGATCTTGTGCACTTGCAAGGGTTACATTTTAAATCAATCAGGTGCCATTCCGTGCACGGCTCAAATTCAAATTTTTTGAAGCAGTTAATTTTTAGATACTTTCAATTTCTGACAACTGAAGATAGTTTTTCCCATGCAGGAGTCAATCGATTGACAAGTGAAGTTGAATTTCTGAGACTTTGAGAAATTATGGATCAATCGATTGAGATAGATATCTCAATCGATTGACTGATGCACCAGTGCACCAGTCCGAGAATACAAAAAAATATACCATGTGAACAACAATCCGATTCCATTGATTAAAATGATTTGATTATACCAACGATCCCTCAGAACAACGACACAAGCTACCATTGATCCTAACAAACAAACAAATCTAAAATAAAACACATCAAACCAAACAAAAATAACAAACACACATACTAACAAATAAAAACACTAAGCATCATCATCATCATCATCAAATTCAGGGACTCCCTCCTCAATCATCGCCGCTCGCGCTCCTGCGATGAATTCGTCGACACGCCCAGGGAACGATTCCCGGGCCATCCGCATAAGGAGAGAAGTTTGAAACCTAGACCGTCGATCAATACCTCCCACAGTGGTACTCAACCCATCCATCCGTGCCTCGAGGCGAGCGACTGCTACCTCGGCGTTAAAATCGGGGACCTCTTCAGGACGAAGCCGTCTAATGCTGCCACGTTGGCGTTGTGCGGGGTTTGGTCGGAGAGGAGGTATTTCATCAACTTCAATTGGAGGAGGCGTCACACGTAGAATAGCCTTGATGCTCTTGTCCCAAATGTTGGTGCCGTAGTGATAGAATTGCATATCACCCATCTCTTCATCATCGTAAATCGGGCACTCAAGCTGGTCCAAGAGATGCATCACATAATGCGGGAAGTGAAGGAGGATAGCCTCTCGCTTCTTTGGTGCAGCGGTGGTAGCGATGTCCTAGTGACACCGATACATCTCCTCTAGCATTAACCCCGGAGCATCAAACCACGTATTCGTGTGTGCCGCGTATAGTGTCAGCACCCTATTCTTTGTGCGCTCACTCTTCGTGCCATGCGGTAGCAAATTAGTTGACATCACGATGTCTCAAAACAAGATGTCCATAGGTAGGACTGCTCTTTTTGTTGTCAACCCGGTCCCGTGCCGTCCTCTACACATATTGTTGATCATGTCGTTCTGGCTGAGATCAACGGCGGGATCGATGTGGTGGTTCAAGAGGTGAACCATGAAAAAGTTGAAAACCCGCCCAAGATCAGCTGCATGAAGATTGTATCGCCAATTATCGATCTCGAGGCTAATGAAGGGCATTCCCGTTGGCGAGAGTATCGCAGGTACCCACTCCATTTTCTGGTAAAACAGGCGAATGATACGCAGAGAGACATCAATAGGTGGAGGGGCGAGCAACATTTCTAAGTGCAACGCTTCGATGAATTCGATCGAATGGGTGCATTCTGCGATGCGACGGTATTTAGCGAGATCGAAGAAATTCTCCGTTTGAAATTGGCGATCGATATACACTTCATTGGGAATGCGCATAGGGTTGTTTGCGGGACGAGGTGGTCGGTAGATTGGTGGGCCAGGCACTGCCATTTCGATCGGACGAAGAGAATGAGATCGTGGAAGCTCGGTTCGGATTGGTGGATTTTTTAGATGAAGGGGACCACGGGTGTCCCCATTATATAATCTGGATGTCAATCGATTGAGGATGGATCCTCAATCGATTGAAAACGTTTGGTCTCCACACGTCGCGAGTATTTGAAATGACAACAGGCATGCGGATGCGACGTGGCGTGATCCACTCATCCACGCTTAATATCAATCGATTGACACAGTGTTGTCAATCGATTGAGATTCACCTTTTCGCAAAAAGGTGCACCGGTTGGGTGCCTCGGGAACCGGGGGAGTAAATAGCAGTCAAGTCAATCGATTGAGAGGTTGGTCTCAATCGATTAACATAGACGTGCCCCAAAAGTTTAGCCGCCATGACAGGATGTGTCGATTGGCGCTCCAATTTTCGAAAACTGGCCATAAATTCGAAGTAATGTCAATCGATTGAAATTGGACTATTAATCGATTGACAAATCAGGGGACAGAATGATGATGAAAATGGACATCAATCAATTGACATGCTAAGTGTTAATCGATTGAGTGCAAAAGGTCAATCGATTGAAAAAGACTCTTCTTAATTAAAAATGCAATCAAATTAGAAAACACACTGGGTTGCCTCCCAAGAAGCGCTGAATTTAAATGTCGACAGCTCGACCTCATTATCGTTCAATTGCTCGGGTCACTGAGGTACATCGCCTCAATTCTCATTTCGGTCATTGGCTCGATCATCGGCTTGAGTCGTTGCCCATTCACTTTGAGAATTTGATTGTCCGTAAGGCTTCTAATTTCAATCGCGCCATGCACGGAAGTAGAGACGACCTGGAAGGGGCCTTCCCATCACAATTTCAATTTCCCCGGATGAAGTTTTAGTCTGGAGTTGAACAGCCAAACTTTTTGCCCAATGTAAAAATCTTTCCGCAAAATTGACTGATCATGTAACTTTTTGTATCTTTCCTTATACAACTTTGAATTCTCATACGCATCGTAGCGTAGTTCTTCTAATTCATTCAGCTGAAGACATCAATGGGATCCTACCTCTTTCATATCGAAATTAAATTGTTTGATGGCCCAGAATGCCTTATGCTCCAGTTCCACTGGGAGGTGACATGCCTTCCCATAGACAATCCGAAATGGTGACATTCCAATCGGGGTCTTAAATGCCCTGCGATATGCCCAATAAGCATCAGATAGGCGATTCAACCAATCTCGTCTGTCTGGTCGTACCGTCTTTTCTAAAACTCTTTTAATTTCTCGATTGGACACTTCCACCTGACCACTAGTTTGCGGATGATACGGCGTTGCCACCTTGTGGGTAACGTCGTATTTATTTATTAAAGTAGCAAAATGGCTGTTGCAGAAGTGCGAACCGCCATCACTAATGATTGCCCATGGAATCTCGAATCTGTTAAAGACATTTTCTTTCAAAATTTTGACCACGACCTTGTGGTCATTCGAGCGTGATGTCACAGCCTCGATCCATTTGGAAACATAGTCAACAGATACAAGAATATATGAATACCCAAACGACGGGGGAAAAGGACCCATGAAGTTGATCCCCAAGACATCGAAATTTTCAACAATCAGAATTGGGTTCAGAGGCATCATATTCCATCATGAAATGTTGCCTAGCTGTTGGCATATTAGACATTCTTTACAAAATTTGGCAGTGCCCTGAAAGATGGAGGGCCAATAGAATCTACTTTGAAGAATTTTGTGTGCGGTCTTTTGTCCTCCAAAATGGCCTCCACAGGCCCCAGCATGGCAAAAGTTAATAACACTCAATTGTTCTTCTTCAGGCACACATCTCCTGATAACCTGATCTGAACAGAATTTAAACAGTTGTGGCTCATCCCAAAAATAATATTTTATTTACGAGAAGAACAAATTTTTATCATTTTTACTCCATTGCGTAGGGATTCTGTCAGTTACCAGATAATTCACAATATTAGAGAACCAAGGAACTTTTGTAGCTAGTACACTTATTGCCATCAATTGTTCATCCGAAAAGGTGTCACGGATAGTCTCAGAGATCGATAATTCTTCAGGCAGAATTCTTGACAGATGATCAGCCACAATATTTTCGACTCCCTTTTTATCTTTGATCTCAAAATTGAATTCTTGAAGAAGTAAGATCCATTGGATCAACCTTGGTTTGGTGTCCTTCTTCGCTAGCAGGTATTTCAACGTAGAGTGGTCTGAAGAGACCACTATTTTTTATCCAAGTAGATAGGAGCGAAATTTATCCAGAGCATACACCACGGCTAATAACTCCTTCTCAGTGATGGTGTAATTTAACTGGGCATCAATTAATATCTTACTGACATAGTAGATCACATGAGGTATTTTGTTTACTCTTTGCCCTAAGACTGCTCCAATAGCATAATCAGATGCATCACACATGAGTTCAAACGGTATAGAGTAATCCGGGGATTAGATTATCGGTGCATTAGATAACAACTCACGCAATTTCAGAAATACTTTCGTGCAATCTTCATCAAAGTCAAAAGGAACATCTTTTCCAAGCAAGTTGCACAATGGCTTGGCGACCTTGCTAAAATCTTTGATGAATCTTCGATAAAATCCCGCATGACCTAAAAATGATCGAATTTGTCGAACACTCTTCGGTGGTGGAAAATTAGCAATTAAATCGACTTTGGCCTTGTCGACTTCGATTCCTTTCTTTGAAACAACATGTCCCAACATAATTTCTTGTTGCACCATGAAATGGCTTTTCTCCCAGCTAAGAACAAGTTTTATTTCGACAAATCGTTGCAATATCTGTGTAAGGTGTTGCAAACACAGTTCAAAGGACTTTCCGAAAATAGAAAAGTCATCCATGAAGACTTCGATGAATTTGTCAATCATATCCGAGGATATGGCCAACATGCATCTTTGAAAAGTGGCAGGTACATTACACAAGCCAAAAGGCATTCTTCGATATGCAAACGTTTCGTACGGACAAGTGAACGTTGTCTTCTCTTGATCTGCAAGAAACACCGGTACTAGATTGTAGCCCGAATATCCATCGAGAAAACAATAAAACTCCTGCCCTGCTAACTTCTCGAGATTTTGGTCAATGAATGGCAAGGGAAAATGATCTTTTTTGGTAGCAGTGTTCAATTTCCGATAATTGATGCACATGCGCCACCCTATAGTTTCGCGAGTGGGCACCAATTCTCCTTCAGTAGTTTCTTTCACAGTAATTCCAGACTTTTTCGGAATAATTTGAACTGGACTGACCCAAGGACTATTAGAGATTGGATAGATGATTCCAGCATCGAGTAGTTTTATGATTTCCTTTAAAACGACTTCTTGCATTTTTGGATTAAGTCGCCTTTGCGGTTCCCTCGATGGTTTACTATCATCTTTCAAATGTATTTTGTGCATACATATCGATGGGTCAATCCCTTTTAAATTAGCTAAGGTCCATTCGATGGCTTTTTTATTTTCTTTCAGCACTTTTAGTAACTCATACTCTTGTTCTTTCGACAATGTCGATGAAATTATTACTGACAACGTTTCTCGAGGTCCCAGAAACGCATACTTAAGTGACTCAGGCAGTTGCTTTAATTCCACAGCTAATTACTGTTCAATCGATGGAGTCAGCTCACCCTTTACCTCGAGAGGTAACGGTTCTACCTTAGTCACAACTTCACAAAACTTATCCTCTTGATATGATGAACTCATCCTTTCTTCTTCTGGTTGTTTCCTTTCGGATCCTGTTTTCTCGTAGATGGCTAACAAAGCAGTTTAAAATTCTTCTTTGGTAAGCATTGATGGTAAAACTTCATCCACTACGTCGTCCACCTGATCGATGTAGAAACAATCAACCTCATCTTCATTGGAAAAATAGTTTATTGCATGAAAGATATTGAGTCTAACTTTCATGTTTCCAAAAGAAACATCTATGACTCCTGTTCGACAATTGATGCAGGCATTTGCGGTCGTGAGAAACGGACGTCCAAGAATGATTGGAACTTGATTGTTGGATTTAACTGGAGGTTCCATGTCCAACACAACAAAGTCCACTGAGAAAATAAATTTGTCTATTCCAAGCAAAACATCCTCGATGACACCCCTATGTCTTCTTTCTGACCTATCAGCAACTTGCAGTGTAACTGTCATGGGTTTCAATTCGCCCAATCCTAATTTTTCGTACACTGAGTAGGGGATTAGATTGACACATGGAACTGTTGGGACTCTAGGGTCTTTAAGTTTTCGTGGGGCATCCAATTGCAGTATCGAGCTGACTTGATTTGTCATGAACACTTTCTTTGAAACATGAGTTCGCGTTTTTCTTTTTCGAGTGCATAGGTCTTTGAAAAATTTTGCGTACTCGGGGACTTGCTTGATTGTTTCAAGTAATGGGAGATTTATCTTCACTTATTTGAATGTTTCGAAAATTTCTTCCATTTTTGACGCTCCCTTCCCCATTCTAGATGGAGGTGTTAGGCACTCTGGGAATAGTGCCTTTGGGGTATAGGGACGAGGTTCATTCTCTGATTCTTCTGCAGGTACTGGTTGGACAATTTGAGGATCTTCCCTCTCTTTTCCTTTATCTAGTCCTTTGCTTTTTTTCACTTCTTTTTCTCCTTCCTTGTGAGGCTCCATTGGCATTTCCACTTGATTATCAATAGCTCTCTTACTTCTCAGCACAGTAACAACTTTCAACTGTTAACTGTTTGATGGTCCTTCATCAGATGATGCTTGGCCTCGAGGATTGTTGATGGGTTTGCTAAGAAGCCTACCTTCCTCTCATTGACTCAACTGATTTGTCAGTTGGCTAAATTGATATATCATCATCTGCTGAAAAGCTTTGCATATTTCGCATAATCTTTTCCTCCAAATCAGAATCTTTCGGAACGGTGGTTTGAGGTTGATTAAAAGTCTGATTTTTTCGATATTCAGAATTTGGATAATAATAAGGAGGCATCTGTTGAAAATTAGAATTCTACTGGAAATTTAAATTCTGTTGTGGACGAAAATTCTGCTACCCACTCATTACGTTAGATCTGAACTGTTGATTCATATGTCCAGTTTGGTTTGATCCCCCCATCCTAAGTTGGGGTGATTTTTCCATTCCGGATTGTAGGTGTTTGAGTACATGTTCCTACCTTGTCATTGATATGATTGAGTCAGATTTACCTACTCTTGAAGAGTAGGTTCATCAGAGAAAAATGACAAGATAGTTGGGTAATCGTTAGCCAAGTGACTTGGGTGGTCACAGATTGAACAGGCGGTGGGGTTGCTAGAACTTTTAGCTTACTTAGTTGCAGCTAACAGCATGTTCATTTGCTTGGACAACATGTCAACCTTTGTTGAAAGATCGAAGCAGTTGTTATTGAAATCAACAAGACCACCTCTGGTTAACACATGAGATTTCGTTGCCACATCCAAATTAGTTCGCTCCATTGTCGCATTTTAGATTGAAGTTTGATATAACTTCTCAAACAATGCCCACAGTTCATTGACCTCTTTCGTGGCATATGATCCTCCACAAGATGCATCAACCATGCGTCTCTCTTCGATAATTAGTCCATTATAAAACTTTGGACCTGTTGCCACCTTGGCAGTTGATGATTTGGACAACTCTTAATCAATTCCTTAAAGCGTTCCCAACATTCATGAAATGTTTCTGTAGGTTGTTGGGAAAAGAACTGAATCTTCTTACGCAACTCGATGGTTTTGGTCATGGAAAAATATTTTTTAAGAAACTGACGGTGTAACTCTGCCCAACTCTGAATAGATTGTGGTTCTAAGGAGTAGAACCAAACTTTTGCCTTATCTCTTAAAGAGAAAGGAAAGAGTCCTAGCTTAGCTATCTCGTTGGTCATATTATGCACACGAAATATTTTACACATTGCAATGAACTCATTCAAATGAACATGTGGATTTTCGTTTGACAATCCATAATAAATCGGTAACATTTGAATCATTGCGAATTTGAATTCATAATGGTTCCCTGAGATGGGGGCATGCATGATACTATCTTGATCCTCGTAAAAATCAGGATCATTATAATATTTCAATGTTCGTGGGCCCTCATCATGATTATTGTTCCCATTATTTCTATTATTAATGTTCTGATTATTTCCATTCCTTTGATCTGCCATAGTATCAGTATGATGATACTGATTCCTTTGGATTCTGCGATTCTCTCTACAAGATCGTTCGATCTCAAGATTAAACGGTTGCAGATGTGGGTGATGAGAACGAGTAAAGCTCATACACCACACTCACAAACAGGGTTGATGAGTCCTCAACAAACCACAAGTATTAACTTCAATTGATTAAAGTAATGCACACAACAAAATTTTCCAACAAAGGCTTTGTCAGTCAATCGATTGAAATAGTGGTATCAATCGATTGATATTCACAAGTCAAACGGAGTCAACACATATTTTTCAGCTAGAAAGCAAGTAGCTGTGTTCGGGTCAATCGATTGACAGAGATATGTCAATCGATTGAAAGATATATATATATATATATATATATATATATATTTCAAAAATTAAAAATTTAATTCGAAAATTGAAATTTTAAAACTTAACGCAATTCAAACAATCCTACAGAATCTTACCTAAAAGAGAAAATTAAGGAAAGGAATAAAAGATTCCTATAAATCCTAAAGCAAGAGTCCAATAAAAGTTACTAAAATTTAGAAAATCCTAAAATATTTTCTAAAAGAAGATAAAAAAAATCTCCTATAAAATCTAAAATAAGAAATCCTAAAGATCTAAACTTCCTAAAAGACTCCACAAAATCTTACCCAATGATATCGGAATAAAAGAAATCAAATTTTGCAATTTATAGATCAAAAATGTTAATTCCAAATTTCAAGAGTCAAAATTTAAACCTTAAAATTCAATATTCGAAATTAACAATTCAGATTTCACACAAAACAGTCAATCGATTGATGCTTTTGGCTCAATCGATTGACTATTCAATATTGAAACCTCACAGAGCACAGTCAATCGATTGAGGGAAAGATTTCAATCGATTCACTGTCAAATATATGCACAAATCTCTTTCCGAATTAATCAAAATTTTGCCGAGATCCTCGGCAACGGCACTAAAAACTTGGTGTATTTTAATTTTAACCCTTGCAAGTACACAAGATCTATTGTAGAATGGCTAGAACAGGGGTGTCAAACCTACAGGGATACATAAAATTTATCTAATTCTTTCAGAGATTTTAACGCACCCAAGGAATTACCAAGGGAGAAATTCAATTTACCAAACAACTACCATCATTTATTAGGAAAACACCATCATTTATTAGGAAAACAAATGAATCGAGAAAAATGCAACTATGAATTCGGCATACCCTATCTAAACACTATGACTCAGCCTATCATTGCGGTATGAGTCATGTGAAAAGAATAACATATCTCAAAGTCCTAAGTCACGACAATGATAAATCAATCATTCCGTAGCCTAGATCAGCTTGCAGGAACAGATCTAGATGGAGTGCTTCTTTTACGGTCGTTGATAACCACGATCAATGACTGTAAACGAAGACTCAAAAATATTCAATCACGCACACACTTATAACAGAACGATTCAATGACAAAACCATGAAATTGTAGAGACAATAATAAAACAGTTACTTATCTCCGGTTCGCTTCCCCCTTGAGCAATTTACTTTAACCACTCATCCTCGGCACACAAACCCATTGTAGATCCGAAGATATCATATTAACAATGCTCTTTTATTTCTTAAAAATCTCCTTACAATGCTCTTGCTCTCACGATTATCAATGAGAATTAAAAATAAACCCTATTACAATCTACTCAGAAAAATAAGAAAGAACCAAGAAGAACCCTCAATGATATCTAAAAAAAATAATTAAAGAAGGGCTAGAAGAACCTCCTCAATGAGTCGTGGCTTTCTTTATATAGGGTCGAGAAAACCCTATCCCTAATACCCTCAATCGATTGAGAGTCAAGTCTCAATCGATTGAGTTTTGATTCGGAGTAAGTAGAGTTGGACTTCTCTTCTCTTGTCAATCGATTGACACTTATCTCTCAATCGATTGACATTTAGGGATCAATTCTCCCTCTCTTGGTGAATGTTGAGCTGCTTCACGGATTTTGATGCTTCTTTTGACCTTTTTGTCCATAGTTCTTGTGTATCCTTTAATTACCCTCTTTTATGCTCTTCTACGATCCAACGATCAGAAACACCTGTAATCATTAAAACCTCACAACAACCATCAGATGCTTTCATCAGACAGCTAAGTGTAGGGATTAAGGTGCAAAATATAGTCACATTTCGGCACTGATCATACCACTGTAAGCATTTATTTTTCATAGTGAATTGTTTCCCTTGGATCTGATATAGATCCCATAGTTTTTACCTGTGAGAGGTTTTTCAAATAAAAATCGTTTGTGTATAATTTGTGGGTGTGATTGAATTCGTATATTATCTACATTATTATTTCGCTAGGTATATTATCAATTATCCCAAATTTTCAATTGATATCAGAGCCAGTACACTTGATTTGATTCTCACGAATCGAGTGTAATGGTCAACTCGAGATATCATGATCTTCCTAGAGAAGGTGCATCTACGACGAGACCTCCTTTATTTGATGGATCTAACTATCCTTACTGGAACGCGAGAATAAGAGCTTTTCTCAGCTCTATGGATCCTCGCATCTAGTATGTTGTTGAGGGCGGTTGGTCTCCACCTACCAGTACCTCTGTGATATATAATATCCCTAAGACTACAACTAAACCCAGGTCTTTGTGGATAGATTAGCAATTCAACAACCTTCGCTATAATTATAAGGCTCTTAATGTCTTGTTTGGGGCAATGACTAGATCCGAATTTCGTAGGATCAGCACGTGCATTATAGCTAAGGATGTGTGGAAAATACTTGAAACCACCTATGAAGGGACTCCTCAAGTGAAGATTTCAAAACTTCAGATGCTCACATCTCAATTGGAAAATCTTTGCATGGAAGAGGATGAATTTTTTTTTACTTCTATATTCGCCTAAATGATATTGTCAACTGTTCCTTTAATTTGGGTGAACAGATCGCAAATGCTAAAATTGTTCGCAAAATTTTAAGATCTTTACTCAAAAGATTCAGATCTAAAGTCAATGCTATTGTTGAATCTAAAGACGTTGACAACTTAAATTTGAACGAACTGGTGGGTTCCTTGCAAACCTATGAGTATGAAATATAGGATACACATGGTAGTAAAAGGGTTGCTTTCAAATCTTTTAAGGATGGGTTCGAATCTAGTAGTGATACTGACGACTCTAAAGAACTTGCTCTTTTTTGTCAAAAAATTCTAGAGTAAGAAACAACCCTTTCAAAGAACCGAGAAGTCAAGAAAATTTAACCCTTTGAGAAGAAGCCACAAAAGGACTCCTCTGATACTATTCGCTATAAGTGTCGTGGCTATGGGCACTTTGTTGTGGAATGCCCCAATCGGAAAAAGGATAAGGGCAAGTCCAAAGCAATGATAGCCACACACAAGATCGAAAAACAGAGTAAGTCATCTTCAGATGAATCTGATCAAGCCTCACATGGTTTTACAGCTTTTATGGCCACGATTGTTAGGTCAAATACTTTTCAACCTGACAATTCTTCTCCTAACATATCTGATTGTGTTACTCCATCACCTTTTGATTCTGATATGGAATGTGATATTCTGGATATGACTAATGCTTATGGTGAGTTGTACCAAGAGTCTGTAGACCTTACCAAGGAAAAATCCAGACTGACCAAGGAGGTCATCGAGTTAAAGAATATAATTAGTATTCTTCACACTCAACTTGATACCCACATTCAAGAGAACATTTCTCTTAAAATATTTGTTAAATCTCTTGAGGATAAAGTGAGATTTCAAAATATTGAATACATGGAACGGGATAATAAATTCAAATCTCTCACTTTAATTAATAAAAATTTAAAATTTGAGCTTGCTTACATTACTACCAAATATTCTAACTTTTGTATTGGAAGTGAGAAATTTGAGAGGCTTTTAAGGGTTGGTCAAACAACTTCTGACAAATCTAGTATTGGGTACAATCATTCTTCTGCCCCTGTATCTAAATCCAAGACCAGTACTGCTCCGAAATTTGTAAAGGCAACCAAACCAACCCAAGTGATTTTCAAACTTGTTTTAGAAAACACTAAGCTCTCTATTCCTAGAGCCTTTGATATACGAGTTCCGATTTGTTATTCTTGTAGTTGGGAAGGTCACATTTTGTATATTGTCCCTTTTCTTATGGAAACTCTTCTCAATCATATCCTAACAACATGCACCGGAGGAATTATAAACGTGTTCAGCGTAAACTTACATAGAATAACTCCACCTAGTTCTTTCCTCCAGTCAGACCTAACATTTCTACAAGTCAGTCAAAGATCCACTACCCCCAAATATAAACGAGTTTGGGTAAAAAAGTTTGAATTGTTGGCCTAGGTTGCCCAAGTCAATCAAAGATTTGGGCGGGTCAACTCGGATCGGCGATGTTGTGGTGTTGAAGAAGAGGTGCGAAGAAGAAGATGATTTTGTTGGGAAATAGAGATGAAGTGGGCACCCAATCTCATCTGCAATGGAGGTTTTCTCAGGTATTCGGAGAACGCGTCGCAGGAGAAGATGTTCAGGAAAGTATAGATTTTTTTTTAATGAGAGTTTCATAAACTTATAACTTAGGATTTTTGGTTTTTCCAATATGAGGATTATTGCATTTTTTTTAGTGTTTAAGGTGTGTTGGAAGTGTTTTTTTTAGCCTTTATTTGTTTGTTTATTTCCAATATTTTCGTGAATTTTCTATCATTGGTTTATTTGTTTTGAAAGTGGATTTGTGGATCGAAGTTTGTTGTTAGTTTATTTTGGGTTCATTAATGTGTTATATTTATCAATTATTATTTTATTTTGAGGCCGTTAATACGTGGGATTATTGATTGATTGATGGATTTATTTATTTTAGATGATTTTGCTTGGTGTATCGCTCATAGATGTAATCTAAGAGGTTTTTAATTGTAGTAGGTGTTTAGGTTTATCTTGATTCCAATTGATCCATAATATATGTTCACTTGAATTTGGTTATGACAATTATGATGATGATGCAGAAATGATCGATGACACAGAATCTCATGCTTCAAATTCAATTACTCCGCTGAGACGTGTGTATCCGCCAGAGGTCATCAATGTTGAGACGTACTTCATGTCCGCAAAGTGCCCTACCAACAATAATGCCAGTGAGGTTATTATTGTACTCAGCTCGGATGAAGAACCTATGGATGAAGAGAATGAAGCTAACGAAGAAGATGAAGACAATGAGGAAGAAGAAGAAGACATAGAGGACGATATCGAAGAAACCCACCTATTTTTTTTTAACTTTCATGAGGTTGTGCAAATTTCACATGCCTCAAATTTTGACATTATCGACCTACCGCATAAACCCAATTAACTCGAATACTAATGCTCCATGAGGCAAATTATCTTAATTTGGGGATTCTACCAAAAATTTTACGCAAGTCGTTTTTTTCAATATAATGTATAACGGCGATAAAAATGTATTTTTACGAGACATAATTACAACGAAAAGAACGCTCTGATTATGACAAAAAGTTACATGCAAAATGAATATTACAAGTAATCCAGTCAACAATAAATTACCTATAATGTCTATATTACGAGCCCCCTGTTATGTTGAAACGAACATACCTTTTATCTCTCCCTCTCTTATCTTTTAGGCGCAAGAGTCCAATACCTTCCTCTCTCTCTCTCTCTCTCCCTCTCCCTCTCTGGTTATAACCTGGATTTTTAAAATCGGATTATGTGGTCTTAGATGAGGAGGAGCACGGAACTTGGTATGGGTGTGTGTAGTGTTAGATGCACGCACACACACACACACAACATGTGTGTGAAAGAGAAATAAAGAGACTTTTCTCTCTTGCAATTAAAAAAAAATTAATAGTTATAGGAATTCGGCTGCCATCTGAATCCCATTAACATTGGAGTTGGCTTAGGCAAATCCACTTTCCTAAGAAGTCACATATATTTTGGACTCTTGCTATTTTACCCACAAAACTCTCTCTCTCTCTCTCTCTCTCTCTCTCTCCATTAACCCAACAATCCCAAACGTCTCCCCCCCCCTCTCTCTCTCTCTATATATGCGCTTGAGATTGCAGAAACAACACACTTGATCAAAATGGCTTCTTACAAGTCTACCAAGAGAAGCCATGCTTAGCACATATGGAAACTAGGTTTTTTCTTCAAAAGGTCAATAACAACTAATATCAACTATGAAGAGCTCACAAACGTCACAAGGTTCTCTCAGGAAGAGCTCTTTTTATGGCCACCTGTTATCGACATCAAGATCGACGATCCAAAATCAGGTCTCATTGTCACGACTCAGAATCCTTACCCAATCTCGAGGGCCTAGAATTCCGTATTATGACACCGCACGCTTGTTAAGGCGATAAGCGGACATACACATAATTCTTAAATCGATTTAGCATAAAAATCAAGGCATTTAATAGTATCATTAAAAAAATAAATAGCTCAAGAAATCAATAGCAGGAAACGTAGATGACATTAAATTAAGTGATAAATCCTAACCGTGCATCTATAATCAGAAACAAACAGAGGTTTTACGTAGGATAAAACAGTACCAACGCCAACCCAAAGGTGGTACTGAAAAATAAAAGTAACTAATAACCAGTCTCCCCTGAAAATAATAAAAACTATAACTAAAGAATCTCTCAATGCTCAAAGTAGTCCGCCGGATCTATTCCTTCGTCCAAATGGTAGCCGACGTCCTCACTCTCATGAGCCGCATCAGGAACAGCAACATCCCCATCCTCAGTGATGGAAAAATCAAAGTTCTCACCTGCAACTGTTAGTTTTTGAGGGGGGTAAGTTTACTCAGTCATGTAAACTCAGCAGGTTGCACAATCGATCCACCATAAAATACCCAGGTGATCGTGTGTGCTATCGCTTGAGTTGCGGTACATTTTGAAATAAACCAAACAGCTATAAATAATTATAAAATATCTAAGATCTCACATCTATCATATCGAAACTGAAAAATATAGCATAAAAAGAAAAGACATAACATAAAATAAAAAGATCTGACATAACATGAAATGAATATGATGCATCAAGTTTTGATCTCTTTTTGTGTCTGCTTTGTCGGCTTATCCTATGTAGCATATCTTAAAACTTAATATTGCTCCATACGCCTACACAACGTACTTCGCATCCTACTTAATTTACGTATACGACCTGTGCCAGGGCCGCTGCTCGAGCCTATCACGCGAGGTCCACGTGTAGATAATCACCTAACCTCCATATCATAATGTATACCATCATCCAGCCCGATGAGCTTGCATGCTTTTAAATCAGTGTCCCCTTACGTTCGGGACACCGTCATAGCGTATTGTCCTTAAGACCCGTCTTGGCTGCAGACGTTGGATCTTGCGGTGGCACGCAAGACATGGCACGTGTAGAAACTTAATTTGTATTTTGGTAGCCTTCACAACATAACTTATCCTTATTCGTAGCCTACCTTATCTTACATATCATTCCTTATTGTTTGCTTAAAACTTAATTTGAAGTGAGTCACGGTACGATAAGATTCACAAAATCACGCTTTCCAAGGGACGAGTTTCGTAATAACCTGGATGTACTTCGTGTGGTAGCCCATACTCCCATAGAGGTGTTGCATCCGTACATGGATGCCTACCTTCCAAGGTTCACGTGACCGTGACGGGAACCCCACCATGACGAAGGCTTAAAAGTCGTGTGACATAGCTTATTCTTTTTTAATTATGTGTATACCCTATAGTGATTTTCCTATGTGGTGCATGCCATATGATGAAAGGACTAACTTGGCCAAAAAAAATTATTTCATACGCCTTATATATTTGTGAATATAAAATATAATTAAAATTTGCAAAGAACAGATATTTTATACAAAAATTTTGGAGAAACCTTCATGGGCCGTTAGATTGCTTAGAGAGTGATCGGGCCTGTGGTTCTTAAAGTTTTCTAAGTGGTCTGTGTGTCGAGACCTTTGTCTAGTTTTGACCCAAAAGTGGATCAAGGAGACGAATCAAATAATCCCCTTAGTTATACACGAGTTTATATCCCTTATCAAAACTTTCAAACTTGCGGGTCTCAAAACACGTCCTCAAAGTTTTTGTGGCACCTAACTGATCCATTAGATTATATTGTGTTACTATCGATATCGTTTTGAAGTTGGTTCTATGGGTCAGTTGGGCCTTGATTCAAAAAATTTAAGGGTCAAAGGGAGCCCATGCATTATCCTATGTGGCACCTAAGGCTAAAATAAGAAGACATGAACTTTGAATCATCTATCATCTAATCTGAACCATTAGATGGTTAGACAATAAAATTTTACCTAAGGTTAGCTCTTTTGTCCCGATCCTGATTCGACCTCTAATTATATGAGTATAAATAATGCTACCCATATTTATATGAATTTCTTTGCCACTCATATTTATATGAGTATTTTTGTTCGAGCTTACTTCTGAAACCTACTGCAACTCATTGACATCTTGATATCAGACAATGTAGATTATTTTCTAGGTCAATCTTTCACACAATGTGGCACATATTTCGAGGATCAGGTGTCACATAACTTGGACAAGATCGATGAGATATCACTGAAAAATTTAGGCATGATCCAATACATATCCACTATTAAAATAAGGTGCTCAAATTCAATGCACCAAACCGTGGCGACGCTATTCTGTCATTGACCCATCTAGTTGTAGACACTCATTTTTGGCCCGCCTAACTAAATTGGTGTGAAATTCAAGTTATGTGGGGCCTCAGACACACATTAACAGATTGGAGAATCTTGTAATGACATCACATAAGATCCCATAAAGTTTAGAGGTGAAATCTTAATGTTCACAATTTTTTAGGCAAAATTATAGCACGAGAGGATCATTTATTCGCGTGCTTTAAAGTATCTATTTTTGTTTCGCTCGGATTCTTACCTCCTGAATTTTTTATTTAGATTAGATAAGTACGAGAGTACTATAAATAAATAATATGATTTATAAAAAATTAAATCTAATTTATTTTGTGCCTCGGCTCAAAGAAAATCTTGATTTTGGGGATGCATGTCATGTGGAATCACGATTTGACCGTCTAATAGATGCACCATGATCTCAAGATATATTGTGTGGAAGATTGGGATGAAAAGTAATCTCCATCACCTGATTTAAGCCGATTTGATTTTTATGGTGTAAAATGGAAATGCGTGTTCTTCATAAGTTTAATGAGTATAAATAATGCTACCCATATTTATATGAATTTCTTTGCCACTCATATTTATATGAGTATTTTTGTTCGAGCTTACTTCTGAAACCTACTGCAACTCATTGACATCTTGATATCAGACAATGCAGATTATTTTCTAGGTCAATCTTTCACACAATGTGGCACATATTTCGAGGATCAGGTGTCACATAACTTGGACAAGATCGATGAGATATCACTGAAAAATTTAGGCATGATCCAATACATATCCACTATTAAAATAAGGTGCTCAAATTCAACGCACCAAACCGTGGCGACGCTATTCTGTCATTGACCCATCTAGTTGTAGACACTCATTTTTGGCCCGCCTAACTAAATTGGTGTGAAATTCAAGTTATGTGGGGCCTCAGACACACATTAACAGATTGGAGAATCTTGTAATGACATCACATAAGATCCCATAAAGTTTAGAGGTGAAATCTTAATGTTCACAATTTTTTAGGCAAAATTATAGCACGAGAGGATCATTTATTCGCGTGCTTTAAAGTATCTATTTTTGTTTCTTTCAGTTCTTACCTCCTGAATTTTTTATTTAGATTAGATAAGTACGAGAGTACTATAAATAAATAATATGATTTATAAAAAATTAAATCTAATTTATTTTGTGCCTCGGCTCAAAGAAAATCTTGATTTTGGGGATGCATGTCATGTGGAATCACGATTTGACCGTCTAATAGATGCACCATGATCTCAAGATATATTGTGTGGAAGATTTGGATGAAAAGTAATCTCCATCACCTGATTTAAGCCGATTTGATTTTTATGGTGTAAAATGGAAATGCGTGTTCTTCATAAGTTTAATGAGTATAAATAATGCTACCCATATTTATATGAATTTCTTTGCCACTCATATTTATATAAGTATTTTTGTTCGAGCTTACTTCTGAAACCTACTGCAACTCATTGACATCTTGATATCAGACAATGCAGATTATTTTCTAGGTCAATCTTTCACACAATGTGGCACATATTTCGAGGATCAGGTGTCACATAACTTGGACAAGATCGATGAGATATCACTGAAAAATTTAGGCATGATCCAATACATATCCACTATTAAAATAAGGTGCTCAAATTCAATGCACCAAACCGTGGCGACGCTATTCTGTCATTGACCCATCTAGTTGTAGACACTCATTTTTGGCCCGCCTAACTAAATTGGTGTGAAATTCAAGTTATGTGGGGCCTCAGACACACATTAACAGATTGGAGAATCTTGTAATGACATCACATAAGATCCCATAAAGTTTAGAGGTGAAATCTTAATGTTCACAATTTTTTAGGCAAAATTATAGCACGAGAGGATCATTTATTCGCGTGCTTTAAAGTATCTATTTTTGTTTCGCTCGGATTCTTACCTCCTGAATTTTTTATTTAGATTAGATAAGTACGAGAGTACTATAAATAAATAATATGATTTATAAAAAATTAAATCTAATTTATTTTGTGCCTCGGCTCAAAGAAAATCTTGATTTTGGGGATGCATGTCATGTGGAATCACGATTTGACCGTCTAATAGATGCACCATGATCTCAAGATATATTGTGTGGAAGATTGGGATGAAAAGTAATCTCCATCACCTGATTTAAGCCGATTTGATTTTTATGGTGTAAAATGGAAATGCGTGTTCTTCATAAGTTTAATGAGTATAAATAATGCTACCCATATTTATATGAATTTCTTTGCCACTCATATTTATATGAGTATTTTTGTTCGAGCTTACTTCTGAAACCTACTGCAACTCATTGACATCTTGATATCGCAATGCAGATTATTTTCTAGGTCAATCTTTCACACAATGTGGCACATATTTCGAGGATCGGTCACATAACTTGGACAAGATCGATGAGATATCATTTGAAAAATTTAGGCATGATCCAATACATATCCACTATTAAAATAAGGTGCTCAAATTCAACGCATTCAAACCGTATGACGCTTATTCTCATCATTGACCCATCTAGTTGTAGACACTCATTTTGGCCCTAACTAAATTGGTGTGAAATTCAAGTTATGTGGGGCCTCAGACACACATTAACAGATTGGAGAATCTTGTAATGACATCACATAAGATCCCATAAAGTTTAGAGGTGAAATCTTAATGTTCACAATTTTTTAGGCAAAATTATAGCACGAGAGGATCATTTATTCGCGTGCTTTAAAGTATCTATTTTTGTTTCGCTCGGATTCTTACCTCCTGAATTTTTTATTTAGATTAGATAAGTACGAGAGTACTATAAATAAATAATATGATTTATAAAAAATTAAATCTAATTTATTTTGTGCCTCGGCTCAAAGAAAATCTTGATTTTGGGGATGCATGTCATGTGGAATCACGATTTGTCCGTCTAATAGATGCAGTGATCACAAGATATATTGTGTGGAAGATTGGGATGAAAAGTAATCTCCATCACCTGATTTAAGCCGATTTGATTTTTATGGTGTAAAATGGAAATGCGTGTTCTTCATAAGTTTAATGAGTATAAATAATGCTACCCATATTTATATGAATTTCTTTGCCACTCATATTTATATGAGTATTTTTGTTCGAGCTTACTTCTGAAACCTACTGCAACTCATTGACATCTTGATATCAGACAATGCAGATTATTTTCTAGGTCAATCTTTCACACAATGTGGCACATATTTCGAGGATCAGGTGTCACATAACTTGGACAAGATCGATGAGATATCACTGAAAAATTTAGGCATGATCCAATACATATCCACTATTAAAATAAGGTGCTCAAATTCAATGCACCAAACCGTGGCGACGCTATTCTGTCATTGACCCATCTAGTTGTAGACACTCATTTTTGGCCCGCCTAACTAAATTGGTGTGAAATTCAAGTTATGTGGGGCCTCAGACACACATTAACAGATTGGAGAATCTTGTAATGACATCACATAAGATCCCATAAAGTTTAGAGGTGAAATCTTACTGTTCACAATTTTTTAGGCAAAATTATAGCACGAGAGGATCATTTATTCGCGTGCTTTAAAGTATCTATTTTTGTTTCGCTCGGATTCTTACCTCCTGAATTTTTTATTTAGATTAGATAAGTACGAGAGTACTATAAATAAATAATATGATTTATAAAAAATTAAATCTAATTTATTTTGTGCCTCGGCTCAAAGAAAATCTTGATTCCACCACTAACTTCAATAGTGTGAGATAGAAAGCGATATTTTAATAATAAATAATTTAAACACCATTTGATATTTAAATGTCCGTAGGGGCCATTATCCCGATTGACTTTGTCACCTACCGAATAAGTCTGTATACTTTTAAGTTATAAGATATCAAAGATACATCAATTTGCTATCACTCACTTTAATATAATGTATCTATTGAAATTAATCTCTACCCAGCAAGTTCTTATGTGCAACACACGCACATGTCACGGGCCCTACCACAGCCTTTATCATGGTCTACTTTAATTTATAACCATTTAATTTCATTTATATTGTTTAATAATTTATATTATTTCTATTAAATATAAAAGTTATAAAATTAATTAGAGAAAAGACCATATGGGTTCGAAGGCATGGATGAATCCATGCGTCTAACCCTAGATCATATGTCACATAGTACGTGATCTCAAAGCAACACATGTTTTGGGATCACATGTCATATAACATGTGATCTATAAAAGAAGATTAAAAATAATAATATTTGTGGTACCCCCTCACACAATTGGTGTATTGAGTTTTTTCACCTTGACCATATTTTTGGATGATGGATATCCACCCTTCTTAATTTTTATTTTTTTTTCAAATAGACTTGAACGTCCTGAGACAAATTGTCGTAGCACCCGATCTTACAAATGAGTGCCTAGTGAACCTCACCTGATTCGAACGAATGAACACATGGATCCACCATGTCTTCGAACTCATATCTCAATTATTAATGTTCATGTAAAACAAATTATTCTATCATTTTTTTGCGAGCTAAAACTTGCTCACGAGATTTGTATCGTGGCACATGATTAAAAATAAAAACTTTGTTATTTTTGGGATTTGTACCATATGGAACACTATCTAAGCTGTTTGATTAAAGAACATGATGTAAAGATCTTTAAGGCTTAAAAATTGGTACACAACATGATCTTTATCATCTGATTTGTCAGAGTCGACCATTGGATTTTGAGCGTATTTAATCAGATGATAAAGATCAAGTTTCATGCTAATCTTTGACCTTAGTGATCTTTCCATCATGGTCTTCAAATCACACGGCTTGGATGGTGTTTCATGTGGCATGATCCTAAAAATAAGAAAGTCTTTCTTTTCATTCACGTGCCACGGTAAAAATCTCAAGTACAAGTTTTAGAGGAAAAAGTCAAGTCCTAATTATTATTTTTAGCCAAAGAATGCTAGTGGTTTAAATTTTTTAGCTTATTTTTATTTTTAAAATTAGTTAGAAATTTTAAGTTTGAATATTAGAGATTTTTTTTAAAAATTTCTTTCGAAAGTTTTCTAAATAAATTAGAAGTTTATTATTTTAATAAGACGCAAACCATATATAAGAGTAGGAAAAGCCGCGTGCCGCTTGCCTCAGACGAGCGGCTACTCGCTTATAAGTTTTGGAAAAAAAGAAATATATGTAGAATGACTATGCAAAATCGTCATTTTATTTTCGATAGTCATCGAGTGTCCTTTTTCACTATTTTTTGCACACAATTAATGACCAGCCGCTCGCGACAAATGAGCGGCCACTCACCCACGATATTTTTTTGGGTACCTACGCCCTAAAGCAATTACCCACGATATTTTTTGGGTACCTACGCTCTAAAGCAATCATCGGTGATTGCTTTAGATCAGGCAATGAAGATCGTGTTTCGCTCCAATCCTCCACAAAAGAGATCTTGAGGGAATGGCCGCACCATCAGATAGTCAGTTTCCAATTTGATAAGGGATTGATCCCCAAAACGTTTCCCTAAAGTCACGTTTGAACGTGATATGTGTTAAGTGATTTTAGAGCCACTTGTTTAAATTTGTGCGATTCCGATTGCAAACTGATCGTCTGATGGTATGATCATGCCTACAAGATCCCTTATGTGGAAGATTAGAGTGAAACACAATCTCTATCGTTTGATCTAAAGCAATCAATGATTTTTCTCTTATGTGCACAACAATATTTCATGGGCGCTAATAAAAATCTTGTGATTTAACCCCTAACGTAGCATTTAATACCTTGTTGGTAGTAAGGTATTTCAAAAAGGGCCAATGTCATATGATAGGCAGGTTTTGTGCATCCAAAGTGCAGACGACTGACGTGGGGAAACACAATTGGCTGTAAGTGCAATGGGGCCAAGCAATGCGGGTCGGGGCAACCTATCACGCCGTGCCATGTCAGCCGCCTGCACTTTGCTTACACAAAACCTGCATGCCATTTGCAATTTTCCTTTAAGAAAGGGAAGGAGAGAGAAAGTACACTTCTCTAATATTTTTTGGGAATAAGTATGGAAAATGGCATATGGGAAAGGAAAATTTATAATTTCGGCCCTTATATTTTATGAATTTGCAATTTCATTCCTATAATTTTCATCTATGCAGAAACGGATGGTTCCAAGCCAAGCCGTTTCTACGTCACTGCTGGCCAAGTGAAATATCCCAACACCCCTTATGTTTTTCATTTAAAAACTTAAACGAAACTTTAAAAGTTAATACCTTTTACCTCGATTTTGTTTCTTAGCACCGATGCAGCGATTCAGCGACAGAAACAGTGCATCAACGATCGAATATTTTTTCTAAAACAAGTAAAAGCAATCATAAGGTAGCAAACATTAATTTATGGTAACGTTCACAACCTTAAGGTAACGTCTACAAAGTTATAGTAGTGACGCTAACTTAATGTAGTGTTCGCTACGTTATGGTAGCGACGCTGAGTTAAGGTAGCGTAAGGTACTTTATAGTAACGTCCCAACGCTAACGCTATCTTATGTTAGCGAAAGTTTTTTTTTTTTCTAATCTACACTCTTTTATCGTTATTTCTTTTTCTCGTTATCCAAATCCCTCCTTCCTTGAAAGATGCGTAAGGTTCTAAAGGCATACAATTTTAATGGTATAAAATCATTTAAACAACATCTATTGTATCAATTGCTACTATATCGTAATTATCGCTATCATATCTATAGTTTCTCCGCTATTATATCATATTTGTTCGTTTTTATATTGTATCTATCACTACCGTATCATATCTCCGCTACCATATAATATCTACTGCTATCATATCGTATATATTGGTATCATATCGTATATTCACTACTATATTGTATCTACCGCTACTGTATCTTTCATATCATATCTCCACTATTATATTATATCTTCGCTATCATATTGTATTTACTGCTATCAAATTGTATCTCCGCTATCATATTGTATCTACCGCTATTGTATCGTATTTATCGTTACGATATTGTATCTGCTATCATATCGTATCTCCACTATCATATCTATCTACCGTTATTAATTAGATCGTATCTCTTCTATCATATCGTATCTACCGTAATTATTTAGATCGTATCTCCTCTATCATATCATACCTACTGCTACTGTATCGTATTTATCACTATCATATCATATCTCCACTATCATATTATGTCTCCGCTATTATATCTATTGCTACCATATCGTATCTATCGTTACTAGAAACAAGAGTCTTATGGTGACCATAGGGTTATGTATTAATTTTTCATTAAAAAAAATAAAAAAATGCCTTAGGTGAGTACCACACTACTATAAAGTAGCGGATGCTACCAAAGACGTTACCTTAAGTTAACGCCGCTACCGTTACTTAACAAACCCTACTATAAGTTAGCATTCGCTATCTTACAGTAGCGAGACACTATCATAAGATAGTGAAATTATAGTGAGTTATAACTTAAGCTAAGTTTTGCTTCTATTTCTTTTAGAAAAAAAATATAAAAAAATACTTGATCGTCGATGTACTGTTGCAATTTCCGAATTGCCGCTTCGCTGCTGTTAGGAAGACAAAATATATTAAAGTAAAAAGTAACTTTTAAAGTTTCGTTTAAGTTCTTAAATGAAAAACAGAATGAATATTTTAGACATTTCATTTGACCAGCGATGACGTAAAAACAGACGGCTTCAAGCCAAGCCGTTTCTATACGGATTGAAACTAAACTATAGGACCGAAATTAAAAATTAGTAAAATATGAGGGTCGAAATTACAAATTTTCCTATAGCAAAGTTTACTTGAATCTTCAAAATTCCTTACAAATATATATATATATATATATATATATATAGATATATATATATACTTTTAAGTTATAATGGATCCCAAATACAATTTGCTATCACGTTCATTAACCTTAACATTAATATAATATAGCATATCTATTGAAATCATTCTCTACCACAAAAAGTTCATATTTACGACACATGTTAGGGGCCCTATCAGCGTAATTATCAGACTCTACTTTAATTAAATATTTAATCTCATTTATGTTCTTTAATAATTTATAGTATTTTGATCAAATATAAAATTACAAAATTAATTACGGAAAAGTCATATGTCTTGGAAGACACGAATGAATCCATGCGTTTTAACCCTAGGTCATGTGGCACCTGCCTCGTATTTTAAAGCAACATCCATATTAGGATCATGTGTCATGTCTCCTTTGACCTACAAAATACTTAAAAAATAATACTTTGCAATACTACCACCTCACATATTTATTGTATTATTTTTTTTTCCTTTGACCATATTTTTGGACTATAGATATTTACTCTTTTAAATTTATGTTTTGCATATGGATTTGGTCATCTTTAGATAAGTTGTCGTAGCACCCAATCTTAAAAGATGAGTGCCACATGAACCTCACCTAATTCAAATGAATGAACGCATGAGATCTCAATTATTTATATTAGCACCTAATCTTATGGAAGAGTGCCACATGAACCTCACCTAAATCAAATGAATGAACGCATGGATCCTCCATGCGGTTCGAACTCATATCTCAATTATTTATATTCTTATAAAAAAATTTATTCTATCATTTAATTGGGGGAGCTAAAACTTGCTCACGAGATTTGTACCGTGACATATGATTTTTAAAAAATAAAATATTATTATTTTTAGGATTTGGACCATGTGGAACAGTGTCTAAGCTTCAATTGACATGAACGTGATCTCTATTGTCTGATTTGCCAGAGTCAACTTTTAACTGTATTTAATCAGATGATAGAGATTATATTTCATACTAAACTTTGCCCTCAAAGATCATTTCATCATGATCTTTAAATCACACGGCGTAAATGGTGTGTTCCACGTGACGTAGATCCCAAATATAAGAAAATCATTTTTGTTTAATATGGTACAAATCTCACTTTACAAATTTTAACTTTTTAATTTTTCAATATTTTTGAAGTATTCGTGACCTCTTATAGAAGGCTGAAAAGGCCAAATGTACGTTAGGATGAGATGAGGATTAGGGTGAGGACCACATATGAATAGTCAAAATCTAGCACTCCTTCAGATGCCAACCAGATATGCTAGTTATCAGGAGAATAAAAAAAACAAAAAAAAACAAAAACAAAAGATTAGCTTTTCCCATCCACGTCTCCATGAGCGTCCAACTGTCCCAGGGACTCCCTTTCTTTAATACGACAAGATAGAAGTTTGACTCCCCTAAGCAGCATCATAAGTAGGCTCATGAAGCACAGTTAGCCACTAAACATCGTCAAATGCCTATTTCCGTGTTTTCTGAGTCCTCTAAATCTGGTACACTCACGGTGTCAGTTGATAATACCTGTCGTCTCCATTCGGTTAAGAACGGTATAGTAAATCCACGAGAATCTCAACAATCGTACAGCTGATTCGGACGCGTCGTGTACCTCCGACATCGTGCCATGTACCTACTCTACTTGACTTAATCAAAAGTCTTTGTATGATAAGATTTTTTTTAGGCTGCTGATACTCCCACTCTACTTAATGCCATAGTCACACCAACACTTTGAAAAAGGAAAAATCTGTTTAGTGCTTTAAGTCATACTATTTGTTAACCATCTTTCAAGCAATAGACCATGAGCTACCACATCTGAAAAAAGTGAAGTGATCATAGCGTACCATCAAATGTGGTTCATATTCACGTTTTAGAATGTATGACATATGCAATCAACATCTGATGTCGTCATTTGTAGGCCATGAGCTCAAGATTTATTGTGTGAAATATTAAGACAAAAAAAACCTTCATTGTCTCATTTAAAGTAATGGAGGATTTTTCTTCTGTTTAAATGAGGTGGGTGTAATATCCACCTTTTATAGCAACTTATAAAACCGATATTTATGCCAAGGATCAAAATTTCGGCTGAAATGAATGAAATTTCAGCTGAAATTATCAATTTTGGTTCCCACCAAAATGATAATTTGGGATCAAAATTTCAATCATTTTTATATGGGGTTGAAATTTTGGGCCGAAATTTCGGTCCAAAATTTTGGTTTCGATTCCCTTCAAAATTGAATCGAAACTCGAAATTTTGATCTTTGATTTACACCTTGTGAAATTGTAATTTCTTCTATTTTTTGACATAGAACCTCTATTTGTGTTCAACTGTTTTCTGAAAGTAGCCACTTAATAATGTCTGAGAGTGTGGTGGGTACAATTGTACAAGTGTGCTCTATTTTAATAAGTAAGCGCTTTTAGAAAATATGTGGACACCAAGAAAGGTTTCCTTTCTCATATGTTTGGAGATCATTTCATAAGAAACCGCGACAACTTTACAAGAGTCTCAATTACCATCCACAGATGCAGTAGTCTTGATTATCACCCACCAACGAGAGTTTAGGACACTGAAGAGTGAGGTACAACCGTACAAATAGTGAAAATACGTACCAGTGTGACTTTGAATCAAGGTGTCAACTTGGGTATCAATCCATGGACTGACGAATCCGCAGTTACTAGGTTATATCGATGCCTTTTGAAAAAAATTAAATTTTTTAAAAGAAAATAGAAGTATCAATCGATATCCGATACATATCGGCTAGTACTGATACCTGAGTTGATACTTGATATGTTTTGTCTCCGATATGTATTGGTTGGCTGAAAAAATAATACGCACTAATATTGACCGATATTTGATGCCATGCTTTGAATTAATGATTGCTCACAGGATTATTTGGTGATTTTACTGAGGCATAACGGCTCTAACCAATATTTAAACCCCATATATGTATCGGCACTGATATGTATTGGTTGGCTGAAAAACTGATACGTATTGGTATTAACCGATATTTGATATAATGCTTTGAATTAATGATTGCTCGCGGGATTATTTGGTGATTTTACCAAGGCATAATGGCTCTGACCGATATTTAAACCCCATATATGTATTGGTTGGCCGAAAAACTTATACATATGGGTATTGATCGATATTTGATATCATACTTTGAATTAATGATTGCTCACGGGATTATTTGGTGATTTTACTAAGGCATAATGGCTCCCACCGATATTTAAACCCCAAAATGATCTTCTACCATTATCTCGATTCTTCTTATCTCACACCAATAAAGTGTGATTGATCATTATGTCCCGTGGAGCACATCCATGACAAATCTAAATTGTTTAAATGGCCATCCATTGTTAGAACATATCTCATCCAGAACCAGCATACTTATAGGTGGATGTGAACCATGAGATTGGTGAATTATAATATCAACCATTAAAATTGATATTATTGTCAACAAATCGGATGATTTAAATCTCTCTAAACTATCATTTTTGTTCCTATAGCATTCTAGTAAATGATCTATCACTTTGATGGTATGAATCACTCACATCTTAAACCTTAGATAGTGTTAGATCAATTAAACACTATTTTAGTATTTAAATGACGGTAACGAGAATAGGTCCTTTTACTAATTCGTACAATGCAAATAATGATACCCTTCAACACTTCACAAAGCCACATAGAAGGGTGTGGGAGTTCTAGCCTCATTTAACTTTAGAGTTTCTATTAAGTATGATTTTTATACAAACTTTATTTGTATATAATCTTTTAAATCTATGATATAGAAGCTTTTAAATCGACTCAAGCTTTTATTTAACTCTAGAGTTTCTATAAAGTATGATTTTTTATCATTTGTAGTCCTTATCAACAAAAATTTCTCTCTAAACTCCTACCATTCAATCTTTTTAAAGTTTTTTTATATTTTTTTCAAAAATATATGAAAAAACGTGTTTTAAATTTAAAGCGTTCTAACCGTGTGAATCTATAAATCCAACTTGTTTGTTTGTTTGTTTTTTTTTCATTTTGTGGCTTTTTCACGATCATCAATCTATAAATCAAACTTACTAAAGTTTTCTTCTCGAGCAAAGCCTCCTGTAAATCTCCCGTTCCTCAAATGGCCCAATTCGAAATCTTAAACAAAGCGAGGGGCATTTAGGAGAAATCCTCTTTGCTGAATAGTCAATACTGTTAAACTGAACTACTGAAGCCACTTCCCATCTCCAACCTCACAACTCCACATTTACCTGGAAATGGCGAACCCCTCATTTCTCGTTTTACTTGTCGTCTTCCTACTCGCCGGCAACTGTCAGAGCCGTATATTTACAGACTCGTCTTCTTCCGATCTTATTTCCGACGGAATCCGCCATTTCCGGCGACCTTCGCCCCTCCTTCTCGAACAGTCGGTATCTTCTGTAGAGACGTGCGAGCAGACGTACGGATTCTTGCCATGTACGACCACCGTTTTGGGCAATCTCTTTCTCCTACTGGTTTACGGATACTTTATGTTCTGCGCCGCGACCTACCTCTCGACGGGGAGCGAGCTCCTTCTCGAGATTCTTGGCCCCGGCATCATTGGTGGTCTCTTTCTCCCCATCCTCGGCGCTCTTCCAGATGCAATTCTCATTCTCGGTAAAGATCTCTGTTTCCTCGTCGTCGTCGTGGTTGTTGGGAATTCTTTAGGTGTTCTGTGATAATTGGTGATCCAAGTTTCTTGCTTGGTCAGGATTAGCAGATTTTTGTAATTTTCTCTTTGATCTTCGACATTTGTTTAGGCAATCGAGACTGTAGTTTTGGACATGGTTTAAGCGGTTAATTATTCTCCAAATTGATTGTTTTCTGGGATTTTGATTATAGCTTGCCGCTATTTTTGTTATATGCATTATCATCTCTAGTTCTCTACGCCAAAATATCACGTTCCTTGAATTTGTGTTTTATCGGTAGCTTGTATAATGCAAATAGTCTTTCCTCGAAAGAACATAAGGCCAGTAACTAATGATAGAATATCGTAAAAGTTGGAATCAGTAATTTAATAGATGGATATAGAGAACATGATATCACCAGGCAGGGTCGGGCTTTTGATAGGCTTAATTAATTTTCAACCCTAAAAATTAGGCTCGAAGCAGGGGTAGATACAAAATCGGGCCTTTCGGGCTCGGGCTTTTTTTTAAAGCCCAAACCCGACTCAAATCGAGTTCATGCCAGGCCAGAGTTGGGACAACCTAATTTTTTCTCTTAACATAATCGGGCATGGTCGAGGGTCGGGCTTGTGTGAGTAGGAAACAAAAAATATTTATTCTAGTTCTATCATCAGCTATGAGTTCGAATCTAAGAGAAATTCTAGTTAGTGTTTGCTACCTTGAAATTCTTTTGTCTTTTCTGAACGATAAGTAGAATTAAAAATGGGTCAAAGGAAAATGCCATTTTGGAGTCTTATCAATAATTTGCTTGTGTAGGTGGGGATCAATATTTTCTGAGTCCTCCTTATAGCTGTGAATTAGGAAGGATTGGTCAACAGCTTTAGATGGAAATAATTAGGTAATAGGTTGGAGTTGGACCCATACCTAGAGAGAGTGCCTTGTTTGAATATCTGAAGAGGTGTAGTGAGTGCTCTCAACTTGTGACATTCGACTCCTTCATTGGATAAGGTCATGACCAGACGACCTATTTCTCATTATGATAGGTGTCAAGTGGAAGTGCAGCGATGTATACAGCTGAGGCATCCTAACAGACCGAGATATTTGAACCTTGTTACTACCTGACCAATCAGTTCAATCAGCCGCTCGCCATCTATTTTCATTTTTCCACTGTGTGACAACATGAAAAACCAAAAGCTCTGCCCTCCCTCCGGGTTTTGGTCGACCTAATTATTTTTTATCCTAAAAAATAGGCTCGAACCTAGCCCGGATAAAAAAGTCGGGCCATGCTCGATCTGAGTTCATTTGGACTCGGGTTATTTATTTGAGCCCGCCCAAAACTGACCCGAGTCGGGCCAGTCGGGCCCGGATCTGTCTTCAACCCGACCTGTTAACAACCCTATTGATTAGGCCTAGGGTTAGGAAGAGGAAGAAGAAAAAGATCAGAAAAGATAAAGCCAGAGAGGAGGGAAAATAGAGTTGTAAGTTGTATTACTCACATGTCATTATTATTTGTACCTCTTTACAATAAAGTCTTATTATATACGTAAATAATATCTATAATGATATATTATACTAACTAACGACGTACAAATAAGTGCTAGTGATACACAAACACTCCCCCTCAAGTTGGTGCAAGCCCAACTTGGAGGTGATGTCACACAATCTTTTCCTATCCACAGCTTTATTGAAGATATCAGCCAATTGATCTTCCGAGCTTACTTGAGGTATACAAATTCATTTGATTCAGCTTTTTCTCATATGAAATGACAAACCACTTCAATATGTTTTATTCTTTCATGTTATACCAAGTTTTCTGCAATGGGGAGAGCAGCTTTATTATCTCTGTAAAGTTTCATTGGAAGTTTCACCTGAATTCTGAGTTCAACGAGAGTAAATTTAATTTATATGACTGCATCCCTTCATGAGCACCTTGGGACATGGCTCCATACTCACCTCCCGCACTGGAAGTGGATACAACATGCTGCTTCCTACTTTTCCATGTAACCAATAAACCAAATTTACCCTAGGAAAGGTACAGTACCCTGTGGTGGATCTCATGTTACTGAGTGATCCGACTCAAACTGCATTAGTGAAAACTTCAACATCAGACTGAGCATGATTACTATATAGCAGCCCCCTTCATGGATTTGTTTTTAAGTAATGGAGGATCTTATATGCTGCATCCAGGTGGATAGTCCAAGGTGACTGCATATATTGGCTAACAATGCTCACAATGTAAACAGTGTTTGGCCTAGTTGATGTAGCGTGGAAATACAGAAGAGATAAAAATAAAATCAGAATTTAAATATGTAGACTCACCCTTTTTTGGCAAAGATCAAACAGGACGAGAGAGAATGAAGAACGCTCAAACTCCTTTTCATGACCACAGAAAAACTCTTCGCGCAGAGCAGAAAATTTCAGTCACTAATTAATAATTCATGACATTATTTTTACATGTGTACAAGTATGAATAAAAAAAATCATATTTACTTTTATCATAGTTTCCTGATCGATTTAAGACTTTCTAATAATAATTGATCTTGAAACTAATTACAACACATCCCTATTTTATTCGACCTGAGACAACTAAAATAAAAAAGAATTTCGATATTCTTAGGCTTGAGAGAGACTCCAACGTCCTAGTGGGAATTCTACTTTGGTGGGACTCATATTTGCGATTAAAATCTCTGGTTTTCTTGGACTCCACATCCTTGCAACCCCCTACTTCTTACGACTCTATAACATACTTATCATATCACCGAGAGAACTTTTTTTTACTATCTGTCACGTGAATCACTTAAGTGATCATGTCTTCTCTCACGCCATACTTAAGGCCCAATAATCTCTCACTAACAAGCGCATTGGGTCTTTAATTTCTACTATATTTTTACTTAAATTTCTGGCGCTAATTTCATCATCCTATTCACACAATTTGCCCTTCAAACCTGCAAACCTGACCCCATTTCTCCCCTTATACTTCCTCTTTTCATGCCTTTTCTCAGCCTTCTTTTGGCTCAACAACCAATACTTAGTTATCCAAAGCGTCCAGAAGCGTGTAGTAGGTTAGAAGCGGGAGTGTCATTGAAAGCTTGAAATTTAATGATTTTATGATTGTAAGCGGTAGCGAGTGGGAGATTCTGGAGCAGGAGCGGCACACTAAGTATAAGATTCCCGTAACTAAGAACAAATCTCTTAGTGTAGCCCTTAAGTCTCTCTTAAAACACCCATATATCCTTGTACACACCAAATTTGGGTAAATAGAATTTCATTCACAAAAAAATTGCATCAAGTTTCCTCTCCTTAGGACAGGGTTTTATTGATAATGGTGGATTTTACACTTCTGAGTATCACTCTCGATGCCCCATTAATTACATAAAAAAATTTGAATAAGTCTGATTAAAAGCTAAAAAATTTACAATGTACATCTTTGAAAATAAATGAAACCCTAGACTTCTGGTCTTCAACACCATCAACATCATCATCTTCGTCTTCATCGTTGGAACCTTTAGAAATGAAAACTCAGCACGCTCCATTCATCCCCAATCTGCCTAATGTGAAATACATGTAGGTGGATGTATGACCTTCACGCAATGGGTAACTACGAAGGATTGTTAATACATTTTCAGGCAACATGAGTTCTTGATCAAGCCTTAGTATCACGTCCTGATGCCGAGCCTCGAATGTGAGATTGAACACTGAGTCCATGACTTTTTAATAGCTGGCCATCGAAATCATTAGTATTTTGATCATAGGGAGGCCTGACCTTGGTCAAAACCACCGAATTTCTTAGATTCGGGCTTAATTGTCACAATGGACCTCAATTTGGTCCTGAGCCCTTCACACTCCCATTGTGGTTCGAACCAGGGTTCAAAAATCCTGTATGGGTTTTGGTCTTATTCCAGAATAACTGGTAATAATTTAGACCTTAGTTCCCATTATTTGAGTGGTTTGGCCATTGGCCCAATATGGCTTGTTAAGGCTGTTGCGTGGCTTAAAACCTTCATCGATCATAGTGGGGATCTCTTATTTGAACTATCTTCAAGATCACGCTTCATGGCATCAGACCCAACCTTTTTTTAAAAATCCCGTATGGGTTTTGGTCTTATTCCAGAATAACTGGTAATAATTTAGACCTTAGTTCCCATTATTTTTGTGGTTTGGCCATTGGCCCAATATGGCCCGTTAAGGCTGTTGCGTGGTTTAAAACCTTCATCGATCACAGTGGGGATCTCATATTTGAACTATCTTCAAGATCACGCTTCATTGCATCAGACCCAACCTTTGTTTAAAAGAGTTTCCTATCTTGAGATTAAGGTCTAAACCCATAATTTAAGGGATCGATGGCCCAAACCGTGAGGGAAGCTTCAATAATGAGGGGGTTTAATCAAGATTATGCGAAATGATGATCTTCATTTTTTTTATCTATAAAAAAGCTGGTCTTTCCGTAAGCGTACCATCATCTCCTCGTAAGGAGTATAAATCTGATGTGAAAAATCTAAGTCTGAACCCTGTGGAACAGGACCATAGTTTGAGATGGTTTTACTGATCCACTCTTGCGTATGACTAGGTTGAACCCGTACCACTTTCGGGAGAGTTTTCTAGCCCCGGGTTAAGGTTCGAACCTTTGAATCAAAGGATCGATCGTCCGAACCATGAGGAAAACTCCTTGCGATCACATAGAGTCAGTCCTCTCGCAAGAGGGTGTCTCCATTATCAAGTCATACCCCTCCTGTAAGAGCGGGGAACTCCCAAGAACATAGGTCCCTTCTGTATAAGAGAAGGAACTGAGGTGTTTCTACCTGATTCCCTAAATGCAACTTGAAAATGTAAGGGGTTAGGCATGGGTGTCAAGACCCAATTTCCTAAACGCAACTTCAATATAAAAGGGTTTAGGCATGGGTGTGAAGAACCATATACCCTAACATAACCCAAATATATAAGAGGCTTAGGCCTGGATGTCAAGACCCACATATCATAAATGCAACCCGAATATAAGACTTACGCATGGGTGTTGAGTTCCACATATCCTCAGTGCCACCCGAGAGACACCTTGAGGAGGTATTCGCAGGGAATCTTCGCGCATGAGAGCGACATAAATTTTGCGTAAAGAGTCGGAATTTCAGATCCGTAAAAATGAGGGGCTTGATATTATAGAGTTACCGCATTGATTACTAGAGTTACCATCCGATGGTTTATGCAACTCACTACGAGATCTACAGTGAAAAAGGTCTGCGTAGGTTGCATGTGTCACACAGATTGATAAGATAAAGTAGTTGCGTAGGTGATGAAAAATAACAAACTACGTAGACGCACACGAGGGGACCCTGCGTGGGTTTCATTTAGAAATGAAAGAAAGAGAGAGAAGAGAGAGGAATCTGTGTGGGTCTGGAAGAGAGAAAAAGGGGAAGAAAGAAAGAGAGAGAAGACCCACACAGGGGGCTTGCGTGGGTCTACAAGAGAGAAAGAGAAGGAAAGAAAGAAGGGATGTGGGACCCACGCAGGTGACCTTGCATGGATCTCAAGTGAGGAAGAGAGAGAGAGGAAAAGAAGGGAGAGAGGGTGGAACCCAGGAAGGGTTGACCCTGTGTGGGTCTCATTGAGAGAGAGAGAGAGAGAGAGAGAGAGAGAGAGAGAGAGAGGATGGGACCCACACAAGTGTCCTTATGCGGGTCTCATTTAGAGAGAGAGAGAGGAGAGAAAAAGAAAGAAAAAGAGAGAAAATGAAGGAATGGGCCCACGCAGGAGACTCTGTGTGGGTCTCATTTAGAGAGTAGGGAGAGACCCACACATATGACCCTGCGTGAGTCATCTTTTTTATGTGACACAAATTTGTGTCTATAGGTGCCTCGATTTCCATTGAGTGATAAAGATTGAATAAAATCGACCGTTAGATCATCTTCTCTCTCAATTATCACATCGCCCTAACTTTGTGAGCGATCTCTCTAAGAAAAGAATCAACTATCACTTGACAAATTGAACCCTGAGGAAATATTCTTGAAGTTATCATATATGAGACTTTATCGAATTGATCGATTCGAGATTTCGATAGGTTTCAAATCTGAATTATATAAGATATCCCGATTTATTTCGAAATTTTATCAGAATAACTGAGTCAGAATTTGACGGGCATTGAATTTGAACTTCATTGATTGACTCAGTTTATTTTAACAAAATTTGATCAAAATAATTGGGTCAAAATTTCGACGGGCTCTATATCAAATGGCCTAATTTATTTTCTATAAAATTTGGTCAGGATAACTGAGTCAAAATTTTGAAGGGAGCTGTGGCCGATGACCTGATTTATATTTTGCAAAGTTTGACTAGAATATCTGAATCAAAACCTTACTCAATTCGATCCAAGTAATTGACTCAAAATTTTGGCGGGCTCCGAATCTGAACTTCATCGGATGACCCGATTTTTTTTTTGTAAAATTTGATTTGAATAACTGAATCAGAATTTCGATGGGTTCTATATCGAATGATCCTGTTTATATTTTCTATAAGTTCAATTTTTGACGGGCATCGAGTTTAAAACTCATTGAATGGTCCTATTAAATTTCGCAAAATTGGATCTAGCTATCTGATCCAGAATTTTGACGAGTGCCGGGTACGAAACTGATTGGATGACCCGATATATATTTTCTAAAATTCAACTAAAATATATAGGTTAAATTTTTGACGGGCATCGAGATCGGATGGCCCGATTTAATTTCTGAAAATTTGATCAAGCTATCTGATAAAAAATTTTGATGGGTACCGGGTACGAAACTGATTTGATGTTTCTAAAACTTAACTAAAATACATAAGTTGAATTTTTTGACGGGCATCAAGTTTAATACTCATCGGATGATCCGATTTAGTTTTTGCACAATTTGATTAGGCTATCTGATACCAAATTTTGATGGGTATCGGGTACGAAATTGATCGGATGACCCGATTTGTATTTTCTGCAAAATCCGATGAAAATAATTAAGTCAAAATTTGACGAGCTTTGTATCAGGTAGCCCGTTTTATTTTAGTAAAATATGATCAGAGTATCTGACGCAGAACTTTGTGGACTCTATATCAGGATTGCCCGAATAATTGAGTAGGATGTGACGGACCCTTTGCAGACTTTTGGTGAGTCACCAGGTTTATTCTATGCAAATTCTATCAGAACAACCGATTCAAGACTTTGATGGATGTCGAGTCACTCAATTTATTGAATACAAAAATTGATCGGAATAACCGATTCAAAATCTTGGTCGGTGTTGAGTTACCCGATTTTTACTGGTCTCACACAATTCATTCTTGTACGAGTAGGCGAGATTACACATAACATACATACGCATCAGTTGATTAGTTATAGGGTTAGGGTTAGGTAGAAAAAGAGAGAGAGAAGAAGAGAGAAGTTTAGGGTTGAGTGTTGTGTTGTACACTCTTCCCAAGGCATTAGAAACTTATATGATCTTACATATGACATGTACTACGGTGTCATGGATAACAAGTATGATGTAAGTTAAACTTACTTACACCCTACACCCCACAATATACGATTCACGCACCCATATACAACACTCACTGCATATGCTATATCTGGTCGTGTCATGGTGAGGTAAATAAGTTTACCAACAATCTGCTGGTATATGCAAGCATTCTTGAGAAGCTCTCCTTCACTGCCTCTGAGTCTATGATTCTGCTTAATGGTTGTAGTTGCTGGCTTACATCCCATCATCCTTGTGTCTCTGAGTACATCCAAGGTATACTTCCTTGGGACAACGCAATAACCTCCTTGAACCTAGCCACCTTGATTCCAAGAAAGTACTTCAAAGGACCCAAGTCTTTGATCTAAAAAACTTTAGTCAAATACCCTTTCAGCTGCAGTATTTCATCACTATCATCACAGTGACAATGATGTCATCAACATATACCAATACCGCTGTAAGGCACACACCTCTCTTTACAAACAATGTATGGTCATAATGATTCTCGTGGTACCCAATTCTCATGACAACCTCACTAAACTTTTGAAACCAAGCTCTAGGATACTGCTTCAACCCATAAATTGATTTCTTTAACCTACAAACTCTCTCAGCCTTCCCCTGTTTTACAAAACCAGGAGGTAATGACATGTAAACTTCCTCCTTTAAGTCTCCATGAAGAAAGACATTCTTCACGTCTAACTGATAAAGTGGCCAATTTTTACAGGCAACCATAGATAAGAGCACCCGGATAGTATTTGACTTTGCCATCGGAGCAACGGTCTCTTGATAATCAACACCTTGTGTCTGAGCAAAGCCTCTTGCCACAAATCGAGCTTTATACCTTCCAATATTGCCATCGGGTCTATACTTCACAGTATGAACCCACTTGCAACCGACCACCTTCTTTCTGGGAGGAAGATTAACGACTTCCCATGTATGACTGGATTCAAGGGTATTCATTTCCTGTAACATAGCCTCCTTCCACTTTGGGTGAGATAAAGCATTATACACATAAGTAGGAATAGGAACGAAATCCAAAGAGCTAACAAATGCACGATGGGAATTTGACATATTTTGGTAAGAGACATACTTAATGATGGGATAATGAGTACACAACCTAGATGACTTTCAGAGAGCAATGGGAAGATCAAGATCACTTTGAGGGTCATCCTCTGGGAAAGGACTTTGGTCAATGGCCTCTGAAGGAGGTTCTTGTGGTGCACTTGTAGCCTGGAACTTTTTCTTGACATAGAACTTTTCCTCTTTCACCTCTGCAAACTTATCGAATTCAGGGATTCCAGATTTTTCTACTTCTTTCTTTTCCTCATCAAAGTCAAGAAACACATCATCCACATCCACCATTGGTAAAACACTCGTGCTCTCTTCACTATAATTATCCCCCTGAAGTGGGCATTGAGTTCTCTACCCCTAGCTTGTATAAAAGGGGGTATCTTCAAAGAATGTCACATCCATAGTAACAATTTTTTTTCGAGAGATAGGATCATAACATTAGTAGGTGGATATTCGACAAAGATACACCGAGTGACTATGGGATCAAGTTTAGACCGATACCTTAGAGGAATATGGGCAAAACACAAGGACCCAAAGACAAGAGGAGGAATGGAAAAATGTGCAAGATCCGAAAACACTAATTTCCAAGGGGATTTTCCTTGGAGAGCATGAGTGGGCATGCGATTGGTCAAGAAGATGGAGGTAAGAACTGCCTCCCCCCACAGATACTTGAGAACATTCATTCCTAACAGAAGAGATCTAGCAACTTCAAGAAGATGACAATTTTTTCTCTCAGATACTCCATTCCGTTGGGGTGTATAAGGACAAGTGGTTTGTCACTCTATTCTATGCTCATGTAAGTATGTCTGAAGATGGTGTGAATCATACTCTCCTCCACTATCAGATTGTAGAACCTTAACATGAGTATGAAACTGAGTTTGAACCAGTTTATGAAACATAGGGAACACAAAAGCAACCTCATCTTTGGTTTTAAGTAAATAAAGCATAGAATAACGAGTGCAATCATCTATAAATGACACAAAATGTCTATAACCATGAGCAGAAACAATAGGAGATGGACCCCAAACATCTGAGTGGATTAATTCAAAAGGAGTGTTACTGCTACTGTCACTAACAGGATAACTACTTCTTTGATGTTTCGCAAATTGACACACTTCACATTCAAACAATGACAAATCACAATGCTGAAATTTTTTTGAAAAAGTAAAGAAAGACAGGAAACATGTAAGTGGCCACATCGGGCATGCCACAACTAAAGCTCCTCCACCCTAGAACTGGCCGCAATAGGTCTCTGTATCCTTTGTAAATCTGACACCTCAAATAAGTAGAGTCCATTCTCCTCATGACCAGGACCAAATATCCTCTCGAAGTTAGATCCTGAAACACGCAGTGAGAAGGATAAAAGGCTATGCGACAATTTAGATACTTGGTTAAAAGACTAACAGATAACAAATTTAGAGTCATTTTAGGAACAAACAAAGTAGAATCTAACTGTAGGTTTCCCATATGGATGATCCCTTTACCTTACACAGGTACAAGGCGCATCACGAATTTGACAACTATCGGAAACAGTAGATATGGTAGGAAATAAATTTGACATACCCTTCATATGATCGGTGGATCCATGGGGACATAGAAGAAGATGAGACATGTGCAGAGTCGTAGGTACCTAACTCAACCAATTGGGATGAACTGGAATATGGTCCTAACAAAGAAGCCTGTGAGATGGTAGCACACTGAAGGAGTCTCTGGGGGTTCTGGTATTCCTTCTGAGTCAGAATGACCTGCCCAAGCGACGATGAATTCACTGAAGGAGCTGAAGGAGTAGTACTAACTGGAAGGCCTGTTCCCATACCACTAGCTGTCTGGTATGCACGAGCCCTTGGAAGAAATTTGGGTTTGCCATGAAGATCCCAACACGTATCCATAAGATGTCCCTTTCTGCCACAATGAGTACATTTAAGCTTGTCTCTGTCTTCCCGTGAAAGATATCCGCGGCCTCCACCAGATCTACCCCCACTTCTACGAAACTCAGAGAAGGATGGGAGTGCAGACCTCTCTGGAGTACCACTCATGGACCAACCTGCATATACTGCTGCTCCTCATGGAGTAGCTGTGCAAACACATAACCAATTGGAGGACATTTCCATCGTCCTAAGATATTGGCCCTAATAGCTTCATATTCAGGGTTTACACACCTCAACAAGTCAAATACTTTCTTTCGATGAACCATCTTCTGAGCCTTGTCATTGCAAACACTACACATATCATTCTCTTGATATTGGGCCAGCTCATCCCACAATGACCGAACATGAGTGTAATAACCACTCAATGATCTCTCTTCCTGACGGAGGTTGGTAATCTTGTCATCGATTTGAAATATCTTTGCCAAGTTCTATTGTTGTGAGTAGGCTTCACGAATAGCCTCCCACAGAGCATGAGCCGTAGGAAAACTCAGAAACGACTCACTGATGTCTGGCTGCATAGAATGGAGCAATAGGGTCATCACATACCAATTTTCAGATTCCCAGTCACCATACTTGGGATCTGTAACATCCGGGGGAGCTATGGTACCATTGATGTATCCCAACTTCTTCTTTGCCCTTAAAACCATATACGCAGATCTAGACCATGACATAATTTTTTTCGTCGAACTTTGTAGTGGTAATTTGGAAGCCATGGGGTCCATCGACACCACCACCTATACCAACCTTAGAGTCTTCCATCGACACCATCACCAATACCACCCAAATCATTTTCTGGCGGTCCAGATCAACGACAAAAGGTACTGTGAACTTGAAGAGGCATCAAACTTGAACTACTAATAGATTTTGATGCCTCACATACTGGGAAAATGGAGCTTTAATTTTGCTGTGAAGTTCTAGGGTTGTTGAAAAAGTTGCAGGAGGCGTATCTCAAGGAAGAAGATGACCCGGAACACCCCTCTCAGGCCTTTAAACACCTATCACGCAGAAGAAAATGACGTGAGATGAAATCCAATAAAAACCCCTGAATCTCGGGGGATTCTGACAAGTTTCAGGCCACCGCTGACATCCGTGCGACTTCAGTCACTCGACAAGGATGCCAGCACTCGTGATGTGTGATTTTGTCACGGATTGATAACGCTCTGATACCTAGTTGATTAGTTCTAGGGTTATGGCGAGAGAGAGAGAGAGAGAGAGAGAGAGAGAGAGAGAGAGTTTAGGGTTTAGTGGTGTGTACACTCTTCCCAATGCATTAAAAACTTATATGATCTTACATATGACACGTACTACGGTGTCATAGATAACAAGTAAGATGTAAGTTAAACCTACTTACACCCTACACTCCATAATATACTACTCACACACCCATATACAACTATCTCAGTGTCGTGAAATCTGGAGACTTTCGGTTATCATGTGTTGAACTCAATCCATTGATAAGATGCTATCGACTTCTTTCCTTTGCTTTTCTCTTTCGAGAAGCGCAACTATCTCAGTGTCGTGAATACTGATAGTGTGACGCAACTCTTGAATAAATTGCATCAAATTTCCTCTCCTTAAGAGAGGGTTTTATTGATAATGATGGAGTTTACACTTTCGGGTATCGCTCTCGATGCCCCGTTAATTACATAAAAAAATTGGAATACCTCTGATTAAAAGATACAAAATTTACGATGTACATCTTTGAAACTAAAATTTACAATGTACATCTTTGAAACTAAATGCAACCCTAGACTCTAGGTATTTAATAACATCGCCATCATCATCTTCGTCTTCATCGTTGGGACCTTCGGAAGTGAATACTCAGCACACTCCATTCATCCGCAATCGGCCTAATGTGGAATATAGGTAGATGTATGGACCTTCGCACAAGAAGTCATATCCATTCGTTGGGTAACTATGAAGGATTATGGGTACATTTTCAGGTGGCGTGAGTTATTACGAACCTTAGTATCACGCTCGAATGCCAAACTCTAATGGGTGATTGAACACTGAGTCTATGACCTTTTAATAGCTGACCATCGAAATCATTAGTATTTTAATCATAGGGAGGCCTAACCTTGGTCAAAACCACTGAATTCCCTGAATTCCCTCTGATTAAAAGGTACAAAATTTACAATGTACATCTCTGAAAGTAAATGCAACCCTAGACTCTAGGTCTTTAACAACATCACCATCATCATCTTCTTCTTCATCTTCATCGTTGGAACCTCCAGATGTGAATACTCAGCACACTCCATTCAGCCACATTTTGCCTAATGTTGAATACAATTAGGTAGATATATGGACCTTCACACAAGAAATCGTATCCATTCGATGTGTAATCACGAAGGATTATGGGTACATTTGTAGGCGACATGAGTTCTTAGACGAGACTTAGTATCACGTCTTGATGCCGAATCTCGAATGTGAGATTGAACATGAGTCCTTGACCTTCTTATAATAGCTGGCCTTCAAAATCATTAGTATTTTAATCAGTGGGAGGCCTAACCTTGGTCATAACCACCGAATTTCTTAGAATTCGGGCTTAATTTTCATAATGGGCCTCGATCTGGGCCTGAGCCCTTCGCGCGCCCATTGTGATTCGAACCTAGGTTCAAGAATCCTGTATGGGTTTTGGTCTTATTCCAGAATAACTTGTGATAATTTGCATCATAATTCCCCTTACTTGAGTGGTTTGGGCCTTGGCGCAATATGGTCCGTTAAGGCTGTTGCGTCGTTTAAATCTTCATCGATCACGGTGGAAACCTCTTGTTTGGACGATCTTCAAGATCGCACATCATTGGATCGAACTCCTTTTTAAAGGAATTTCCTATCTCGAGGTTAAAGTCTGAACCCTTAATTTAAGGCATCGATGGCCTGTGACATGAGGGAAACTCCAATAATGATGGGAGTTAATCGAGATTATGCAAAGTGATTATCTTCCCGTAAGCATACCCTTGTATTGTCGAGTCATCATCTCCTCGTAAGTATAGTCACAAAATCGGGTTCGGTAATAATTCGGCGAAGTTAAAATCCGGAAAAATCCGGCAAAGTTCGGAAACAGTTCGGGAAAATAAAAATAAATAAAAATGATAAAAATATAATTATATATATATATATATATATATATATATATATATATAATGGAGAAATAGAGAGAAAATAACACAATAGTCCATAAAAACAAGCAACAAAATGGTGAAAAGGGGAAAATATATTCTTTTGAGAGATGGGTATCTCTCAAAAGAACCTTCTATCAATGAAAATTCACAGAATCCATCTAAATAATAGAGATAACAAGTTTGAAAAAAAAAATTAATTAACTAACTAGCTATCACCAATAAGATGGATTACCCAAAACAAAAACATGTATAAAACATAAATCACTTCATATAGCAGGGAAAATGGAGGGGAAAAAAAGGAAGCCAACCACATTACCAACAAGTTGAAACCAGTGACCCCTGCAATGGAAGTAGCCATGCAATCAAAGAAAAATCTAAGCAACTTGGGGGTGCAATACTCCAAGAAGATGCCGGCGTCTCCATAGGTGGTCGACCAACTTGAGAGATGAGAGACGAGGAGCAGAGAAAGACGAAGGGTTTGAGAGAGAGACGAAGGCTTTGAGAGAGGAGACTGGAGAGAGAGAGAGAGAGAGGAGTTTAACTTTTAGTTACTTTTAACTTCTTACTTTTTAAACTTTTAGTTTTAGATATATATAAAATATTAAGAAATAAGTAACTTAGCGTGTATAGGTAGCTGACTTCGGCGATGTCTGTGGTTTTACTTAATTATTCGCGAACTTCACGAAGTTCGGCGATTTGGACGATTTTTCCCAAAAGTCGCAAATGGTTCGTGTTTTATTCGTTTTCCACAAAAATCATGAATTATTCGCGAATTTTCCAATAATTTGGTGATTTTTGTGACTATGCTCGTAAAGAGTATATAGCTGATGTGAAAATTTTAAGTGCGAACCATGTGGAACAAGACTGAAGTTCGAGATGGTTTCACTGATCCACTCTTGCATATGACCGGGTTGAGACCCAATTTCCTAAACGCAACCCGAATATATAAGGGTCTAGGCATGTGTGTGAAGAATCACATATCCTAAACGTAACCCAAATATATGAGGCTTAGGCATGTGTGCCAAGACCCACATATACCCCAAATATAACACTTAGGCAACATATCCTAAGTGCCACTCGAGAGAGATGCCTTGAGAAGGTATTCGCATGGAATCTTTGCACCTGAGAGCGACAAAGTTTTCGTGTAATGAGTCAGAATTATGGATCCTTAAAAATTAGGAGGGGCTTGCTATTTATAGAGTTACCGCGGTGGTTACTGGACGTTACCATCCAACGGTCTACGCATCTCACGATGAGATCTACGGTGAAAAAGGGTTTGCGTAGGTTGCATGTGTCACTCGGATCAATAAGATAGGGCAGTTGCATAGGTGATGAAAAGTAACTATCTACGTAGAACCACACGAGGCGACCCTTCATGGGTCTCATTTAGAGAAAAGAAAATAGAAAGAAAGTGACTAAAGAGAGAGGAAGATACCCACGCAGGGGTCCTCGTGGGTCTGGAAGAGAGAACAAAAAGGAAAGAAAGGAGAGAAGAGAGAGAAAGGAGACCCATGCTTGCATTGGTCAGAGAGAGAGAGAGAGAGAGAGAGAGAGAGAGAGAGGGTGGGACCCATGCAGGGGTGACCCTGTGTGGGTCTCATTTAGAGAGAGAAAGAGAAGAAGGAAGAGATTGGGGATGGGACTCACGCAGGTGACCCTGCATGGGTCTCATTTAGAGAGAGAAAGGAGAGAGAGAGAAAAAGAGAGAAAAGGAGGGAATTGGACCCACACATGGGTGCGTGGCTCTCATTTAGAGAGAGAAAGTAGGGGAGATCCACGCAGGTGACCCTGCATGGGTCGTCTCTCTCTTTTGTTTTTAAAATTTTCTTTTATGCAACACAAATTTGTGTCTACAATCCTCCTCAAATTTGACAACAATTCCCCCTTACCGTTTCCCTGCAACACCATCTTCTTCTTTAATTTTCTGATCGCATCACTCTCTTTGGGTTGAAAGAAACTCAACCTCGACTTTAATTTGACGGAATTTTTTCTCTTGCTTGGATTCGTGCGATCATCTTTCTTCGATTTGATGATGGTTGTAGAACAAGGACAATGCACTTAGATATTTGTTTGACCTCGAGGTGAGGTAAGAGTCAAACTTTTTCAATCTTTGGTGAAGGAATAAACGTTCCTTGCTCCGTGAAAGGTGACATCACGATCAAATTGTCAAGGTTGTACCTATAAGATGTGACATGCGCTCATAGGGATTCGCTCGCACCATACTCATCTTCATAAACGATCAAATCGAAAATTTTAATACCCTACATACAATACGTACACCCATTAGTCCTACAGAAAATTTAAGTAATGTACCTGGAAGCATTGTATAAAGTTGGGTCACTACAGTGACAGCTTTAATGAATATTATGAATATATCAGTGAGTTGTGCAGAGATATGTGAGGAAGACCAAATAATCATTTCTTGAGTTTTTCCTTGACAAAATGGCAGTCCATCTGTATATGCTTTGTCTGTATATGGAAGACGGGATTAGAGGTAAAGTGCTGAATATGGCCCTTCGTATGAAATAATCATATTTATATGCTTTGTCTGTATTATCATTTCTTAAGTGCTGGATATGGCCATAATGTTTTGCTCTTTGCTCTTCCATGGGAAAAATTTAAGACCCAGAAAAGCAACAGACCCAGGAGTAGATTTTCAGTTATTAGGAGAGCTGGCACAGTCATCTGTACAGGCTGTGGCTATAGAGAGAATATGTGTGTGGATGTGACACCACAGGAGCAGGAGTAGATTTTCAGTCACTAGAAGAGCTGGGTCAAACTAGGGGTACCAGTGCTGCGTAGGTAGATTTCTGAAGGTGTAATTTTGGCTATGCTTTCATTTTATCTATCTACTTTGCTTTCTCATTTCTTAATATGGTAGTTACCTTGTGCAGGCCATGTGCCTGTATGTGACCTCTCTTTGGGGCATCACTTTGCTAGCATGTTATTTTACTCCAGTATCCAGTTTCTCACAATGTTCTAATCGAAATTTGAAATCTTCGTTATGTGATGTACCTTTTGTGTTTTATAAATGCTACCTGGCTTCAGTGCATTGGAGATAAGATTAGTTTGTTCCAATCACTACCTTATATTTAATCATTGGTAGCTGATCTAGTTCTCAATGTGTTTTTGCAGTATCTGGAATTTCTGGAAGTAAAGAGGTTGCTCAAGAACAGGTCTTGATTGGAATGGGCTTGCTTGCGGGGTCAACTGTCATGCTTCTCACATTACTATGGGGTTCTTGTATTGTTGTTGGCAAGTGTGATCTTTCGGAGAATTCAACTGCAATTGATTTACAAGATACAAAAGGATGCAGTCTAACTGGTTTGTTCTATCTTATCACGTTTTAAATGTAATATTGTCACTTAAGTAGAAAAATTCCCCCTTACTAGTTTTTCATGTACAAAAAATAAACCGTACTTTTCCATCCGTAAGCATGAGTGCTAGGAATGACCCCAGCCACTGACACTTTCACACATAGACATGTACACAGGTTTAGCGGCCTGAATTTTAGCTCCTCAAACATTATGGGAATCCCAGGTTTCAAATTTTATAACTTAGAAGACATTACCAAATGGTTTTTCTTTTTGTAGCTCTTCCTTCCGGAGTTTGGAGTAACTAACGATGTTATTCATAAAACTGGGATAGAAGAAGAAAAAAATTGTACATCACACTTTCTCAAAGCAGGTAAAGATGCACTATCTTTAATGCAAAAACCCACTAAATCTTTAGCTTCCGTAAGATCACATGGTATGAATTAATATCCATTAATGTAGGTGTGGGCCAAAATAAAGGTTTCCCTCAAGTCAAAGCAAAATGGCTTCTTCTCTACTATGTGGTGCATTGGTTCTAAATAGAGGACATGGTCTTGATTATGTTTGTTTATCAAAAGCATAGGTCTTCCTTTTGGTGATTGTGGTTAATGCAGTTACCCATTATCTTATATATGAGCCTTTGGAACATCATGGAACCTTTGTGTAGCACGAAAACCATTATTTTAGAAGCCGTTTTTCAAGAAGTTGCAGGATTGACTTCTTTAAGCTTGAAGAGCTTTAGTACTCAAAAGAGCATCATCATCATTACAACCTTATCCTATCTATTTGAGGGTCAGCTTTGCGAGTCCTATTTCTTATAAAAGCATCCCTTCAATATAAGTGCAACTCTCGAATCACACAGTACTCTGCTTGCTTGCCTCCATTTCATCCAACTTGCATTAATCCTATTTGAGACGTCCTCTTCAAATCCACCATCTGATTGTAACATAGAGCCTAAACAAAGAAATCTATGGCAATGTGGCACTAAATGAATTTCAATTTTAACTAAATCTTCCTCAAGGTTATCATGTTCACTAAATCTGAACAACATGTATTTTGTATTTGTTAATCTAATTTTCAAACCCCATGACTACAAAGCTTTTTTTCATAATTCCAGCTATTATTTTTTTCTTTCCTTCTTTGGGCAATTAATACTACATCATCCTCAAATAACATGCACCAAGGGAACTATTCCTGTATGTCTATGGTTAACGCATCCATGACTAGGGCAAACAAATAGGAGCTCAAGGCAGATCCTTGATGCAACCCAACTCCAACAGAGAACTCACTTGTCTCTCTACACGTCGTTTGTACCCTAGTTGCCTCCCTCTCATACATTTCGTGGATAATCTCAATATATAAGTTCAGGATGCATTTCTTCTTCAGCATCCACCAGATTATCTGTCTCGACACTCTATCATAAGTCTTTTCTAAATTAATAAAGACCATATGTAAATTTTTTCCTTCTCTCTCTGTGATGCTCCATAAGTTGTCTCAGTTGTGTTAAAGGTGTTGATTCAATTAAGGTTAGGGTTAAGAAGAAGAAGAAGAGGAAAATATATGGTGGAAATTAGGGTTGAGACTGAATCCCGTCTATTATTTCTATAAATACTCTTTGTACAATTACAATATCTCATGTATATCAAGACACCCGAAATAAGAAAAAATAACTTAAGTGAACTAACTACTATGCACACACCTAAGATATTTTAGTACACACCAACATGCCTAACCTATATTCTAACACGCCCCCTTAAGTTGGTGCATAGATGTCTACCTTATTCTTCCAACAACTTTTGTGAGGATGTAATCCAGCTGATCCTCGGAGGCAACATGTGGCGCACAAAACTTCTGGGAATCCTCCTTTACCTTCATAAAGTGACGGTTTCCCTCTAAGTGCTTAGTCCTTTTAGGGAATACATGATTCCTTGCGATGTGTAGTGAACCTTCTTTATCTCCATACAAGGTCAGAGGAAGCCTAACCTGTATTCTATGATTATTTAAAATAATTCTTAACCACATCTCCTCTCTTGCACCTTGAGACATGGCCTTGTACTCAGTTTCAAGCCTTAAACACATGAGTTGGCTACAACATGTTTCTTGCTCTTCCAAGTGACCAAGTTCCCTCTTGGGATGGTTACATAAGCTGTAGTGGATCTCCTGTCACTAATGGATCTTGCATAGGCTGTATCAGTGAAAACCTCAGTGTTCATGGTTTTGATACAGTAGCCCTCTACACAGGCTAGACTTCAAGTATCTCAAAATTTAATAAACCACATCCAAGTGAGGAGTATGTGGAGATGATAGGTTGGATGACCACACTGACCGCATATGCAATATCTGACCTAGTCATGGCGAGGTATATAAGCTTCCCCATCAACCTCCGATATTTGGTAATGTCTTTGAGAAGCTCCCCTTCTCCAGAATTGGTACTATGGTTGGGATCCATAAGGGTGTCTATTGGTTTACATCCCAACATCCTAGAACACTCAATGCGTACTTACACTGGGAGAGAACAATCCAACGGTGTGACCTAGCCACTTCAGCTCTAAGGAAGTATCAAAGAGGTTAGCAGGTCCATAATATCAAATACTTGCTAAGGTAATTCTTCACCCTCAAAATTTCTTCACTATCATCTCCTGTGACTATGATATCATCAACATAGACAATGAGGGCTGTCACACGCAGTCCCTTCTTCACAAACAAGGTGTGGTCATAGTGACTCCTCTTGAATCAAACCCGTGGAGATTGCTTGAATCCATAGATATCCTTCTTCAATTTGCAGACACGTTCTTTCTCTCCCTGAAGGAGAAACAATGCCATAAACACCTCTTCTTAAGATCTCCATGCAAGAATGGATTCTTGAAATCAAGTTGGTACAAGGGCCAGTCTTTGTTAGCGGCAAAAAACAAGAGGACTCGACTAGAGTTAAACTTGCCACTGGTGCAAAAGTCTCTTGGAAATAAATATGTGAAGTTTGAGTGAACCCTTTTACTACGAGTTTGACCATGTACCTCTCACTCGATCTGTCTGGGTGATATTTCACTATATTCAGCCATTTGCACCCCACTCCTTCCTTTCATGTCGGCAGTTTTGCGATTTCCATGTCTAGTTTGCTCTAGTGCCTTCATCTCTTGTACCATGACCCCTTTCCACTTTGGTTGCGTTAATGCTTCCGAAACAGAAGTTGGGATAAAGATAGAATCCAAAGAGGAAATGAAGCTAGAACAACATGAAGACAACTCATGGTCACAAACTTACAAATAGGATGTTTGGTACCGTTTTAAAGAACAATGGGAAGGTCTTACTCCGAGACAAGTGAACCTACTTTAGGAGGAGGCATTTGATTCATATCTTGAGCGAGAGGGGTAGACTTGGTCTTTTGTCCTGCTTTTTTTTTCTTCCTCTCAAAGATGATGCCTTTTCCAAATTTGTCCTATTGTCCTTTAGAATCACTGACATTGTCCAACTCTTCGATTTTCTCCTCAACATCATCCTCTCCTTTGCATGGAAGAGGAAGAGGATTTTTTGTGCTCTCTTCCTTGGACACTCCCCTTGATAAGGGCACTGAGAAGGAACATAAAATAGATTGAATTAGAAAAATGCAGCATCCATGTTGACAAAGTACTATCCTTTGGAAGGATCGTAACACTTGTACCCTTTCTGAGTAGGGGTACCCAACAAAGCCGCCTTTACAGAATTTATCACGCTTACTTAATGGAATGTAAGCAAAGCAAAGACACCCAAAAATATGAGGGACAAAAAAAGCTTACTATTGGGACATAGAACCTTGTAGGGAGATTCCCCTCCTGTAGGGGTAGGCATGCGATTAATGAGGTAACTAGAGGTGAAGACAACGTCACTCCACATACATTTCGATACCTTCATGCATTAAAACAAGGACCTAGCAACCTCAAGGAGGTATTTTTCCTTTCAGCCACTCCATTTTGTTGTGGAGCGTTAGGACAAGCGGATTGCCACTCAATTCCATGCACCTACAGGTAAGTTTAGAGATTGTGTGAGGAGCATGGTTCAAAATTTCGGCCAATAATTCAAATTATCGGCCAAAATGTTTCGGTTTCGGTCCCCACCAAAATGAAATTTTGAACCGAAAATTCGGTCAAAAAAAGTATGGAGGGAAAATTTTTAGCCGAAATTTCGGTTCATATTTTCGGTTTCGGTCATGCCTGAAACCGAAACGAAACCGCTATTTTGATCCTTGGTGAGGAATATTCTCCCCCATTGTTAGATCTCAAAACTTTGGTCTCGACCTGAAATTTCAGTTCAAATTTTCGGTTTCGGTCATGCCCGAAACCGAAAACGAAACCACTATGTTGATCCTTGGTGAGGAGTATTCTCCCCCATTGTTAGATCTCAAAACTTTGGTCTCAACATTGAATTGAGTTTCTGACGCGGGACAACGACCTTAAAATGCGGAATATGATTTTTGTGCAGATTTTGCTGAAATTAATGAAATTAAACCAAGTTTAATCACAAAATTATCTTTGATACCTTTAGGGTTTTGCAGAATTTTTGATGGGTAGATCACACACGATCCAGGTAGGGTCCAGTTCGATGCGCAAGTATTTTTCAAATCGAGGCGAGATCGGCCTAAAGATAGAACTCTAGCTTTTTTCAGGCTTAGGCGCTCGTCTTCGGTCCGATGTAGATTCACGGATTCCAAGTTGGGTTTTGAAAGGGATTTGCGGTTTGCAATAGGCTTAGGCTTTTCGGATCGGTTTATGGTTTGGAACGGGTGTTGGCTATGTTTGAATTAGGGTTTCAAAAGGGTTTAGGGTTTTTGGGAAAGTAAGGAAACAATTAGGCTAAGGTTTTAGAAAGCAATCACAGATCGAAAATAGCAAATGATAGAGAAGATAACAATGGCTTTGGGAATCACTCCCTTGGCCTCACACCAAACCCATCTCAGGCAAAGATTACTCAAGCACAAAAGCATTCAAATAATCAATCAACTAACTAAAAGTCTTTACAAGCCTCTATATATAGGCCACCAATAATTAAGTTCGAAATAAGAGTTTTAATATTAATAAAACACAGAAAAAAAGGAAATTTCGCATAAATTTCCGTCTGAAGTCGTGCCGTAGCTCGCTCGAGCGAGGATTATCATCGCTCGCGCGACCTTAAGTGATCGCTCGTGCGACTAAAGTCGTCGCCTATGGCTTGCGCGCGAGGATTATCATCGCTCACGCGACTTCAAGGGCTTGCTCACGCGAGGGCTCTCTACAGCGTTGTTCTCCTGGTTGTTTGTGTCCGTTTCTCCTCTGAGGCTACGGTACTCGGGCTTCCTCTACGCTTCTTCCGACGTCGATAAAACTGGTGCGGTCCGAATCCAATGTCTATGTAAGTGGCGTCCTCGTCAGTTTCAAGGTAAATAAAAAAATCCCCACTAACTTCCTCTTTGGTTTTCATAAGAAACAAAGTAGTGTAGCAAGTGCACTCATCAATGAAAGAAACAAAGTAATGAAACCAACCAATAGAAACCACAAGGGAAGGCCCCCACACATCAGAATGAACAATTTAAAAAGAACTAATATATTTATTTTGAGAAATAGGATAAACAGATCTACTATGTTTAGATAACTAACAAGGTTCACAATTAAAATTTTTGCCATCTGTAGAGTTAAACAAATGAAGAAACAAAAGATTCAAAGGAGGTAGGGAAAGATGTCCACAAGTCGTAGATGGCACATGTGATGGCACATGTGAGCGCTCTCCAAAGTATTAGTAATAGCAGATGCAACTCCCAAAGGTATTGGGTCTTCCGAAATATAAAGACCCACCTCCTCATGCCCATGGCCAAAAGTCCTCCCCGTAGTCGCGTCATGAAATAAACAATGGGAAGAAAAGAATGTTACGTTGTAGCTCATACATTTAATAATTTCACTCACAGAAAGAAGACTAAGAGGCATCCGGGAATGTGTAGAGTAGATGTCAGAGATAAACTACCAATTTGAACATTTCTTTGCCCCTTTACAGGGACAAGGGACTAATAGGGGACAAACGCTAAAACCCTAATTATGCAAGTTTGTTTTTAACTACAAATTAAATTGAATAATGGAAATATTTGAAATCGCCCAAACACAAAGAAGTTCAAAGAATTTAATTAAACAATTAGAGTAACTCAATTTAGCGTTCGCATGCATTAAAATTTTCTGATCTAGAAAAACGGATCCGATAAAGGATTCGAGTTTTGCTCTAGTTTAGGGTACCAAGCGATAATCATGGTATTGTCTCTTGATTCCTCTCGGGTGAATAAATAAGGCTTAAAGGATTAAAACAAATAAAAGGATAGATCAAAAGATTGACTCTAATAATATTTTGGGGGTGGAATTTATCAAAGCAAAGGAAATATATTACCATGTGATAAATAGAGAAAAGATGGACTAAGAGGATAGAGGTCTAGCGCTTCACACCAAGGATTTCCAAGGCTTCGCATCAAGGCTGCACGTTGGCTTCACACCAAGTCGCACGAGAAATGCATAAATACTCCTCAAGTTTTGAAAGATTCACTCCTTCGATCGAAAACTCTTCACAAGTTCTCTAGGGTTTGCACAAAAGCAACTCTCAAATTTTCATTAATAAAAAAATTATAATAAAGTTGTCTACAAGCCTTTAAATAGGCAAACCAAAACCCTAAGAATACTACTTAAATAAAACTCTTAATCAATCATTAAAACTTTCTAATCTAACGGTCACAATTAAGTTTACCATTAATCCTTTTTTTATTACGCGATCACTTTTGAAAGGTCAAACGATGTCCAAATGATGTGAAATTGGTCCTGCTTGAAAGCTTATCGAAGTAGCTTTCCAACAAGACAAGAATCACACAATTCCGATATATATTGGTAGACTTATGACCACTTTTCCGATGGTTGTGTAGAATCCCCCAAGGTCAAGGTCGAAGCGGATGCTATACGAGTTAAAATCCTCTTATGGGGCATCATCTTCTTCCCATGTTGAGTATAAGTATTCTTCATCACCTTGCAAGGCTGCTATGTGAAAGTCTTCGCCATCAGTGGATTCCTAATCTTCTACTCGTGGCTCGAGTTCTGGAGGTTCTTTCTTCCTCTCTTCTGTAAATTCCTTAGTGTCAAACAAGGGTTTGACTCCTTCGAGCGGCTTATCAATATCGTCATTCAGATTGGTTGAATTATTAAATGCTTTAGCCATCGCTCGATTTCTGCTTCTTGAGATCTAGTGAAGGACACTTCCTTCTGCCTTGGTACATCTGTTTTCTCAGTGGTCCCATAGACGAAGTGGTCATATAGGGGTCATTTTGGTGAGGTAGGGAACAAGTTAGCTTGTGGGCCGTCCGATTGATAACCTAACCTTATGTGTTTGTGTATTTTTGTTTTGACGGGATTAACAGTCACATATTACATATATGTGCCTGACATATTGATTCAAATAAAGAAACTAATCCTAAAACAAACCACTTATTAAAAGAATCCTAATCGACTAAAACGTTTTCACATTCAAAGTCTGATGCTCTTGATTGTGATGTTCCCATCAGGGACCCATCTGCAGCTTTGATATGACAATGAGATAACATAGGAGTAATATAGTCAAACACAGTGGACATACCAGACATATAGTCAGTGGCCCTTGAATCAATGATCCATGAGCACTGAGATGTAGAGGTGGCATTGGCTGATCTCTGCATAGTGCGAGGAGGATGCCTGTGAACTCGGGGCTCTATAGCTGAGAAGCTCTTGGTACTCTCTCCGAGTAAGAGTCATTGATGGAGGTGCCTGTGCCTGCTGTGCTGTAGGAGGTGTCTGGTGGACTGAAGTAGGTACCTGGGTGCCAGTGTCATCCCAGCAACATAAGCTCTGCCACTCTGAGTGTTAGGGAGCTTGGGTTTCCGAACCAAGTCCTAACACGTTTTCCTGAGGTGTCCTTTTCTTCCACAATTCAGCGAATCAGGAGCAAACCATATAGTTGGTTCCATCAAATTTTACTGTCGTAATCTGGAGCCCAAGAGATCCTTCCATACTACCATCAGCACTACCTTTGTCCTCTTCCATTTCTTCGAATATCAAAGATGCGAAAAAAGGCGAAAAAAGGCAACAAAGAGAATCTCAAATCACTACAAACAAAGGATGCTCAACACTGCCACTACCAGCAGTTCCAACCCACACAAACATGTCACACGACTTAAACTAATGCTGCAACAGAAATGAGTCCTATGATTCAATTTTTAACAAAGCTGGTGCCATTCATGGCTGAAAAGTACATTGACAGTCAAGGGAATGCTCATAACTCCTTGCACACATCCAAACATCACAATACCACATGCAAAAGATCTGGGAGAAGAACCCGATGCAAACCCGCAAGGTCTTTTGTCCCAGATCTCAGGAACCTTTCTCGGGTTCACAGAAAACTCTGAACAACAGTTTTACGACAGAAAAAGGAAATTGCACTTCACACATTCAAATGCAAATGTTTCTTCAAAAAAACTTTACACACATACCTCTTGATGGATTCCGATCCTCTGTGGTCCAGGTTGGAGAGCTAATGTGGGCTTCTACCCTGAGATCCGTGAGTCGAAGGTAACTAGTGTTCCATTAATAGATTCCTTCGAAACTGTTGAAACGAGCCTCAATCACAACACTTCAAAAGGACAAAATATTGGGGTGGGAATTCCCACCAAAGCCCCATACAAAGTTCTCCAATCTGATGTCAATGGTTTGACCTTACTGATGTTAGCATGACATCAACATGATGCCAGCAAGGGGAAGGTGATGTCAGCAACAATTGACAAATTCCGGTGATCTTTGCGTTAATACCAAGTTCTGTTGAAGGTGTTGATTTAATTAGGGTTAGGGTTAGGAAGGAGGAGGAAGAAGAAAAGGGATACTGGAAATTATGGTTGTGTTCAATGTACTCAAACCCTTCTATTTTTAGTATTTATATGCACATGTAAAATTACAATATCTCACGTATATTGAGATACCCGAAATAAAAAAACAACTTACGTGAAATAACTATTACTCACACACCCAATATTTCTGCGTACACACCAACATGCCTATTATATATTCTAATAGCCTCATAGGAAAATAGCTTCCGTTGTTGATCTTCCCTCCATAAATCCAAGCTGGTTCTCTCATACTGGTTCTTACCTTACTCGTTGTTGTACTCAGAGGAGCAAATGTAGCTAAATTTGCATAAGGTTTTGAGGTAGTAGTAGCATTGCAGGTGCTTCCATGAACTTTTCTTGCAGTTACAGGGCCCAGTTCAATTCTTTTGTGGCTGGATGCAAATTATGTATCTTATCTGAAAATGTAAAGCACTTAAACAAGCTTAGTTTTATATTTCATAGGTAGTTATTTGACTAACATGATTTTGTTTTTTTTTCCCTTCATTCCTTTTTGTCATTGTTATTTCAACGACCATTGGTGTCATTGCAATGCTCGTCATACCATCTACAGTAGACTGCCGAGAACCATGTTCTATCATATGTTTCGTTGTGAATGTTACGTGTATTTTACCTCCAACTATGTTTGTTTTACATATTCGTTCTGACTTTTCTCTATCACAATACCGCAGACTAACATTTGCCTAATGCACATCTCAAAGCTGCAGCTGAGGGTGCGTACGGTCTACAATAAAAAAATGGTGGTCATATGGTCCAACTATCATATTCTTATTATGAGAAGAACCAAAATCATGAAATTCTTTATAAATGGAAAACTGTTCCACCTTCGTTGTGGCTTCACTTTAAATTATTTATCATCATTGTCTTATCTTATCGATTTGGGTTCGACTTTGTGATACCTATTTCCTCACTCAGTTTTGTTTTAATGCTAAATTCTCAGTTGCTTTACAATCCTTCATACCATTTCTGGCTACTTCCCTCCAAGTCTTTATTGGTCTGCCCCTTCCACTTGTGCTTGAATCGATTTAATCCTTCACATAAGGCTATTTCATGTCTTTGACGAACATGCCCAAACCATCTTAAATGACTTTCCTTAATTTTCGATTTTATTGAGGCCACCCTTAAAGTTCCTTTTATGCACTTGTTCCTGATATCCTTTCTTGTTAATCCACACATCTGCCTTAACATATGCATCCGGCCACATAGTCTCCATCTACTTGTTGCTTCTTCGTAACCAAATCTCTGCACTATTCAATAAAGTAAATCTTATTGCCATTTGATAAAAACGTACCTCTAATTTATGTGACACACGTTGACTACACAACACACCACTTGCCTGTCTCCACTTTGGCCACCCTGCATTATTATGTTTGACATCTCTTCAAACCCTCATCCAATTGTATGGTAAAGTCCAAGTACCTAAAGTTATGATATCGCGACACTCAAGGTCATTTTGTTTTGACTAAAATCCTCCGGATCCTTATGTTCGTAAACTCGTCACATCTGCCTTCTTTTGCTAAATCTAAGACATTTCTCCAAAATTCTAGTTTATATTTACTCATTTCCTTGTTTGGCCAATTTGCACCATGTCATCAGAAAACAACATACACCATGGAATCTCATCTTGTATTCCTACTGTCAATTCATTCATAACTGATGCAAACAAATAAGGATTCCAACCTCTTGCATGGACTACCTACCAGCCCCCTAATTTCAATTAATAGCAACATAATCCACAAATTTTTCTTTGCAGGATCTGGTGTTACTACTGATATTTGGACTAGCTATGCTGCAAGGATCATGACCATATCTATTGTGCCATTTATCATTGTGCAAATACCAAAAATTTTCCATTTATCTTCTGGAAGCCGTCTATGTGTCCTGATTGCTCTGATTACTTCCGTAGCATTCCTACTTTCTTATTGCCTCTACCAGGTATAATGTTATTCAGTAAATCTAATAAGCAGGTTGTATAACTTGTTATATGTAATGTTCTTACTGCCTCAATGGTATTTAGAAATTCTACTGAAGTATTAATTGGGTTTGTGACTTGTGTAGTGCATATATGAATCTTTCGAGCATAGTGGTGTAACCCAGAAATCATATATTTATTGTCTCCTCTATGGTATTCAGTAATTCTACTAAAGTACTAATTGGGTTTGTGACCTGTTACGTGTAAGGCATATATGAATCTCTCGAGCATAGTAGTGTAACCCAGAAGTCATTTATTATCTCATCTGCAAAAACTCCAACATGGGTATATTTTAATTATATTAATACATATAGTTGCATCATTTTGTTTGGTTGTTATTGTTGCATTTCCACGATCTTTTGTAATTAGTAGCTCATGTCACATCAGCTGTGCTCCAAATTTCATTAGTATTCTTCATTGTTCATGAGTTTCTTGTGTGAAATATAACTTGTAACGGTTTTAATGAGTATTTCAAGTATAAGTAGTTTGATGCGCTTTCATATTTTCTTCTGATCCAAAGCCGAGGCCTTCAAAATTTAAATTGGTTAACAAAATGGAAAGATAATTTATATTATTATTATTTTCTGATGAATGGCAATTTTGTTATAAGAGAAAAGCTAACAATTACAAGATTTTACATATGTACACATATATTTATGGTAGATAACAATTACAAGGTATAGAAAATTGCAACATCAAGTTAGGGGAGAGTATCATAAAAAACCGAGAAGTGCCTCCACTTGATCTCCACTTTGTTACTCATCCAATCAATTTCATTTGTTGAATCACCCTCCACATTCAAAGATGACTTTCATAGATCCGAATACTTTCCAAGATACTCTACAGTCCACGTCATTTGATAGCTTTATCCCTATTGGACTTGAGAATTCCATTAGAATTCCACCTAGATGATTGTGAAACACTCCAATTGTTGTCCATCCGAGGTTGCTAAAAGAGCTCTCATCAAAGTTGGATTTCAAAACTCCCTCCGAAGTGCTGGATATAATGTTTTATGGATTAATTATGTCAGAAGGCTGTAGTAGGTGTTAGTGTGTTGGGTTGAGTCCCAGAATGGTTAATAGAGTTTTATGGTCTTGTATGTTGCTCTATATAAAGAGCTTATGCCATGTAGCTTTAAGGTTTTTAACATATAGCAAGCTGTAGCCTCTTGTGGTCCACGTTCTCCTTCTCCCTCTCTTCATATTCCTCCTCTCTGCTACATCTTCATTCTTTGCGTATTAGTTTTTAATGTATTTAAATTAGTTTTATTTATATTTTACAAGTTTGTATCAGAGACTCTAGAACTGGGTTGTCACGTTTCTTTTTCTCTTATTATTTCGTTTCCAGCAACATGGTATTTTCTTCTTTATTTTACAGTAGCAACTTCATTTTGTTATTGAATCTGTTTCCAGCTGCTATGATCTGCTGTTTACAGTCGTAGCATCTTGTTTACAGCCGTCACCATATTTTACAACAGCATAACTGCCATTAATGGATCTTTATTTTACAGCTGCTTGTCTTAATTTTTGTTCCTTTTTCTGATTTGATTTTCATCAAGCTGCATCTGTGTTTAGCACGTTGTTTAGATTTTTTATCTTCATCTCAAGTACCATCTTCTTTGTTTTTTTCTCTGGTTTTTATCTCATATATGACGGGGACGCCACTTACATGGACATTGGATTCGGACCGCATCGTTTCTACTGGCATAGAAAGAAGCAGCGTAATGGAAGTCAGAGCTAAGGAAAGACGAAAATTCTGGAGAAAGAGGAGGAAGAACTAAAGAGCTGCAAAGTTTTCGATTTGAAATTTCAATCGATCGAATTGAGATTTCGATCGATCGAAAGTAAAATTTCGATTGATCGAATGTCGACAGCGATAATCATAGACACATGAATTTCAATCGATCGATTTTCAATTTCGATCGATCGAATTTCAATTTCGATCGATCGAAATCGCGCCGAGTTATTTTAGTTGTTTTAGGAGTTGAGTTTCGAACTCTTGTTTCAAGGGTTTATTTGTCTTTATTTAATATTCGTTTTAGGGTTTTCTTTTATTGTAAGACCTCCTTTATAAGGTCATTAAGAAGAACATTGTAGTTAGTTGATTGATTATTGAATGCTTTTATACTTGAGTAATCTTTGCCTGAGATGGGTTTGGTGTGAGACCAAGGGAGTGATTCCCATATATTTTCCTTATTGTTGTTACTGCTTTGCGTGGTTTGCTTATATTTGATATCTAAAATCTCTGCGTGCTTTCTAAATCATAGCCTAATTTCTTCCTTGTGATCCCCAAAACCCTAAATCCTTTTGAAGCCTAAACCACACAAAGCCAACACCCTTTCCAAAACCACAAACCGATCTAAAGTCATAAGCCTTTTACAAACCCTAATTCTCTTTTATAACCCGATTTGGAATCCATCAATCTACATCGGACTAAAGACGAGCGCCTAAGCCTGGAAAAGCTAGAGCCCTATCTCTAGGCCGATCTCGTCTCGACTTTAAAAGTACTTGCGCATCGGACTGGACCCTACTTGGATCTTGTGTGATCTACCCATCAAAATTCTGCAAAACCCTAAAGGTATCAAAGATAATTTTGCGATTAAACTTGATTATATTTCATTAATTTCGGAAAAATCTGCATAAAATCATATTCCGCATTTTAGGGTCATTGTCCCACGTCAGTTTTGGTATCAGAGTAGGTTTTCTAGATTAGGGCATCTTTGCTTGTCATATTTATTTCATTGCATTGTTTTCTTTTGTGAGTCCATATTGCATTCCATATTAGAACCCTAATAGACTTTGTGATCACCATGGCTTCGGATGAGGTTCTTAATACTCTTAGAGCTATGCGAGAAGACTTGGGTGCGATTTGTGCACGTCTAAATATCATTGAGCAAGCCCAAACATCCCTAGGAGTTGGTAATGATAGATTACGTGATCGAATCAACCAACTGGAAGTGATGGGTGGACTGGAAAATCAGCACCAAGAGCGTCAGTGTCCTCACTTTGAACGTAATGGTCGCCAAGACAACCGGATTGGTATGCCATGAATGATGGCCGTTGCGTTAGACTCGCTAAGATGAAATTGGTTGGTCAAGCTCGACTTTTCTGGCTCAACGTCAAGCGCATTAGGGTAAATGTGGGTTGTCCTCCCATTACCCGTTGGGACGACATGAAGGAACGACTTACTGAGAAGTATGTTCCTTTATCATACCACCAACGCCTCCTCGACTAGTGGCAAAATTTACGTCAAGGTGGTATGCCTGTGACCGATTACATTGCCAAGTTCGAAGAGTTCATGATGAGGGAAAAAGTATCGGAAGACCCTGAAATCACTCTCTCTAAATTCCGCACCGGATTACGACTTGATTTGCAAAAAGAATTGATTTCTCACCCCGTAGAAACTCTTGAAAGATGCTATGTTGTTGTGCAAGATCTTGAACGGTACTTGAAAACTACGGTGGTGAAGAGGACCGAGTCACAATATAGCGGTCAACGATCTGGTGAGGGACGATTTAATCCTCCTCGCAAACCTACACAACCCGCCCCTACCAATTCGAGGTTTGAAAAGGGAAAAGGTGTAGTCGGAGAATCCTCAAGGGTTAATTCTCAAGTAAAGTGCTATAAATGTCATGGGATGGGCCACTTTGCCGCCCAATGCCCTACGAAAGAACCCCAAAGGACTCTCTTCATTGAAGAAGAGGGGGATGATGATGAGGTAGTGGTTGAAGAAGTATTTGAACAGGTTAGCACGCCCAGTGATGAGGAGGGTGATGCTACTGGTCATGCTTTAGTTGTGAGGTGTGCCATTGCACAGCCTCAACGGGATGAAAAGGATGACTGACGAAGGGAGAACATCTTCCACACCTTTGCTAGATTTTGTGAAAAGAATTGTAGGGTCATCGTAGATAGCGGTAGTTGCACTAACGTAATATCAACTCATGCCGTACGCCGCTTGGGGCTTACACCTGAAGCCCACCCGAGACCTTATAAAGTTGCATGGGTCAATTCTTCATCCATTCCCGTGTCAAAAAGGTGTCATGTACCAATTCAATTGGGTTCTTATTTGGACACCTTATGGTGCGATGTGGTGCCGATGGATGTGGGCCATATCATTTTGGGAAGGTCGTGGCTCTACGACATGAACGTGACTCTTTTTAGTCGATCAAACATATGTACGTTCATGCATAAGGGCAAAAAGATCACTTTACACCCTTTGCCTCCCAAAACACTATCGACCAACACCGTTGAAAAGAAGGGCGAATCTTCTAAAACCGTTAATATTGTGAGTCCTTCTGAGTTCGAAAAAGCATCGTTAGATGAGAGTGTGGTGTACGTAGTTGTCACTGTTGAGAGTGCACCCGAATCAGAGAGTGCGTGTCCCAAGGAGGTTGAGTCGATTTTAAAAGAGTTTACGGATGTCTTCCCTGAAGACTTACCAAACGAACTCCCTCCCCTGCGAGATATCCAACACGTAATAGACTTGGTTCCCGGATCTACCTTACCGAACTTGGCCCATTATAGGTTGAATCCGGTTGAGCACGCCGAGTTGACTCGGCAAGTCAATGAGCTCCTTCAGAAGGGGTTCATCCAAGAGAGTCTGAGCCCGTGTGTCGTACCTGCCCTACTCACTCCTAAGAAAGATGGTACGTGGTGCATGTGTGTGGATAACCGTGCAATCAATAAGATTACGGTTAAGTATCGGTTTCTCATACCAAGGCTCGATGACATGCTCGATATGATGGTTGGTGCCACTATCTTTTCAAAGGTAGACCTTAAGAGTAACTACCATCAAGTCCGCATCCGCCCCGGTGATGAGTGGATGGTCATGCCATTTGGGCTTTCTAACGCCCCGAGTACTTTCATGCGACTCATGACCCAAGTGTTGAGACCGTTTCTCGGCAAATTCCTTGTTTATTTCGATGACATCCTGATCTACAATCATGACAAGGAACAACACTTGACCCACCTTAGGCTGGTTTATGAAACCCTCAAGGGCGAGAGGTTGTTTGCAAATCTCAAGAAATGCACCTTCATGCAATGTTCTGTTGTTTTCTTAGGATTTATTATCTCGGCCGATGGAATGATTGTGGACCCTGAAAAGGTTAAAGCCATTGTGGAGTGGCCCGAACCTAAGAACATATACGATGTCCGCAGCTTTCATGGCTTGGCTACTTTCTATCGTCGCTTCATCAGAAGATTTAGCACCATTATGTCCCCAATTACAGATTGCATGAAAAAGGGAGACTTTAAATGGGGCAAAGCAGCGACAAAAGCCTTTGCTGAGATCAAACAACGAATGAGGAGTGCACCCATCATGCGATTGCCGGACTTTTCTAAAGTCTTTGGAGTCGCATGCAACGCATCGGGTGTAGGCATAGGAGTGCTTAGCCAAGAGGGTCACCCTGTGGCCTATTTTAGTGAAAAACTTAGCGAAGCAAAGCAAAAATACTCCACCTATGACAAGGAGTTCTATGCGGTCATTTGATCTCTTTGGTATTGGAAACATTACCTTAGACCGCAAGAATTTGTGCTGTTCTCTGACTATGAAGCCTTACGCTTTCTTGCTTCACAGAAGAAGTTGAACCCAAGGCACGCGAAGTGGGTTGAGCACCTTCAAGGGTTCACATTCGTGTTAAAGCATAAGGCTGGTGCTGAAAATAGGGCCACTGATGCACTTAGTCGGCGAGTGGTGACTTTGAGCACAATGAGCACCGAGGTCATCGGGTTCGAAAAGTTAAAGGATGAGTACCCCGAGTGCCCAGATTTTGGGGTTGAGTACACTTCTCTCCTTAGCAACCCGACCGGCACACGCTCCGTGTACACCATTCAGGATGGGTACTTGTTTAGAGGCAATCGCCTTTGCATCCCTTACACTTCATTGCGTAACTTTCTCATTTGAGAGTTACATGCTGGAGGGATGGCAGGACATTTCGGGCGTAATAAAACTGTTGCGCTCATAGAGGATATGTTCTATTAGCCTAGCCTAATGAGAGATATCGCCCGGGTCGTTAAGCATTATCGTACTTGCCAAGTGTCAAAACAGACCAAACAAAATACCGGCTTGTACACCCCGTAATCCATGCCACACACACCGTGGCAAGACCTCTCTATGGATTTCATGCTTGGACTTCCTAAGACCTCTAGGAAGCACGATTCCATCTATGTCGTAGTGGACCAATTTTCCAAGATGGCCCACTTCATTCCTTGTTCCAAAACCTCCGACGCATCTCATTTTGCTAAATTATTTTTCGCGGAGGTAGTGCGTCTTCATGGGTTGCCCAAAACCATTGTGTCTGATAGGGATGTTAAATTTACGAGTTATTTTTGGAAGACCCTTTGGCACATGATGAGCACATTGCTCCAATTCTCTACAGCTTATCACCCTCAAACGGATTGCCAAACCGAAAGCACCAATAGGAGTCTTGGGAATCTCTTTCGTAGTCTTGTCGGTGATCATGTTAGGACCTGAGATACCATCTTAGTTTGCGTATAATAATTCTGTCAATAGGTCCATAGGCATGAGTCCTTTTGAGGTAGTGCATGTTCATAGGCTTAGGACCCCATTAGAGTTGATCCCCATGTCTGCATCCCATAGAGTGTCAGTCTGTCGATGCATTTGCACAACACATTCATAGTTTGCATGCTGAAATTAAACAGAAAATTAATTCAAGCAACAATCAATATAAATTATCTGCAGATGCTCACAGGCGTTCTAAAGAATTTCACATGGTTGATTATATGATGGTCCGGGTTAGGCCTGAGCGGTTCCCATCGGGATCCGCAAAGAAGCTCCAATCTCGAGGCGCTAGTCCTTTTAGAATTTTGGCTAAGAGTGGTCCTAATGCATACGTGCTCTAGCTTCCTCCAAGTACGGGGGTTAGTTCCACGTTCAATGTGGAGGATTTAGTTCCTTACTTGGGTTTCACCCCACCTCCTGAAAACCCACTCCAACCACTTTATAGTCTCAGCCCCAATCTAACCTTGCAACCTATACCTCTTCCTTCCCCAAGCAGACAGAGATTAGATAAGATAGAGGATATAATCAACGATCATGCCGTCTCTACACATGACGGGGGATTCCAGAAGTACTTGGTTAAATGGGTCGGTAAACCGGAGTCCGAAGACACTTGGGTCCACGAGAATGAAGTTCGGCGCTTGAACTCCGACCTACTAGACAAGCATCGTTTCTACCGGCGTAGAAAGAAGTAGTATAATGGAAGTCAAAGCTAAGGAAAGACGAAAATTCTGGAGAAAGAAGAGTAACAACTAAAGAGTTGCGAAGTTTCGATTTGAAATTTCGATCGATCGAATTGAGATTTCGATCGATCGAAAATTTCGATCGATCAAAAGTAAAATTTCGATCAATCGAATGTCGACGGCGATATTCATAGACACATGAATTTCGATCGATCGAATTTCAATTTCGATCGATTGGATTTCAATTTCGATCAATCGAAATCGCGCCGAGTTATTTTAGTTGTTTTAGGAGTTGAGTTTCGAACTCTTGTTTCAAGGGTTTATTTGTCTTTATTTAATATTCGTTTTAGGGTTTTCTTTTATTGTAAGACCTCCTATATAAGGTCATTAAGAAGAACATTGTAGTTAGTTGATTGATTATTGAATGCTTTTATGCTTGAATAATCTTTGCCTGAGATGGGTTTGGTGTGAGACCAAGGGAGTGATTCTCATATATTTTCCTTATTGTTGTTATTGATTTGCGTGGCTTGCTTATATTTGATATCTCTAAAATCTCTGTGTGCTTTCTAAACCATAGCCTAATTTCTTCCTTGTGATCCCCAAAACCCTAAACCCTTTTGAAGCATAAACCACACAAAACTAACACCCTTTCCAAAACCACAAACCGATCTAAAGTCATAAGCCTTTTACAAACCCTAATTCCCTTTTACAACCCGATTTGGAATACGTGAAACTACATCGAACTGAAGACAAGCGCGTAAGCCTGAAAAAGCTAGAATCCTATCTGTAGGCTGATCTCGCCTCGACTTTAAAAGTACTTGCGCATCGGACTGGACCCTACCTGGATCTTGTGTGACCTACCCATCAAAATTTTGCAAAACCCTAAAGGTATCAAAGATAATTTTGCGATTAAACTTGATTTAATTTCATTAATTTCGGCAAAATTTGCATAAAATCATATTCCGCATTTTAGGGTCATTGTCCCGCGTCAATGTAGCTTCCTCTCTCCCCCCCCCCTCTCTCCCCATACACAAAAAAAAAAAGTTTTTATTGATGTTAGCCGTAATCACCTTGGATTGGTTCAAAAAGTTAGGGCTTTAGAAGATTTCACTTTTTATAAAAGTGGACATTTTTTGAGATTTTTTTAATGATGTTTGAAGTAGTTTTTCGAAGGATTTGGTGTTTTATGGAAACAAAGTGACATGATTATGGGTACATATTTAATAAGGCGAGGGAAAAAGACAGAAAAGAGCAAAAAATGGAAAAAACTTGGGAAGAAAATTTAAAGCTATTCAAAGACTAGAAAACATATAATTCGGAAGGGGGGCCGTGGTTCTTCTTTTCTTTTTTCTTTCTTTGTTTTTTCTTTTCTTGTTTTTTTCTCTTAGGGTTTCATCGAGAAGAGGGGCTCTGGGTTTAAGGCTTCTCTTTGATGAGAGAGAGAGAGAGAGAGAGAGAGAGAGAGAGAGAGAGAGAGAAAATTTAAAGCTATTCAAAGACTAGAAAACATATAATTCGGAAGGGGGGCCGTGGTTCTTCTTTTCTTTTTTCTTTCTTTGTTTTTTCTTTTCTTGTTTTTTTCTCTTAGGGTTTCATCGAGAAGAGGGGCTCTGGGTTTAAGGCTTCTCTTTGATGAGAGAGAGAGAGAGAGAGGCTCATGACTTAAAAGGGTTCTTTAGAAAAAGTTTATAAAAGGTTAAAAAAAAGTTTTAGAAGTCTTTTTTTAGGTAAAAAAAGAGAGTAAAAAGATGGGAAAACCATTTGAATGCGTTTTAAATTTGGAAAACATATTTTAATGCAAAAACGTGTTTTCTTGAAAAAAGATGCATTGAATACAAAATTTAAAAGCTGTAGCAAAGAACGTGTATTAAGTGTCCTTGTTAAGAATACGCCGTTTTTTGGTCACGTGAGTTGAAAAAATGATGGTTGTGACCAAATTTTTCCTCTTTGGTCAAATATTTAACAAAGTATGGGGTTGTTAGGTCCTAGGTAGGCTGGTATCATAGCATTGGTTCTGATCAACCATTCTCACTATTCAATTGTTGGAGCCAAGGTTTCATAGTTCTATGTCGTTACTTAGTACTTGATACATCGGTGATCCTCAATTTGAGCCTTCGTTTTGATAATCTTCAACAATGGATACAATATTTGGATTATCTTCAATCATTGAGCAGCATCCAACACCATCGTCACCATTGTGAGACATAGATTAGAAAAAGTGTGTATGATGTGGAATTTAGATCTGTATGTTGGAATCATGGCAAAGTCGAGAAGAAGAGGAGATCAAAGAGAAAGTGGACCCGTGAATGGGCTTTCAAATGGCCCGTGAAAGAGTCGTCGTTATACGACGGATGCCTGTGACTTCAGAACGGACGACTGTCAAAACAAGGGTGTTATGGAAATTAAGGCAAAGACATCAGTGCTCACGGACGTTCGTGACATTCGTGCCCACGGACATCTGTGGTCATATGACGAACGCCCCTGAAAGTCGTCCGCAAATCGGCGGCTATACTAATTTTAGGCAAAAAACTTGTCATTTAGAGTTTTAGTTGTTTTAGGACTTTCGTATTTCGAACTTTATCTTTAGTAAGGATTTTCTTAGCCTATATAAAAGGCATGTAAAGACTTTATTTTAGATAGTTAATGATGAATGAAAAATTAAGATTGCTTTTATGCATCTTGTGAAAGAGTGAATCTTTCGTAGAAAACTTGCGAAGAGTTTTCACTTTTGAGGAGTGATTCGTCAAAGCTATCGTTGGTGCGAAGCCGACAAACCTCTTTGGAGTGAATCCGAAGATCTTCTATTTTATTAATCTTTTTTTTTTTTAATTGAAGATTGAGGACCCTAACCCCTATCGTTCAGGATTTATGCTATTTTAGGGTTAGCGTGCAATTTATCCTACAACAAATTGGTATCAGTGCAAGTTCAAACCCTTGACAAGTGGATTGTCGAAATCATGAGTAAAGATCAAATTCTTGAAACCCTTCATGATTTGAATGATTACATGGTTTTCATGAGAACGTTTGTGAAACGGTGGAACATTCCGATCATGTGTCAAAAGATAGCGACGGTAAAAAAAATATGGTGTGAGGAGAAAGGTAGATTATCCGATCAACATGGTTCCATATTCAAGAATATGACACTTCTTAACAATATTTACTGCGAGTTGCTAAGGTTGCGTCAGATAGTGGTTGCATGGCATGAGGATATCAGTACGATACTTATCAAAGCTTTTATTCACGATTTATCCGAAGATGTATTGGCAATGATTCAAGCTTTAAGACCGAAGATTACAAGTTTCGTCTTCACAACCGTACCTTTGAGACAACCTTTACGGGTGAGAGTTCCTCTACCCGCGCCCGTGGTAGTACCTATACCGGTGGAAGATATTGTACCCATGGTGAATCAGAGTACTTCCATCCTTAGGGAAGAACCGATTGTTGAGGCTGTTGATGATCCTGAAACCGTTGAAGAGCCCGAGAGCGTTGAAGCACGAGTATCCGCGATTTGCGGTACTGAGCCCGAGACCATTGAAAAGTCCAAGATCGATGAAGAGCAAGTATTTGTGATAATGTCTATCGATCCCATGACCCCTAGGTCCCAGAATTGTGTTGGTTGCGTGTTGACGTTGATTTTTGTCGGTGCATCAAAGATAAATCAGATCTCACCCAAGTCAAATCCGGTTTATTTTTCTAAGCCGCGTCCAATCGAGATTCCCAGTATAGTGTTCTTGACCTCCGCTCAGAAGATCAATTTTGGCCAAACTTCGAGGTCGAACTTTTCAAAGTAAAGGGGATTGATGCGGAATTTGGATCTGCATGTTGGAATCGTGGCAAAGTCGAGAAGAAGAGGAGATCAAAGAGAAAGTGGACCCGTGAATGGGCTTTCAAATGGCCCGTGAAAGAGTCGTCGTTATACGACGGACGTCCGCGGCTCTAGAACGGACGTCCGTGAAAATAAGGGCGTTCTAGAAATTAAGGCAAGGGCATCCATGCCCACTAACGTCCGTGCCAAGAACATCCGTGCCCACAGACATCCGTGGTCATATGACAGATGTCCGTGAAAGTCGTCTGCCAAGTGGCGGCTACACGAATTTTAGGCAAAAAATTTGCCATTTAGAGTTTTTATTGTTTTAGGATTTTCTTATTTCGAACTTTATCTTTAGTTAGAGTTTTCTTAGCCTATATAAAGACATGTAAAGACTTTATTTTAGATAGTTAATGATGAATGAAAAATTAAGATTGCTTTTATGCATCTTGTAAAAGAGTGAGTCTTTCGTAGAAAACTTGTGAAAAGTTTTCGCCTTTGAAGAGTGATTCTTCAAAGCTATCGTTGGTGCGAAGCCGACAAGCCTCTTTGGGGCGAATTCGAAGATCTTCTATCTTATTTATTTATTTATTTATTTTTAATTGAAGAGTGAGAACCCGAACCCCTATCGTGCGGGTTTTATGCTATTTTATGGTTAGCGTGCGATTTATCCTGCATTAGTGTACCTATTAATCAACTGATAAAATTATCGGTGTTCACCACCTCTAGTGGACAATACTATCCCTGCTGCACCACTGCTGTAACCAACACCATGCCAGTTTTTTTGTCAGCATCTTTATCCGCTGATCTCTGGTCGGCAGCCTACCTTCATCTAGCAGCATCATGTTATGCACCTACCTTCATCACTGTTGAGCAGCCGTCTAGAACCATATCCGAACTTCCATTGAACAAATAAAAAAAGGGGGAAGAAAGAGATCATGCAGAGACGGGGAAGGATTTGGGAGCTCCTTGTTGCAGAGAAAGAAGACTCTTAATAGAGGAACTATAGTAGCTTCCTGAAGAAGTTGTTAAGGACTTGTAACTTTTTGTGTTATACAACTTTTAGTCAAGCCGGTTTGACCTGAGCCGAGCTGAAACTAGCCGAGCCGAGCTGAACGGAAACCATTCAAAGCCCGTCTGCACACCGTCTAAACCTGGTCTGAGCTCGGTCTAAAGCAGTTTTTTAGATATATTACAAACTAATAATACTATAATTTGGCATTTGTGATTTCATTTTTCCACGATATCTTTGTCGTTACAAAACAAATTTTTGATGCATTTGAATTTGTGGGTCTAGAGAATAAGGAGAATGCTACTACATTGTCCAATCAGCGATCAGAGTTGGTTTCACTGTTGGATCTGAAAGACAAAGGGCTTCAAAAGTGGTAAAATTAAGTTCGAAACGATTAATGGCCTTAAACCTGAATCTCATTTTTATTCTTAGCATACATTGGAAGCATGAATTCTATACTATCTGATGTTGCTAAGAATGACCTGCTTAATGGTAGTAATTTGTACGGTAAAGGAGGGTTTACTCCTTGTTGCATGCAGACAAGATCAAATCTGTACTAACCATTGAAATTCTTAAAAGACCAAAAGAGGATGGCCCTAAAGACAATAAGAGAAAATATGAGAAGTGGCTAAAAGATGATGTATTTGCCGTAAACCTTATGCTCGGTTTGATGACCGAAGACCTCATGACTAGATATAAATTTAAACCTCACAAAAAGAACAAGTGTGGACCTAAGAAAGGGGGAAATACTACTCTTGTGGAAAGAGTGGACACTGTATAGCCAACTATCTGAAAAACGTAAAGATAGAGGACACCCACCAAGAAAGCCCGACCATGGTCATCACAATCATAAGGGTGGCGATCATGCGTATTTTCATTGAATCGATGATAATCGACGCTAATGTAAATAACTGGTGGGTCAACTTTAGGTCATCTCACCACATCCCAGTACAAAGATTGAATTTGAAGAATTCCATAAACTAAAATCCAGAGAAAACTTTGTGCATGGATAAATACTTATGTTGATGTCTTGGGAGTTGGTTGCTTCCGTATTCCTTTGGCTTTTGGATCACTTTATCTTTTTGACACTTTGTATCCTCTAAATATGAAGAAGACGGTTATTTAAGCAAGTTAGCTAGTAGTGACTTTGAAATAAGGTTCAAGCATGGTACTATGAACAAAGGGATACTGCGTAGGGTACTAGCCACTGGGACCGTGAACAATGATGCTTGATGAACCAAATAGTGGAAAGAATGCATATTGTTTTTCTTATGCTTGTTTGACTTCTGAATGTGATAGTTTGGAATATCTATTACATCTAAGATTAACAAATACCTAAAATCGATAAACTCGACTATCCTACTTGCGAACCATGGATAAGTGGAAAGATGATAAAAACCATTTTCTAAGGCATCTAGATGTAAAAGCACTTACAAATTGTTCATGCTAATATTTGTGGACCCATCAATTTACGAATGCGTGAAGGAGCAGAATATTTTATAACATTTATAGAAAATCTAATGCTTTAAAGTACTTTGAAACATATAAAGCTGAAATAGAAAACCAGCTACGAAGGAAAATTGAAATACTTTGATCAGAATATACCTTTGATCTATCTAACTTATTTGTAGAGAACACGAGATTGTACATGAAAGATCCATATCTTATACTCATATCTTATACTCACAACAAAATGGTGTTGTCATGTATAATCTGTCATGTGAATCGTCGTTTAGAGTTTTGGGTCAGAGCATTATTTACCACTCAATACTTTTAAACCGTATTCCATCTAAATCAATGGAACGAACTCGTGTTTATACTACACATCAAAGGCATGAAATTACATTCTAAAAACTAAAAACAACTGTTCTTTTGTAGGATATTCAAAAAATTCAAACGATATCATATCTATGATCATGATGCTATGAGGGTAGTAGAATGTAGGGATACACACTTTCTAGAAGATCCAATAGGAAATCCTAGAGATCGACCATGTAAGATTGCCCTTTTTGAAATCTCTATGGAAAAAAGAAATAATAAGTGATAACATTCAGATTACTGAGGAATGAATCATAGAGGCATCTGGAATTATGAATGATGCACAAAGAAAAAGTTCAAGAACTAAGAAACAGCTTTCATATCTACATGACTATTATGCTTTTATGGCTAATATTGATGATCCAATGACTTCATGCTCTTATTGAGAGATGATCCACTCAGATGAATCTGAGTAATTGTTGAAAGCTGAGTAAGGAAATATATTCAACGTCACACACACACACACACACACACACACACACACACACGTCCTTAAGGAAAAGCTTAAAGATGATAGGACCACACATATAAAGCCCGATTAGTGGCAAAAAGATACAATAAAAAATGCATAAATTATGAGGAAACATTCTTTCTAGTGGTAAAATAGTCATACTTACATATACTATTGTCTATTGCTTTATACTGGGATCTAGAGTTTCACTAAATGGATGTAAAAACAATATTCTTAAATAGTGACTTGAAAGAAGAACATATATGGCGCAACCCAAGGGTTTATCTTCAGAGGTCACGACGATAACATTTAAAAACCTGTGAAATCCCTATCTGGACTAAAACATTCATCTAGACAGTAGTATATGAAATTTCATAATGCTATAACCTAGTTTTGTTTTGTTGCGAATTATATGGATGCATGTTTGTATATTAGGAATAATGGGAGTGCTCATGAATTTTTATCATTATATGTACATGACATTTTGATTGCTGGAGACGATACAGAATCAATATCTGAAATGAAAAATTGGTTGAATTCTATTTTGAAATGAAAGACTTGGGTGAAGCCACATTCATGTTGGGAGTAAAAATCACTCGAGATAAATCATACCATTTACTAACATTGTCATTAGAGTCTTATTTAGAAACTTTGTTGAAAAGTTTTGGTATGGAAATGTGTAAACTGATTGTCACTCCTACCTGTAGAAGCTTTAAATTGTCAAGTGAAATGTGTCTCAAGAGCAAAGAGGAAAAACTTGTTGTGCAAGGAAAACCCTATGCTCAACTTATGGAAAGCATCATGCATGCGATGTGATGTATGAGACCAAACTTATCTGACATTATAGGTCTCATAAGTGGATTCCAAAGTAACCTTGGATTGCCTCATTGGCAAGCGAAAACGAGGATTCTGCATTATGCCAACGAAACTAGCATCTTTGCCTTTGTTATCAATACAACGACCCTAAGGTGCCAGGGTTTACAGATGTTGATTGGGGGTGGTGAGGAAAAAAGAAAATCTACATCCACTTATTTACCCTTGGGGGAGGCGTTGTGTGATGGCGTAGCAAGAAACAAACCTCCGTATCTACATCTACCTTGAAATCAGAGTACATAACATGTTATTGTGCTGCTCAAGGGGCCATCTGGTTACAACATTTCATTTATGAATTGAAGTTGATAAAGTCTGACGGGCCTGTCAAACTATTCTTCGATAGCTAAACAAAAGAAATTTACAATTGGTTTAGGGTTTTGATGTAGTAAATGAGGGGGGTAGGTTTAATTTTAATATTAGGGTTATGGTTAAGGCGAGAGAGAGAGAGAGAGAGAGAGAGAGAGAGAGAGAGAGAGAGAGAGAGACATTATCTCATTAGCTTTTGTATTGAGTAATAACATGCTACACATACCTAGTATATTCTACACACCAATATGAACACTACACGGAATACCCATTACGCACACTCAAATTAACACTCCCCCCCAAGCTGGAGTACAAATATCGTATATAAAATTTCTTGAAGAAGCACAAACCAAACCGCTCTATGAGGATATCTGCAAGCTGCTGGGAGGAGGATACATCAATAAGCTCAACGCACAATCTAAACCTCTTCTCTAATAAAGTGAGTATTTATTTTAACATGTTTTGTACTTTCATGTAACATTGAGTGAGCTGCAATCTTTTTTGACTTCTTCGTTATCACGATGTATGGGCCTGGGCCATGAATCAGAAAACCAAACTCTGAAGTAAGGAAATGAGGCCATAGCGCGCATGCTCCATGAACAATTGCACAATACTCAGCCTCTTCATTAGATTTAGAGAAAACTGGTCGCTTTTTACTCTTCCACGAAACAAGGTTGCCTCTAAAAAACATAATAATATCCAGATTTAAAGCAACATTTAGTGGCCGAGCCAGTCGAATCAGCATTCGTGTATCCAGATATATGAAGATGACCATGAAATTCATATACAATTGCCCGACCAGGATTGGCCTTAATGTATCTGAGAATGCAATGAACAACGACTAAATGAGGTGCACGAGGAGAATTTGTAAAATCACTGATAAGGCTGACAACGAAAGTAATATCTGGCCGCATAAGGGTAAGATAGATTATCCAACCCACAAGGTGCCGATACGCACGGGGGTCAACTAATAGCTCCCCCTCACTCTCATGAAGAGAGTTCTTAGAATCCATAGGTGAGGAAGCAGCCAAGCATACTCAAATAATTTAGGAAATCTAGAGCATACTTTCTCTGAGAAAGAAAGACCCCCTTCATTCGTCTAGCAATCTCCAACTAAGAAAATATTTTAGGCTTAAGGAAGTCCTTTGCTTCAAAAATACAACCAAGCTCATCTGTCACATGAGATATTGAGGAAAAGTTATCTCGAACAATCACAATATTATAACACATCCCAACAAGATAGTACTACCGACGGGCTATGAATGATAAAAACCAGTATGCTCTGACTGGTATCTTTAAAATTTCATACCCATAATCACTATATTGAATCACAAAAATCAAGCACGAGGCGGCTGCTTCAAATCATATATAAACTTTCCAAGTCTACAAACTTTTTCAATTTCCTCATGAAGCACGAAGCCAAGTGGAGGTTCCATATAAATCTCCTTTGTGAAATCACCATTAGGAAAGACATTTTTCACTTTTAATTGCTATAGAGGCCAAATCTGATTGTCCTTAATGGAGATGAGAGCACGCATCGAAGTCAACTTAGCCATTAGGAAAATGTGACATCATAATCAATTCCATATGTCTGTGTATATCTGTGAGCAACTAACTTACTTTATCTCTAGCAACACTGCCATCTTGATTATACTTTACAACAACGACCTACTTGCGTCCCACTGTCTTCTTTCCTGGAGGAAGGCTACCATTTCCCAAGTGTGATTCCTCTCAAGGGCATTCATCTCATCCACCATAGCTTCCATGCAGGATGAGAAAGAGCTGCAAGGATGGTACATGGTTTAGTAACAATATTAATCTCAGAGAGAAAATCCCATTAAGGAGGGCACACAACATGATAGCACAAATATTCAGCAAGCTAGCAAGCTGATAGGTTGTAACACATGAAAGGACCCCCTTGCAAAGAGAATAGGTAAATTGAAATCAGAAGTATCAGTGGTTGCAGGAATATAAATAATGGGAGAATCCATGACCCAATCGGTAGGAGGATGCAAGGGGGTAGAACTCTCTACCTGCATTGAGGGTTGTAGACGAGGCCTGATTTTGGATGTCCATGCTTGTGTCTCCAAACATAAGTACGGAACTACTTCTGGTGCCAATAGGATGCTGTAATGGAGGCTGAATAGTAGGAGGAGATGAGGAGTAAACAATACCAATGAGTTGAGGAATAGGAAAGCAGGGATGCCAGATGTAGGCCTAATAATAAACTCAGACTAAAGAGAAGAAAGATAGGGCACATGCTCAAAAAAGGTCACATAGATTGAATTGAAGAATCAATGTGCTTTGCGATCATAGCACTGATATCCCTTAGATCCACTCGAATAGCTAATAAAAATACATTTAATAGATTGACCATCAAATTTATGTCGATGAGAACAAAGGTCCTGGACAAACCAAGTGTACCCAACTACACGAGGTTCAACAAGAGGCATGAGATTGTTAGGACATAAGACTAAGAAAGGACTATGACCTCCAAGAATCTTCGAAGGAGATGGTGGTAGTGATGGTGCTAGTTGGGGGTGGTGGTGGTGAGGTGGAGGTGGGGTGGTCATAGTGATGCGGGACAAACGCTAAAACCCTAATTATGCAAGTTTGGGATTAACCTCAGATTTAATTGAATAATGGAAATAATCAAAATCACCCAAACACATAAAATAAATTTAATGAATTCAATAAAGCAACTAGATTAATTCAACTTTAGCACTCACATGCATCGATATTTTCGATCTAAAAAAACGGATCCGATGAAGGATTCAAGTTTCGATCTAGTTTAGGGCATCAAACGACAATTATGGAGTCGTCTCTTGACTCTTCAAAGATTTGGGAAAATGAAGGCGCAAGGGATTAAAGTAATCAAAAGAGTAGATCAAAAGATTTAAACTAACAATATTTTGGGGTTTTGGGATTTTATAAAGAAATGAATAGAATGGATATTATCCGATGAATATTAGAGAAAATATAGAAGAGGATAGAGGTCAAAGGCTTCACACCAAGGATTTCCGAGGCTTCGCACCAAGGCTGTACGTCGGCTTCACAACAAGTTGCACAAAAAATGAATAAACACTCCTCAAGTTTCGAAAGATTCACTCCTTTGATTGAAAACTCTTCACAAGTTCTCTAGGGTTTGCACAAAAGCAAACTCAAATTTTCATTCCATAATCAACTCCTTATTACAAAGTTATAAAGACCTTATATAGTAGGTCACAAAACAAAAGAAAACCCTAAAATAAATAAATAAATAAAAGACAAGTTTGACCTTAAAATCAATTTCCTTCAAAATTTGCGTCGATGGTCAATCCATCGAGGCCTGGGGTCGATCCATCGAATATATAACTATATAAGCCATCCAGAGTTTCTTTTGAATTAAAATTACTCCTGTCCACAATCGATTGATCGAGGGCTGGGGTCGATCGATCAACTAAGTGCTTCTTCAGCCCTTCAAGTTTGTTCTCTTTAACCACTCTTCTGTTCTTTTTCTTTTTGATTCTTTCGTTCCGGTTCATTTTTCACTTCTTCTGTTGTTGGACAATTTCTTGGCTCGAATCTATTGCCCTTGATCTTGATGTTCCCATCAATTCTCCCCGGGTGGGAGAACTCATCCCCGATGAGTTATAGAACCCACGTATGGTGCACTTTGGATGCTTGTCTCCCGGCTTGCCTTGCCATGTGGTGAGGTATGCCTGATTTTTACCCTTATTGGTGGTGAAGTTTGGATACTTAAGACCCTTCTCATTCAACCTTTTCTCATACGGCTCGGGTGGGATACGAGTTATAAATTGGTTTAATGGACTTGGCTCGTTTGGTCGGGTAACAAGGAATGGATCCAAAGGTATAGTCTCAGGGCTTGGGTAGGTGTAAGATCCGGTACTGTAACTATCAGATGGTTGTCCTTATCTAGATGAAGATCTAAGCCTCCATCATTTCCTCTTTTCAAGATTGGAAAAGGTTCCACATGCTTAAGACTATCGTGAATCAATACAAAATTGTCATTATTAAATTCAGTAAACATATTCAATGTGTCAGTGCAATTATGCATATATCCATTATTCCATAAAATTTGATTGTTAATCCCATGCAAATTAGAATGATGATATGTTCCTACTCGACTCTAATGGCTCATGTGGTACGGACACGCTACCAACACTTTCTTCAATAATAGGAACCATCCTAACAAAACCTACAGTTCTTACAAGAGTCTCATCCTCCTCATCACTTGGCATTCTAGTAGGTTCGTAAACTTCTACCCCTAATTCTTCACCTTCCTTCTCATTATCCTGCTGAATAATCAAGGTTTGTGATTTACTGGAACACTGAGACACAAAGTGACCAAAACCAGTTTTCCATGAAAGTGGTTAATTGCTCTGGATTCATTGCAACACACAAAAAGGAAAACACTAACACAGATGCAAAGGAAACCTAAAGTAGAATTAAATCCTAAAACCTATATGACACCGACAACCCTAAATTAAAATTGTGCTTTGATACCAATTTGATGCGGGGCAAACGCTAAAACCCTAATTATGTAAGTTTGGGATTAACCTCAGATTTAATTGAATAAAGGAAATAATCGTAATCACCCAAACACAAAATAAATTTAATGAATTCAATAAAGCAACTAGATTAATTCAATTTTAGCACTCACATGCTTCGATATTCCTGATCTAGAAAAACAGATCCGATGAAGGATTCGAGTTTCGATCTAGTTTAGGGCATTAAGCGACAATTATGGTGTCATCTATTGACTCCTCAAAGATTGGGAAAATGAAGGCGCAAGGGATTAAAGTAATCAAAAGAGTAGATCAAAAGATTTAAACTAACAATATTTTAGGGTTTTGGGATTTTATAAAGAAACGAATAGAATGGATATTACTTGATGAATATTAGTGAAAAGCTAGAACAAGAGGATAGAGGTCCAAGGCTTCACACCAAGGCTGTATGTCGGTTTCACACTAAGTCGCATGAGAAATGAATAAACGCTCCTCGGGTTTTGAAAGATTCACTCATTCGATCGAAAACTCTTCACAAGTTCTCTAGGATTTGCACAAAAGCAAGCTTAAAATTTCATTCCATAATCAACTCCTTATTACAAAATTATAAAGACCTTATATAGTATGTCACAAAACAAAAGAAAACCCTAAACAAATCAATAACCAAAAGACAAGTTTGACCCTAAAATCAATTTCCGTCAAAATTCGCGTCGCTGATCGCTCCATCGAGACCTGGGGTTGATCCATCAACTATATAACAATATAAGCCGTCCAAAGTCTCTTCCAAATTAAAATTACTCCTGTCCACAATCAATCGATTGAGGGCTGGGGCCGATCGATCGACTGAGTGCTTCTTCAGCCCTTCAAGTTTGTTCTCTTTAGCCACTTTTTCGTTCTTTTTCTTTTTGGTTCTTCCATTCCGGTTCCTTTTCCGCTTCTTCTGTTGTTGGACAATTTCTAGGCTCGAATCTATTGCCCTTGATCTTGATGCCCCCATCACATAGGGTGGTGGTGGTGGTGATGGTGGTACAGGAGGGGGGTGATGGTGGTGGTGGTGGGGTAATGGTCGTGGTTGTGGTGCTAGTGGTGGGGTGGTGGAGTAATGGAGAAGTGGAGTGGCGGAGTGATGTGAGGTTAAATTTATAACAAAAACTAATTTGTCTCAAATTTTGATGAAAAAAAAAAATTCCACCTATTTTGGTGGAATACAAAAATTCCCATTTTGAGTTCAATGAGAACTTTTTTAGTCTATGGAGGCAAAAGTCACAAACCCTAATTTAATACCCAAACATGGTGTGCAGACGTTTTTGAGGGAAAAAAGGCTTGTGATTTAATCCAGAGATCCAAATGGCCCATTAGGGGTATAGATTTTATGGAGATTGCTAACCTTTGAATGAAGAATTGTGGAGATTACTAACCTTTAAATTTTGTGACCTTTTATTGGGTTCAACTTTGCTAAACTGCCCCTAATAATTTTACAAAAATGCCCTTTAATAAGGGTATTATTGTCTAAGGACAATGCTAACTTCATAATGAAGTGCATTAGGTTAGCATTTCCCTATAGATATGCACTACTAGTAACATAGATTAGTAATTCCATTCCGATTCTAGTTAGTGGACCCATATATTAAACTCAATCATATTGGCATTTTCTTGTATTTTTTCATATTTTTAAAATACTCTTTTTAAAACTTAAAAAATATGAACTTAAAAACATGAGATCCTTTTATTTTATTTATCTTTTTTAATTTATTCTTAAGGTTTTTTCAAGACACGAGACCTGCTAAGCTCGAATGAAAGCCGGAAGATGATTTTGAAGCTTTGATGAACTTTTAAGTTTTGACTTTGATTTATAAACCTATAGCTTTAAAACAAAACTTGGAACTTATAGTGTGTAATTTATTTATAATTTGGTATGATGGTCAGTGAATATGAGTAACATGACTTTATGTGTATGGATTATCGACTATGGAGTCTATACCGTTATAATTTTTTATTTTTTTTTGGTGGTTATTGACTTTTGATGGATCATAGATCTTAATTATCACAATATTACTGCATCGTTGATATTAATATTCAATAATGTATTATTCTGCTAAAAAATATGTTAAAAGTAAAAAATTAATTTTTAACACATAAATATGTTTTTTAATAATTTTTACAAATATATTTTTAATGTTTTAATAGTTACCATTTTGTTCGAGTTTTTTCCCGATTTTTCCATTTTGCCATTTCTTACTGAATTTTTCGCTCTCCATATTAAATGTGTATCCGTACTTTTGACTTTGTCACTATACTCATATCAATGTATTTCCTTTTGAATGTTGATGCAGATATTCCAGCCATGGATTCAGAAGAGAAGAATAGCATTTGCAAAACATAAACTTGTAATATCAGGAATCTTAGGACATGTACACACGAGTACACTAGGAAAGCTCCTTACTGAGGATGGTGAACCCAATGAAGATATTATAAAGAAGTTAGTTTTTGTTATACACTATTCCTGCAATCAACTTCCCTTGTGTTGTATTTGATCATTCTTTCTTGCATGTGATGACAGATTATTTCATTCACTTGATACAAGTAAAGATGGGGTTATAACAGATGTTGAGTTAAGAGCGCTGATCATAGGAATCCAATTTGAAGAGATAGATTTAGATAAGGAAGATGCAGTGAAAAAAGTAATGGGCGATTTTGATATATCTGGCGATGGTAAGATTAATGAGGACGAGTTCGTCCGTGGGATCTCAAAATGGATTCATGAGGCTAAGCGTTCTGTTGTTAATACAGACAACTACTCAAACAAATTTTGGACTGATTTTCACGTGGTAAGTTGCCTTTTAACTCTTATATACGCCCTTTTTTCTGATGAATATAGAAATCTTTTGATGAATTAAACAATATGCGCCAACCGTGGGACCCAAACATTATACGCCTTTACTTGATTCCTTTCATATGTATTGTGATATAGTATTCTGTAAATGAATGTGCAGAGAAACAGGGAAGAACACAATATAATGGGTGGTAGAAATGACGAGGTTGTAGAGGCCGTTGAAAACGCTTCTTGGATTTACTTTAAAGCAGTATTACTATTGCTGGTGGGAGCTGTTATTGCAGTTGCATTTGCAGATCCTCTGGTAGATGCTGTTACAAATTTCTCTAGTGCTACGAATATACCTTCATTCTTCATCTCATTTATTGCGATGCCTTTGGCTACCAACTCCAGTGAAGCCGTCTCAGCACTTATTTTTGCAAGCCGGAAGAAGCAAAGAACTGCTTCTTTAACATTCTCTGAGGTTTGTTTCGTCTTAAGTTTCAAAAATTTCTTTCGAGTATTATATGAAATTGTGCTTTAATGATTCGGCCTATGACCATTCGTGGTATCACTTCAAGCATTTCTTCTATCTCAGATCTCTCTGAAGACCTCTTGGACATTATCAGATGCAGTGATGGGAAGTGAACCGCTGCTAACATGAACTTTAAACTTGGCTGGCAGATATTTATATATTGAGGATAGAATTAGGGCTCTAGTTATTTAAATGCACCATATTATATCTTCCATTTAGCAATATCACTTCAGGTCTCGCTCCTTCTTTCTTGCTATAATTAGCTTTTTTGAACTGATGCCTCCCCCCATGTAGGTCCTTGTTTGCATTGTAAAATTTCGGAAAACAATATAGTAGAAAAAATCTTTATAGAAATTTGGGGAAAATACTGTTGGTGTGTGTTACTTTTTGTATGTAAGTGTTGGTGTGTATAGATAATGTGGGCTTCAACAGTGGAGTGTAAGTGATATAAATATAATGATAATTGGGTATGAGAATAACAACTCATAACCCAAACTTTCTCCTCCATCTCTCTTCTTCTTCCCTCTCTTCTCCAATCAAACCCTAATCCTAATCCTACTTGACCCTAACTTTAACTTGGTATCAGAGATGTGATCCGCAAACATGAACCTTGTTACTGACGTCATCTACCTCAGCGCTGACGTCATCATGGTTAAACATTTGACCATGGATGGGGAAAAGACTCACATGTTTGTGATCGGTTTTTGAAGCCTAACAACTTTAATTCCTGAATTTTTTGTTTGGTGACTGGATATAGAGATTCAAAGGGTTTTTTTTTTAGACGGTAACAAAAATATATATTAAAAACAAAGCAAAAATACAGAGAAGCATACCTTGGTGGGTAGTAAGGAACTACTCAAGCAAAGCATAGAAAAGAAAAGCAGTGCCCACTTGGCCTCACCCCAAGAACAGGCAGAAGCAGGTCCGATAAAGCCTACCAAAACCCCATCGCCTACTGCTGATCAGAAACCCGTTAAGCAGCAGTCTTCCCTCATCCTAAGGAATTGAAAAAGCCCCTCATTGAAGACAATCATATTACTAGCATTCCAATTAACCACAAGATCTCAAATGTCCCGAATAACCAACGAGAAAGGTTTGGCCTGGCGCCTGAAAATCCTATTGTTTTGTTCCCTCCATATGGCCCAGAAGATTGCGTAAACCGTTAGGGGCCATAGATCTCTCCTCGGGTCCTCAAGCTTTAACTCTTTCCACATTTCCATCATCTGCCCAGCCAAAATGGAAGAACCCACTCCACCTTGAAGATCTTAAACATCTTATACCATATATTATGAGCGAAAGGGCAGTGTAGGAAAATGTGCGCTGCCAATTCTCTCCCCCTCATACACATCATGCATTTGTTGATAACCGGAATATTTTTTCGAATCACTTGGTCCCTAGTCAGAATTTTTCCCTTGATGACCAACCATGCAAAGAACCTGATCTTTGGCGGCATTCAAACCATCCAAAACCCAGACCATTTTTGGTTAACCGTACTCCCTCTGTCCCGCGACTTTAGCAAATTATACAACGATTTGACTGAAAATCTCCCTTTCGCCGAGTATTTCGATGTTCTCTTGTCTCGATTTTCCGCATTGGGAGTAGACCCCCTCAACACGACCATAATATTTTGGTATTCGTCATTTTCCCAATCCCTCAGAGGGCGTCTAAGGGGGATATTCCATACCATTCTATCATCAGAAACTTCCTCAAAATTTCTGATCACCGCATCCTTTGAGTTGGATAGCCTAAACATCGTTGGAAAGGTTCAGAATAATGGTTGTTCTTCGGCCCAAACATCCTTCCAGAACCGAATTTAGCGACCATCTCCCCAACTGAAATTAGTGTTGTCCAAAATTTCCCGAGTACCACCGTTAACCGCCTTCCACTAAGACGATCCCTGATTGTGGCTAGCAACATCCACATCAGGCTCGCCATATTTTGCGTTCACAATTTGGCACCAAAGACTATTTCTCTCTTTTTCCTATCCCATCCTCCACACCCACTTGGCTAACAACGCTTTGTTGACCAGCTTTAACTTTCTGATCCTGAGTCCCCCATCCTCTTTCGTCTCGCAGCATTGATCCCAATTGACTAGGTGGATCTTCTTATTATCCCCCGCTCCTTCCCATAGAAAATCCCTAACAATTTTTTTCAACTTAGTAATTCCGGCAGGGGCTTTCAAAAAAGACATCATGAAAACCGGGATGGAAGCAAAAGTGGATTTGATTAACGTCAACCTACCCCCATAGCTGAGAAACTTACTTTTCCACGTCGTCAATCTCTTTTGGAACCTCTGAACTACCGTGTCCCAAAGCAGAAGTCTGTTTCTTCCGAATCCCAAAGGGATCCCCAAGTACAAAATGGGAAAAGAATCTGTTTCGCAGCTGGCCTCCCTAGCAGCCCTCTCTGTAATCTCCAGTGGCATGTTAATCCTAGTCAAGCTAGATTTGTGTAAATTTATTCTTTTACCTGAGACCGCTTCGAAAGTAGTTAATATATTGAAGGTGAGAAATTGAGGGCCCCGAGTCAGTCGTGATGAAACCCTTAATCAGGTTTGTCTCCTCCGCCCTTTTAAAAAGATTGTGCAGCGCCTCTCCCACACAATTAAAGTGCAGTGGGGATAACGGATCCCCTTGATGCAGCCCTTTCTTACTTCTAAAATATCTGTGAGGTGCCCCGTTTACTAGAACCGAGAGGCGAACCGACCCATAGCAGTCTTTCATCCACTTTCTCCACTTACCAGAACATAATCCAGAAAATCCCATTGGACTCTATCGTATGCTTTTTCCATATCAATCTTGGAAAGCCAGCCTTTGTCCTTGTGCTTCTTCGCCGAGTGAAGAATTTTCCGAAGCTGTCACGACAATGTCCATCAGTTGCCAGCACCTTCGCAATTATTTTATACGCGCATCTGATAAGACTTATCGGGCGATACTATGTCAAAGAGGTGACACCTTCACGTTTCGGAATGAGCGCTATGAAAGAAGAATTCAGGCTCTTGGCCATTCTACCCGTCTCATGGAACTCGCGAATCATAGCCATAAAGTCGTTTGCAATCGTCGGCCAGCAGTTCCTGAAGAACTTCGCCGTGAAACCATCCGGACCCGGAGATTTGTTAAAACCCAAGCTATTCAACGCTTTTCTGACCTCGTCTTCCTTGAAAGATCTTTCCAATTCAGCAGCCTGACGGGTAGAGATAAAGTGGAAAGGAATCCCATCCATTCGAGGTCTGAACACCTCCTTCGCTGCATAGAGTTGTTCGTAGAATTCCACGATTTTGACTGGGATTAGAACAGGATCTGCGTACACCGCCCCTTCAATATTAATGGACACTATATGGTTCTTTTTCCTTCTTCCGTTAGCTACCGAATGGAAAATTTTGTTATTTCCATCTCCTTCCCGTAACCAGTGCGCCTTCGCTTTTTGGCATCACAGCTGCTCCTCTTCTAGCACCAACCGATTGAACGCAATTTTTAGCGTTGCTCTGATTTCCTTATCACTATCAGGGAGCGGCGCCGTCTCTTCAGCGATGTCCATGGCTGTAATCTCAGCCAGAATTCTCTTTCTTTTCAGCACTGATTTCCCATAGACTTCCTTGTCCCATTCCTTGATTTTTCCTTCGAGATTTTTAATTTTGGAGGTGAATATATAAGCTGGAGTTCCCGTAGTTCCGTCCTGGGTCCACCAATCATGAATCAATTGTTTGAATTCATCAATCATCAGCCATGCGTTGTTAAACCTGAAAGGACCCAGCTTCATTCCCTCCCTTGTGTGCCCATTGGACGACAGAACGATTGGCCTATGATCCGAAGCAATAGTCATCCATAAAGTGACTGATGGGTCCGTCACGACTTCGAGAAAATCCACCCCACATAGGAATCTATCCAGTCTGCATAGCGTCGGATCATCCTGCCCATTAGACCACGTGAATCTCCCCCTGACATTCCAAGGTCGAGAAGAGCCCCTTGAGAGATACAATCTGCGAAAAGATCCTTCGCCATATTATCAATGGACCCCGAATTTTTCTCATAGTCATTAAGAAGCGCGTTGAATTCCCCTCCGACACAAACCGGCAGATCCCATTTGCTTAGCACCGCGCTTAACTCAAAAAAGAAGTCCTTCCTTCCGATATTATTATTTGGACCATAAACCGTAATCGCAACCCAGTCGTTTCCATTCCTGCAGTCATGTAACTGAGCCACCACCGTGTACTTGCCAGTTTCCGAATCCATCAACTTATGGCGATCTGCATTCCATGCCAGGAGGATGCCTCCCCTTGTTCCCTCGGCTTCGAGCACCAGCCATTCCCAGGAACTACCCAGAAGCACGGAGAGAATTAAGATATCGTTCGCCTCCCCCCATTCAAGGGTGTTCTTCCTCGGTACCCTCAATATGTGATTTCACAGATTTTGGGGTTTCGGTTCACGATCGATGCTCAGGTAGGAATTGTTTTCATCGGAATCACCTACCTGGTAAAACCTAAGACTCAGATTTGAGTTTCATTTCAGTTTCTTGCTTCCTTTTTTCAATTTTTTATTTCTGCAGAAAAGGGGACAGTCACCGTTTTTTGGGTCCCTGAGAAATCATGTGGTGATCTGAGGGTGTTGCCTGGTTGTGTTTGGATCGGTTCGTCACCCCGGATCAAATGAAACTCGTCTATTGAAGCACTATTGAAGGAGTTATGGTGAATCTATGCTTGATAGCATGGGTAATGCTACAGGTTTCGGTGTATGTGTATGCAATAGAGAGGTTGTATAACCTCTGCTATTGACCACTGTGGCATGTGAGAATTCTGTAACCTTTTTTGGAACTTGGGGAAGCAGGTATCTGTACCTTGGGTCGTGATTTTATAGTGGTAGCACTGGATTGTGGTGGTTTTTCGATTGTGTGACTGTGTAAAGATCTGTGATGCTCTCTTGAAATGTAGTACTGAATTGGATCGTGGTTTTTTGGGACTGTATAAAGAGCTGTGCTGCTCTCTTGGTTGGTAAAAGTCACTCCTCACCATTGTTGGTATTCGGAGGAAGGCTGGCATGCAGCTGTCCGGTGTCTGAATCGAAAAGATTTTTTTTTTGTGGTGCCCGAAATGTATGCAATTTATTTGCATATAGAGTACATCAGAGTGATCATATTTCTGATTATGTGTGGAATTGGTTTGTGGTGCACTGATTGTGAAATCTATAGTTGTGCATTGTGGCAGTTTTTGTGTGAAAACAGCCCTCCATATTTTTTACTAACCTTCGATCGCAGTAGCTGGTACAGACATGCCCATTGGCGTTGGTGTTGGTCACGAAAAGATCACCCTATTCAGTACCAAAGAAGGCCTATTGGCCGGAGATATACCGAGTAGGTAACCAGGCCAGCGTTAACCCTTGAATCCTTCGTTATTTGGGGAGGGCTGTTCTCTTGGTTTGACCGTGTTTGGAAGATTGGTCAGTTTCGTTTTGTTCTAGGCTGCTATTGCTTGTCGTGTGGGTGCTTTGGCACTACCCATGCCTCATCCACATCTCTGTCTCCCTGGATCATAGATTCAGGAGCGACAGATCATATGATGGGTGTGTTATCGTTGTTTGATAGAATCATGCCGCTATCCTCTCCTAGCATGTTTGTGTTGCCGATGGGTCTCTAGTTCCAGTGGCATGACTAAGAACTGTGCCTGTTGGTGGATTATCTATAGACTTTATATTACATGTCTCAAAGATGCCGATGAGTCTTCTTTCAATCAGTTGAATTACAAAATCAATGAATTGCAGTGTGATGTTCTTTCCCTCATATTGTATTTTTAAGGATGTGTCAACTGGGAGAACTTTTGGATGAGGACGAGAGGAGAAGGGCCTCTATATCTTTGAAGAAGAACATAGTATTTCAAGAGGGATTGTTGCTTCTGCTTCTGCTACTTCATCATTGGAGTTGGCACATTTTTATGGCATCATCATCTGGGACATCTCCCATTATTTCGTTTACTCCTATTGTTTCCTAACATGTTTAATATGTCCGAATATAAAAAAATTCAGCGTGAAGTGTGTCACCTCTCAAAAACATTGTCACACTTCTTACCCAGTAAGTGATTATAAGTTTACTACTCCTTTCCATATTGTTCACTCTGATGTTTGGGGTCCTGCCCTAGTTGTGGGTTTAACAAGGTTTCCGATATTGTCACATTTATTGACGAGTGCACCCGTCATACCACTGTTTATTTGATGCGCACGAAAGATGAAGTCAGTTCGATCTTTCCAATCTATCATAAGTTGGTCGAAACTCAATTCCAAGCACAAGTAGGATCTTAACATCAGATAATGGGGAAAGTATTCTTCTCAGCTTCTTCAATCTTACCTAAACTCTTATGGAATTGAGTGGCAAACCTCTTGCCCCTATACTCCACAACAAAATGGAGTATTTGAACGGAAAAATCGACATCTTCTCAAGGTCGCTCATTCCCTTCTCACTCGTAGGAACATTTTGAGACGTCTATGGGGGTTACGCTGTTCTTACAGCTAGTTATCTTATCAATCGTATGCCTTCTCTTGTTTAAAATGGTGTTTCCCAATAGTAGCCTCGTCCTTGTTCGGCCCCTTGTCTTTGGATGTCTTTGCTTTGCTCATATTCCCTCCATCCACAGTGATAAATTGTCTCCTAAATCTTCCAGATGTATCTTCATTGCATACCTCCACCTCAAAAGGAATACAAGTGTTATGACCTGTAACTAGGAAGTGTTTTGTCACTTTGGATGTCACTTTTTTTTAGCCTACCCAGTTTCCTACTCCTCAGTGCCCTATTTAGGGGAAGAAGTATCTGAATGCCAGTGAAGAGAGCATCGAGCATCAAAATCAAAATCCTTTACCTCTACCTTACATAGGAGAAGAGGATGTTGAAGAAGATATTGAAAAATGTCAATGATCCAAAAATTCTTGCTAGTGATCCAAAAGTTGTTGAATAGTGGTTTGGAAAAGACAAATACTTCGAAAGGAAGAAAAAAGGAATTCAAAAAGAGCACCCCCCCTCTCACTCAAGATACGAATCACAAGTTAGCTCCAGAAGATGGTCCAGTAGTTGATGCTCCTCAAGTTTTGGATTTGAATCTTCCAATTGTTCTTCGCAAGGGAACAAGACACCCTATCAGTAAGTCTGTTTCCTACCAAAACTGTTTTGAATCGCACATGGCGTTTATGTCTTCGTTAGATTCTACTGCCATTTCAAAAAGCATCTCAGAGGCTCTTTCATAGTCACAATAGAAGGAAGCCATGATGCAAGAAATGAAGACCCTTGACAATAATCAAACTTGGGATGTGGTTGAGTTTCCTGCAGGAAAAAAAATAGTTGGGAGTAAGTGGGTCTACACTATAAAATGTAGACCCGATGGTTCTGGAGAGAGATACATGGCAAGACTAGTTGCAAGAGGGTTTACTCAGACACATGAGGTTGACTATCAGGATACTTTTGCTCCAGTTGCCAAGTCCAATACTATTAGAGTCCTCCTATCCCTTGTTGCATACAATGATTGGTCCTTGTACCAGCTAGATGTGAAGAATGCTTTTCTCCAATTTAGATTTGAAGGAAGAGGTATATATGTCCTTCCCTCCAGGCTTCTCCCATCAAGGGGAGAAAGAGAACGTATGTAGAGATAAGAAGTCCATCTATGGGTTAAAGCAATTTCCTAGAGCGTGGTTTCAGAAGCTTAGTAAAGCTGTGATGGAATTTGGATATAAAAGAAGTCATTATGACCATACTCTGTTTTGTTAAATATCACTGCTCTTGTTGTGTACGTTGATGATATCATTGTCACTGGAGATGACAGTGAGGAAATATTATGTCTGAAATGTTACTTAAGTAAAGTCTTTGAGATGAAAGACTTGGGCCCTCTTAAGTATTTTATGGGGATTGAAGTGGCCAGATCTGATAAAGGGATTGCTCTCTCCCAAAGAAAATACACCCTTGATGTGTTGAAGGAAACCTGTATGCTGGGTTGTAAGCCAGCGGTGACTCCCATAGAGAAAAATCACAGGCTTATTGGGGAAGATGGAGAACTTCTCAAGGATGCACGTTATGCATCAAGGACTTGTGGGAAAACTAGTCTATCTAACTATGACTCATCCGAACATAGCATATGCTGTGAGTGTGGTAAGTCAGCACATGCATTCTCTGAGAAAACCATACATTTAAGTGCAATATACAAGATCGTGAGATATTTAAAGGGGAGTCTAAGCAGATGTCTCATCTATGGTAATCACGGGCATCTAGATATTGAAGTCTTTACTGACGTAGATTGGGCTGGTTCCTTGAGTGACAGGAGGTCCAATACTGGGTATTGTACTTTCCTGGGTGGGAGCCTAGTGACTTGGAAGAGTAAAAGGCAGCATGTCATCTCCAACTCAAGCGCAGAAGGAGAATATAGAGCTATGTCCCAAGGTTCCTGTGAAGGGATGTGGCTTAGGTCTATCTTGGTTGATTTAGGTGTGGATGTCAAACTACCTATGATCTTATGGAGACAATGAAGCAACACTTCATATAGCAGAAAATCCTGTGTATCATGAGAGGACGAAGCATATTGAAGTTGAATGTCATTTCATCCGTGAGAAAGTCGAGTCACAAGATTTATGCATTACTCAAGTCAGATCTGAAGATCAACTAGCAGACATATTAACAAAGGCTGCTGGGGAAAAACGATTATATGACATCACCTCCAAGTTGGGCATGATAGATATCTACGCACCAACTTGAGAGGGAGTGTTGGTGTGCCAGTAGTATTTCATACTTAAGTTGGTGTGTAACCCTAAGTTTCTCTCCTCCATCTCTCTTCTTCTTCGGGACAAATGCTAAAACCCTAATTATGTAAGTTTGAGATTAACCACAAATTAAATTGCATAATGGAAATATCTGAAATCGCCCAAACACATAAAAAAGTTTAAAGAATTTAATTAAACAATTAGAGTAACTTAATTTAGCATTCGCATGCATTAAAATTTCTCAGTCTAGAAAAACTGATCCAATTAAAGATTCAAGTTTCGCTCTAGTTTAGGGTACCAAGCGATAATCATGGTATCGTCTCTTGATTCCTCTCAGGTGAATAAATAAGGCTTGAAGGATGAAAACAAATAAAAGGGTAGATCAAAAGATTAAAACTAATAATATTTTGGGGGTTTTGGAATTTATTAAAGCAAAGGAAAAATATTAACATATGATAAATAGAGAAAAGATGGAATAAGATGATAGAGGTCCAAGGCTTCATACCAAGGATCTCCAAGGCTTCACACTAAGGCTGCACGTCGGCTTCATAGCAAGTCGCACGAGAAATGCATAAACACTCTTCAGGTTTCGAAAGGTTCACTCATTCGATCGAAAACTCTTCACAAGTTCTCTAGGGTCTTATGACAAGGAACGTCAAGATCGAGAGCGTTGAAGTTAAATCGCAACAAAGTTTCAACTACAGAAAAAAAAAAAAAAAAAAAAAAAAGTTACTATTCACATAAACAGTGACGGACATCCGTGATTTTGCCCCCTTACTGTCCGTAGGTCACGAACGTCCGTGGACATCGTGACGGGACTTCTGATTTTGAGTTTTTATTGCGAAAACTTTCCTTTTTAGTGTTTTATTACTATTAGGACTCTTTATTTCGAATTTAATTATTGGTGGCCTATATATTGAGACTTGCAAAGACTTTTTAATTAGTTATTGAATATTTTGAATGCTTTTATGCTTGAATATAGATGAGTTTAGTGTGAGGCCAAGGGAGTGATTCCCAAAAGCCATTGTTATTTTCTCTATTATCTATCACTGTCTTCTTTGAATCTTTTACCTTATTGATCCCTGCTTGTTTTTCCTACATCTTAACTTATTGATTTCTTGATCCCTAAAACCCTAAATCCCTTTCCGAATCCCAAATCAAACAGAGCCCAAAACCCATTTCTAAGCCATAAATCAAATCATAAGCCCATTATAATACCATAAATCCATTTTACAACCCTAGTTAGAGCCGGCGAATCTACATCGGATCGAAGACGAACGCTTAAGCCTGGAAAAAGCTAGAGTTTTATTTCTAGGTCGATCTCGCTTCAAATCTAATAGTACTTGTGCATCGGACTGGACCCTAACTGGATCTCCCGTGATCTACCAACCTGAATTCTCTGAACCCTAAGGTATTTAAGATAGTTTTGAGATTAAGCTTAATTTCGACAAAATTGCATAAAATCATAATCACTCATTTTAGGGTTATCGTCCCACGTCAGTTTGCACAAAAATAACTCTCAAATTTTCATGAATAAAAAAATTATAATAAAGTTGTTTACAAGCCTTTAAATAGGCAAATCAAAACCCTAAGAATACTACTTAAAATAAAACACGTAATCAATCATTAAAATTTTCTAATCTAACAGTCACAATTAATTTCACCATTAATCTCATTTTTTTTATTATGCGATCATTTTTAAAGGTTCAAACGATGCCCGATTGACGTGAAATTGGTCTTGTTTGAAAGCTTATCGAAGTAGCTTTCCAACACGACAATAATCACATAATTCCGACACATATTGGTAAACTTATGACCATTTTTTCGATGGTTGCGCAGAAAGTGATAGGATTAACAGTCACATATCACATATATGTGCCTGACCCATAATTGATTCAAATAAGGAAATTAATCCTAAAACAAACCAGTTATTAAAAGAATCCTAATCAACTAAAACATTTTTTACATTCTTCTTTTGCCTTTGAAACGTCACTGGCGGTTGCTTGAATCTGATGTCCCCATCATAATTCTCCCTCAAACTCGATGAATCAAGCAAAACCATCAAATGAGAAACTACTGGAAAAAAGTAGTTCGAAAAACTATAGATTTCAAGTGCAAATTTCAGGGCGCGTCGACAGAAAACAAATTGCACGTGTTGAGTGGACCAAAGAGGCTAGGGTTCATCTACAAACCATTCAAGCTAAAATGAATTCTTGTTCTTATGCAGTTCAAGGTATCTATGGGATATTAGATATCCTAATTTGGATGTCTGTAGGTGACGAACAGTGGGCCTTTTCTACAGTGATGGAACAAAAATAACAAACTCTTACAATTTTTGTCTATTCACATCATTTCTAATTCTCCTAATCTATAGGGTTGAATCTAAATTTTATTGACCATTAGGTAGAAATACTATGTGTAGTGTTGGATTATTTGTTTTTCTTGAGATTTGGGATTCCAAAATCCGAATGGATCACCCCCCTAGTCTGAAATCATTAGCATAGAACTAATAACCAGGTAATTGCTTCGTACTATCGAGATCCAAGAAGCCAGTGACTATTTGATGTATCAGCCATACAGTTGTAACAACTGAAATCCTTTCCCGTAAAGGAAAAATCAATCCAATTATGGGTGTGAAGCGAAAATATAGGGATGTGGATAAATGGAAGGGTGAGTGAAAGAGAATAGCAAGGATATATGATTCTGATATGTACGGTCTATGAATCATCTCATAAAATGCAGTGTAATAAAGCATCAATACTAATTCGTCCATAAGTAGATGAATCTGGTTCACAAGAAAACAAAATAAAGAACCTTGAGTCAATAAAGACTGACTCAATGTCCCGATCCCCCAACTGAGAAATGGGCAGCCCTCTTTAACAAGAGTTAGATTTCTATATCTTCTTCGAAACTAGATTCCATACCCAATGAATCTGAGGATGGATTCATTTTCTGCCCTGAAGACGAGATTTAGGAGAAATCTCTCAGATAGCAGAGCACATTGATTGGTTGTGTTCGTGGTATTAGACCATTTATATGGGCTTGAGGACCGTGATCGGAAGATTCAGGGCTTTGTTGATCTTATTTCATTTGAAGATTGATTTTTTTTCTCTTCCAAGTTTTAGTTGGAGGGAAGATATGCAAAGGGTCGTAGATGGTGACGTGTGGACCATCTGGACCATAGGGAAGACCTTTTGTTTTCTCTTCCAAGTTTTACTAACGCTGATGCTGCAGCAAAAGAGCAAGCTGAAGCAGAGATATCCATGTTCAAGATTATAGAGGAGGCTAACACCAATCATAAAGTCGATGGAAATATCATTAAAAAGGCTCATACATCCACTTCAAAGGTTCACTAAGAAGTGGATGATGGAAATCAGCAAGAGCGGGTTTTTGAAACTCATCTAGCGCAAGATGAATCTGATTCCGAGGATACTGAGGAAGGTAGTTCCAAGAACTCTGAAACATTGTTGATGACAAGGTGGTCCTTGAAACCCAGGAAACTCGTGAAATTGCCGATAAAGAAACCAGCCCTGTTATTGGAATCCTTACTCCTGCAAATTCACAACCTCTCGATCAAAAGGATTCGTTTGAGATCTTAGCAAATCCTGAGTCTGTAAGAGAAGCTTTGACTGCTATCTCTGGAATCTGTGAAACCTCAAAATTTTAAGGTTCTCTGATATCATGAACCAACTCATAATGAACGGCAGGTCAGCACTGGATTACTGACTACATTTTTAAGGTAAGCTTGTTTAAATGAGCTTACCAAAAGGATAAATTTTCGATCAAAGATATTTGTCCCAAAGGTAAAAAAAAGATCCCAAAACAGTTGCTAAATCGACAAAACCAGATTAGAAGCCAATTTGGGGGAGATCTCTGCACCTTCTCAATGAATATTACCTTCTGAAACATTAGAGATTTTGGACACCGAGACTCGAAAAAAAAAAGCAATCCGAGGTTGGAAATCTTTTAATTACCAAGGAATGTATTCTTTACTTGGTCAAGATGAGGATCAAGAAAATCGAGTAAAATTAAGAGAGTAATCTTTTGTGACTGGGGGTCTTTCGATATCTACCAATTGCATCATCTACAACCGATCTGGATTATGTGGAATCCAGCTAAATTCGAAGTTCAAAAGCTTATTGAATCTGATCAGATGCTCCATTGCCAGGTCACTAGATTGCATTGCAACTGAATTCTTTTCACGGGAAAATATGGTTCGAATTTATCAATGGAAAGAAAAGTCTTTTTTATTGGCATGATTTTTGTGGCATCAAGTTTTGTGAAATCTTAGATCGTTGGTGGTGACTTCAACACCATTCGTTTTCAATCTAAGAAAATTGGAGGCCTTCCTGTTCCTAACAGAGTTCTCACTGAATTCAATAATTGTCTTGATGCCTCTTTGCCCAATGACTTGACCCCCCAGAGTTATTGCTAACTCCGAGTGGCGTAACATATTCCCTAACATGTTGTTGACTAATTGCATACCAATGTATCTGATCATCATTTTTTTTATTTTTTCCCCGCTAATCCGCTTCCTCGTGGACCCAAACCTTTCAATTATTATGATGTTAAAGAAGAAATGTTTATTAATCTAACCAAAGAAATATGGAGCAATCATACATGGTAACCCCGACTTATATCATACAGTAAAAGATTAGGTTCTTAAAGGCTGCAAGAAGGGAATGAAATAAATGTAAATTTGGATCCAGTCACTTTTGCCGTGATGCTGCTCGAATTAAGCTTCATGACATGCAAGCCCATATCTAGCTCAATCTTCTAAATTTCAGCTTGGAAAATGGAATAAAGAAGGCCTCTGTGGAATTTCAAAAGTAGCTTTCAATTGCGGAGAATTCTATCCGGCAAAAATCAGGAATAAATGGCTTAAGCATACCTCTGTCCGCGCCTTCCTAATTACTGAAAGCACCCAAGCGTGTGCACTAGCGCCTACCACTACGCCAGACATCATTAAGTGGTGCTTTCAGTAAATAGGTGGGTACGAATAGAGGTACCCATGGCTTAATAGTTCATTAAATTCCAGTGTCTTTGGACGGTGATAGGTCATGAACGTAGGAACTTCTGCATTTTCCTGTTCAGTGATAAAACAACATTTTTGCCTCTATTGCCTGTTATTTCGTAATAATCTCATGTAATCATGTTTGATATTTTGGTGTTTCATAATTTGGGGAAGGATCTGTTATGAAATTTATACACAAGCTAATCCTAGCTCCAACAGTTTTTGGAAGTCGAGACAGCACATTTCACATATTTTATAAGCATGTCGTGATGGGAAATAAAATCCTCACATCCAGCATTATCCGTTCATGGATTAGATGGTATTAAGTTCTTGCATAGGTATAAATGATTAAAACAAAAACTTTCGGTAGTTTACATTAAGAATGAAAAACTGGTTCCTTTAAATATGTTATAGGTTTCCTCATGTAACACTCTAATTAAGCCTCTCTTTTTTCTTTGATCGGTAATTTAAGCCACCAAGTCCCGTAGAGCAGACTTTCATTGGAGTCAACTTATTCACGGATTTGATGAATAAGAGGTGTTCCATTGGGGAGAGGACTCTAACGAATGACTAAAATAATGTAATGAACCTAGTCGTTTCATTCTAGAGATATCAAACAAAACAGAAAATTATTGGTATATTTTGTATATATGCATTGGTTTGTGCAAACTAGAAACCTGCGGGTGCTGTTTGAGAAATTTTTTTATGGATTGTTGGTGCAGATCTATGGTGGGGTCACCATGAACAACATCCTTTGCTTGGCCGTCTTCTTAGCCCTCGTTTACGTGCGGCAGTTGAGCTGGGATTTCTCTGCCGAAGTTCTGGTCATATTTATCGTTTGCATTGTAATGGGTCTCTTTACAAGCTTCCGCACCACATTCCCACTTTGGACATGTTACGTGGCATACTTCCTGTACCCATTTTCCTTGGTGCTGGTTTATGTTCTCGACTATGTTTTCGGATGGTCATAGAAATCATACACGAAGGTAACTTCCCTCTGGGCACTGTGCGAACTGAACTTTTATTTGTTGTTCTATATTTTCTTTTTGTTTTTATGTAAGAATGTCTCTCGGTTGTTTACAGGGCATGCCATTTGTTGTTAGTGACTTCAAACACTGTTTAGAGTATGTTTTATATTATTAATTCTTAGCATTTCGTGCGCTGGAGTACGGAAATGAGCCATCTCCCTTCACCCATATTGTTTTATTTTTTTCCTTTTTCATGGGCATTGCAAGTTGAGGACCTGCAACCTAGCGTTTGTTGGTGTCAGGATCTGCAACTTTTAGTTGGACGTTTGAACGTACAGTTCAAGAGTTTTCAAATTCTAATTGCAATCCACCATATTTCCTAGTTTCAGGGATGTGTCGTGTGCTCAACGGTGTCATCAATCAACAGAAGTGATTTAATGGTGTTAAAATTATCTTACACCATCAATGGTTTGAGATGTGGGTGACCACACTCTCAAAGTGTAGATCATAGATTGAAGTGTAACAGGCCCTACAATGGTGTTTTAGGGAGATTTAAACCATCCAATTTATTGATTCTAATATGGGATATCAACTATTGTTTTATTTTTAAGGGCTGATATTAAAGTTCATCAATTGGATGGTTCACATCCACTTATTGGCATGTTTCTTTGGGCTAAGATATGTTCTAATGATTGACTGCCACTTGGACAATCTAGATTAGTCACAAATGTGCGCCACATGGTATAATGATAGATCACACTTCAATAGTGTGAGATAAAAAGTTTAATTTTAATGGTAGTGTTTAAATGTTGGTCAAGAGCTATTATCCCTTTTAATATTATGATAACTATTGCTTGGATGGATGAGGTTGGCAGTAGTGGTTGACTGGTTGGTCCGTCATGGCCCGTGTAGGTACATGACCGTGTACCTTAAACAAATTTGCATATTTTTTGAGATTCGGAGTCGATCTCACTGCACCTCCCAAGAGTAGATTAATTTGGAAGTGTGATTGACCACCCGTGCTCATGGTGCTGGAATAAGTCAGCATAAGGAAAATAGGAAGATTTCAAGAATAAAATAAAATAATAATAATAATAATAATAATAATAATAATAATAAAAAGAAGAAGATGAGGAAGAAAAGAATAAAGTTAAAAATAATGAAAGAAAAAAAAAAATATTAAAATTTTTGCAATTTATTAAAATGTCAAACTTTTGTGATTAAATCGTGAAATTCACAATAAAAAAAATTTGAGATATAAATCATTTTGGGCGAGCATGGTCTCGATTATCTGATATGCGTATTATCCATACCAAATTCGAAGTACGGTGGCTTGCTCCCGATGTCACAGGTTTAAAACGACCCCTACGCGCCTCTTTTGTTATCGAAAAAGCAGGAAAAAAGAAAGCGTCTGAGATGACAAACTTGTAAATAAGAGCAAAAATAAGCCAATAAAGGCTTGTATCCAGGTATTTAAAGGCATAACGTGCAGGTTATGGTATATATATATATATATATATATATATATATATATATATATATATATACAGAGGCTAAATTGGCTGATATTTAATTTTTTTTTTTAAAATAGCTAGTAAATGATTGAACTTGATATAGCCGATTATATATTACCAAAAGAATAAATATAAACATTAAGAGTTTTGCTTATTTAAAAAGTAACAACATCATAAAGTAATTAGGTAAAAAATATAAGATATTAAATTATGATAGCGCCCACTTACCTTGATAAAAATATGTTTATGTGTTAAATTATCCGAATTGAATCGACCTAACTGTTTACCGAATAATTTCTGAACTTAAAACTTTGGGACAATGGTTGTCACAAAAAACGTTCTAACGAAATTTTTTTATTTAAAAGGTAACAATAACATTATAAAATAATTAGGTAAAAAAATATGAGATGTTAAACCATGACAACACCCACTTACCTTGATAAAAATATGTTGATACGTTAATAATGATCTCGCAGAACTCTGCTTTCAGAAAAAGAGACAAAATTAGGAAAAGTTAGTGTTCACTCCAAAGCTGCTATAAACACACTTCTTTGGCTAATTAATACATGTCTGCATTTGTATTATAGGGTTGACCTTAAAAAAAGTGGTCAAATATTAGGCGATGTCCAACATATGTGATGCATTGATATTTTTCTAACTTTGACTACGCTTAGAATGGTGGAAAGTATTTTTATGTTTATTTAAGTCAGAGTTGGGTCAGATTAGTTTGACTGCATCAACAGGGTTGGGTCGGGTTGAGCATTGAGGGAGGTCAATTTGGCATGGTCGCAAGATAGAATAAAAGGTGGACGATTGTTGATTGTAGACCCGGATTGGAACACTAAAAATCATAATATATTGAAAAAAAATTGTAAATTATTCGTGAATATTCATGAAGTTCGTGCATTTTTTATATAACATATAATTTTTTTGGAAAATTGTGAATAATTCGTTATTAATTTTTAGAAAGCTTAAATTCATGAATTATTCACGATGATAAAAATGTCCTTTAATTAAAATCTACGAGATAACTCTACTAACCGTCATCAACGTATGGGTAATCCACACCATCAGAGTTATAGATCGTAAGTTGAAATGCACTGTAATATCAACCGTTATGTGTAGTTTTAATGTCAGATATTCAAACTCGTCAATCGGATAGTTCACATCCACTTATAGTCATGATTCTTTAGCTAAACCATTTAAATCCATCATAAATCAGTGTGACATAGCATATTAGGAATTGAGTGCGATCAATTCCTGTAATTCTTTTATGGATAATTGATACAAAAAATAAATGAAAATAAACCCTAGAACTAGGGGCTCACATTATAAATTTTAAGAATTCAAAGAAATATGCGTTAAGATGACTTACCTTTTGTACTCTCCTCACGTCCACACCATGAGCACCCGAAAAGGTTTGCTTGAATTAAAATTTTGCATTAGGACACAGAGGTCAGTAGCGATAATAATCGTTAAATCTACCCAAAGGTCTCTGTAGAACAACCCCCACGAGTCTGATAAAACTGTTGCAACTTACATACAAATTATAGTGTTTGATTATATAAATGTAATATAATGATAGTGAATACCTTTTGATGAAAGATATGGGAATTAAGAGTGTAAACGGGTATGAGTCATGAGAATAAATAGAACCGACCAGCAGAAGTTTATATAATAATTAGCGCATCATAAGGAGCAATTCATCAGTAATGAAGATGTAGGAGTTGCGCAGGGATTTAAAGGTCTAGATTTCAGCAAAAATCCCGAGGTTTTAACAATAGAGATATAATCTCAAATAACAACTACCAGCATAGCAAAGAAAATATCTCTTATTCTATAAAATTTTTGTAAACGTTTAATCTCTTGGTTCAATTACATAGATAGAAAAAGTAATAAGCAAATTTTATTCTAATTAGGCTTTCTTATCACTCTAACTAAAGATAGAAACAAATTAAATATTCTCATCCCATCAATCCCTATTTTCTAGGACTTTTGAACTCTAATTGGAGAGGAGTGACGGTGAAAGAGATTTAATAGGAGTTATTTAGCTTGAAGAGTCCTAGTTTAATATACATTGTAAGGGTGTTTTAGGTACTTATATAGACAATTATAAAATATAAGGGTGTTTTAGGTATGAAAATATGACAAAATTTGTTTTTACTTTTATATAATATATATATAGTAAGGTTTAAAAATTATAATTTTTTTATAAAATGGTATTTTTGGTATTTAACTTAGTTCCTATCTTAGACATATTGGATATGAACCCATATGGGCTGAGATGGGCCCATATTTGACTGTTTGACCCTATACAGAATTGGTAGTGAGCCTGTAAATATCGGCCGTTATGTATCGCATATGGCCATATGGCCGATATTTAAAACCTGCTGAACTTTTTGTCAATATTAGCTTGTTTTAGTGATTCTAGGGATATTTACATGAACAACCTTGTCATATACTTCTTTTCTGCCAAAGACTATATTTTCACCTTTTACCAAACCAACCAGCTTTAAGCCGAGCTAGTTCCGGCTAGCACAAAAAGTCTCAAATACCCTTTCTTACACTTTTTGTCCTTCTACATAGTTTAAAATTTTAAAAATTTGCACTTTTTTATATTTACGCGATGTGAAGCAATATCTATACTGTTTGATTTGAATGCCACAATATAAAGATCGATGATACCAACAATTGACACGAAAAAAAGGCAATATCTCCTCTTAAAAGTAAATAATAATAATAAAAATCGTCAGTTTGTTATCGCTCTTTTAAACAGTCGGTATCGCCTCTTTAAGCAGTCGTTATCGCCTATTAGACTGTACTTTATTTGATAACTATCACACATTACTCATCTAAATCAATTGTAATTGCTTATTTTCTTAACAGATTATTATAACGCACAGTAAATAATGTAATCGATCATGAAAATTTGTCTATTCTATCTTTCTATCTTCTTCTCTCGTTCATCTTCTTATTTTTGTAATTTTTATTTTGTTCGTGAAGTTTCTTGATTCATAAACTTTTCATTTTTCTTTCATCTCTTCTACGTGAAATTGATTTGTGTAATTTTCATTTTTTTTCTTTCCGGCTCTTTTACATTTAGTACGAGATGCTTTGTTTCTATAAAAAAAAAAAGTAAAAGATGTTTTGTTAATCATAAGCGATTACAATTGGTTTAGATAATTGATGTATGATAGTTATCAAATAAGGTACATTCTAATCCGCAATACCTACGGTTTATATTTAATAAGAGATGATTTCTTATTGTTACAATTAGTTTAGATAATTACAATTGGTTGAGATAATTGATGTGTGGTAGTTATTGATTGTTTAAAGAGGCGATTTTTTTTTTAAAGGCGATATCACCTTTTTTTTTTGTTAATCTTTGGCACCATCGATCTGACCTTCAAATCAGACGGCATAGCTATTGCTTCACATCGCATAAATAAAAAAAAGTGTAAATTTTTAAAATTTTAAACTATGTAAAACGATAAAAAGTGTAAGAAGGGGTATTTGAGACTTTTTGTGCTAGCTGGAACTGCCTCACCTTGGGCCGGTTTGGTGAAAGGTGAAAATGCAGGGTCTATGATGGAAAAGGTGTAACTGACAATGTTCATCTTGTAAATTTCCCTTGATTCTATGATTTTTTTCCAAATTTTCAAAATATCAACAAATTTTCTATATTTTTAGCATTGTGATGAATATTTTAATCATACTTCTTATTAGTTTTTATATAAATTATTAATGTAATATATTTATTTTATTACGTAAATGTATAGCTTTTTTTAACTTGAAAGGTTTAACATATATTTTAATATTTTCTTGTTTATAATCCTTAATCCTTCCTGAATTTATCCCAATAAAATCCGAACCAATACCCACCGATTGATTGCCGAATCCGAGCTTAGTTACTATGCCTACATGACGTTAACTCAGGCGAAAACATAGAGCGTGGCTGGAGGCGAAAGGACCCCCAGTAAGTTTGATAACATGGTCCATGTGAAGAAAGTAAACAGTGGGCCTCTAAAACATAGGTTGCTTATCTGACTTACATACATGCTATTAAATATTGGTTGATACCGATACATATCGATGATACGTATCGATTTTTTGGTAAGCCGATATGAATGGGCATCGATACGTATCAGGTATCAACTCGGATATCGGTATTCATATTGGCCTATACGTATCGGGTATTGGCCGATACCTCTATTTTCTTTTCTTTTATTTTTAAAAAGAAAGCACTGATACAATTTGGTATCGGCCGATACGTACCGGCCAATTTGTATCAGTCCTCCATGGACCGATACCCGATACCGAATTTGACACCTTGCTTATATATTGTAAGGGTGGAAGGTCTTAATCAAGGGGGGTGGTCAGGTCCTATTTCCAAGGGCCGCGGATAGGGGTAGGACTGGAAATCCGGTTCTACCTGGTTCACATGACCATTGCCTCTTAAGTAATCAAACCTATTGTGTGTTAGCCACTTAAGATACAGGGCTATCAATGGGTCAGGTTGACTTGATAACTGACCGGACCTGACCCGATATTTTATTTTTTATGTAAACAGTAAAAAAAATAGAGGTTTTTTACCAAGTCGTCGGGTGCACCATTGGGTCGGGCATTTGTGATTTTATTATTGGGCAGCCAAAATTTTTACCCGACCAGACCCATTGATAGCAGGCATTTATTGCTATTGGTGATGACCGATAAAATAAAAAATAAATAAATATTAAAAAATTAAAAAAAAAAATAAAATAAAATATAAATATAAATAATCTAGTACATATGATGTGCTGGTGGGTGTCCCACGTAACTTGGGACTTAGTCCGATATTCTAAGAGGCCAGAATGGCCATGACCACTCCTCAAGAAGTGACAGTTCTAAGTTAGAATCTCACCCCTTATTAGCCACTAGCAGAGATTCATCCCAGCTGGCTGGTGCGTGTTGGAGGTACCTATGGACTTAGTCGGGTTCACTAAGAGGGCTGGATAACCCATTATCAAACAAAGTAGCCTTTAAATTATCAAGACATTGTCCCTTTAATGATAAATAAAATAAATAAATAAAAGGAGTAATTGCACTGCAACTCCCAACTTTTCTTGATATTATGTGTGGGCCCATATGTTTTTTGTTATTGCCGTTGCATCCAAACTGTTGAATATAATGGAAAAAGAGGTCCCTACAGCAAGTTACCAAACCATTTGATCGACTTAACAATTGCTCGTTCATTCTTTGAAAATGTCAAAATTACCCTGACCATGAAACAATTGCTATGCCATAATCACATGTCATGCCGATGCATAACGGATCTTAGATACGAATCGGCAAAACTGACTGGCATTTCAAATATCATTTATTATTATTTTTTAAATGTTATAAAATATTTAAAATGACATTTTCGTTATTTTGTCTTATGCATATGGTTGAAATAACCTTAAATGGGTCTATATTTTGGAGTGGCAACGGGGCAGGTTTGGGTTGGGCTCGAATATATCCAAATCTAGCCCAAAAAATTTGAACTTGGCCCAAGCTCAGCCCGAGCCTGTAGTTGGCTTATGATTCCAAGCTCATATTTTCAAAGCCCAAGCCTGGCCCAGCCTGATCCATTTATTCTTAGATGAGTCGAATGAATAGGATTATAAGAAGGCTAAAAAGGAGGCTTTTTTAGTCATTTGTCCTTTCAAAATCTTAAAAATCTTTTTCTATATGAAAGACAATGTCTTCAATCGTTACTTTATTGAGAAAATGATTTCTTTTTTGTAGGTGGCCATCAAATATGATTTCTTCTACTTTAAATAGATGGTGTGAGATTAGTGATAAGTGACTACAATTTCGGCCTGCGGGATTTATGATCAAGGCTAAGCGGTACACGCTACCCAACCCATTGCCACCCCTACCAATATTTGACCCTGTTTGGCTCGAAATTTTACCCCACACCAAATAAATAAATTTTACCCCTCACCAAAATAAATAATTTGTCTGTTCCTTGTGTCTCTTTAACTAAGCCGCAGTGACTGGACCTTGAGAAACGCACAGGTTTTAGAGAGCATAAAAATCTGTGCAGGCTTCAATTTCCAAACAAATGCCCAGCTCTAATTCACAAGCAAATACCTTTTTACTTGAATCTCTGACCTTTTCTCTCAAAATATTCCTCAGTTTCATATAAATGCATCACTCACATGTTTAATCAATTCTGAATAGACACATCTAAGGATCTCTCTCTCTCTCTATAGAGATTAGCGAGAGAGAGAGAGAGAGAGTGTGTGGAACCCACATGAACAAGAGAAGACAAGGCATATCGATCTGCTCATGCCTGGCTGTTTGTCACCAAACTAGTATCTCTCATCATTCAAGCCACAAAACCGCAAAAGAAAGAAAAACCAAAAGATGTTCACAACAAAACAAATCTCTCTCTCTCTCTCTCTCATGGGCACATTCAGAAGATCTGATGTCATATAATCCGGCAAATCCGCCAAACATATCTTCATTTTAGACATCCAACCAACAAATGGATCTGCATGGCCTAGTGTCTTTGAGTGGGAGCAATATTTCTCTCCCACTTTCTACATGATTTCTTCCTACAGCTTCAGATTGAGATCAATACTGTCTGTTGATTCGCTTATCCGATCGTTCGAGGCCGTCAGATGGCTTTTCGTCTCAGTTGGTAAGAAACTGTAATAGGGCCGCGGTTTCTCTGTCTCGCTAGACACGAAAAACATGCCTTCCCTACTTCCCTGTATCAATTAAATCAGGTAAAGTTAAGTAACAACACTCAGAAGACTTTGAATAAGATTTAGAAACTAGAATTGGGTGGGTGTTTGTTGTTCATCTTACGCGGAATGGGTATGATTCAAAGTCCAGGAATTTGTTGCTATTGAAGTCCGGGGTCGATATGGATTGCTTGGACTTTGATTTTGAGGAAGGAGGGCCCAAACTGAGAAATCCAGCATCCAAAGTTCCATTTTCCGTGATCATCTTCTTGGGGCTTGGCTCAAAACGGACCTTCGGATCGAATAAGATTGTGTTGGGACTAGAAAGAGAAACCTCTCTGTAGGGAAACAAATTGCATGATCTAACAGCTACAAAGAAAGCAATGACATAAATGAACTATAGAATGCAAATTGATGTAACCTGAAATTAGTGTTGTTCCGTTCGAATTTGATCCCGTACTGGCATGATGAAGACGATTCATCGGACGGGCGAAATGGGTCTGCAAATCCAGGGAATTTGGAATGGAAGGAGGTATGGCCGGGGAGTGGCGGATAGTCTACATTGAAGGGCCAAGTCCTTTTCATGCCTACCATCTATACTTCATACTAACAAAATCCAAAGATCAGAATGACTATTTTATCTCAATAAATAAATTAATACAGGTTTTAAACATTCAAAAAGACAAAAAAAATTGATAAATAATCAACATGAAAGTTTACCAAATCAATTCATCGCACACACCTTCTCTTCATCTGAGGGGATAAAGTTGCTAGAATAGCTTTGGTTTGAAGGGGGCTCTATCTGAAGGTTAACTCCAAAGGACGAAGGAGAAACATTTACCTAAAAAAATAACAATTAAATTTTCATTTCCACATAAAATTCAAAGCTAAATCAAACAACTAACCGTTGAAAAAGCTCTCTGTTGCTGTTGTTGGTGCTGTAGCTGCTGCTTATTATGTACAGAACCCGGCGGCAATGGCCAAACCGGGTCCGAATCATTCGACAATGGAGGCCTAAAAGACATAAACGGAGGATCCAAATTCCATATCATAGGGTCTAAACGGTGCATTGAGCTTCTCCCAGATTGACTATTAATTGGAGATGGAGGTGCTGGGTTCAATAAGTCTAGATCAGAAAGCAGATCACCTGGTTTAAAGATTGAATTCTGAGAACCCAAATGGGTATGACAAGACCCCAAAGAGATTGATTGCTGTTGTCGAGAGAGAGACCCAACAAATCGAGAACCAGAATCCTTGCTCTGTTGCTGCTGTTGCCTTTGTTCTTCTAATCTGATCTTCTCCAACTGGGCAACGCCGAGCCCACGTTGGGGTATCTTTTTCTGCTTTGGTTTCTTTGAAGCTCGGCCACCACTTTGTTGTTGTTGTTGTTGCTCTTTTTCTACCATGCTTCTTCCGTTTTTTGTTTTCAACGCCCACACTGCCATCTATCTGTTCGAGAGAGATAAGCGCCTGAAAATTAGGTACAATCTGAGAAAATTTATGAAGGGTTCTGCAGAATCTTTTCTCATCTTATTTATCGCCACCCAAATCATCGCTCAGCCCCTTCTCTCTCACATTTCCCGAGGAGACCGACGCCTCTCGCGCTCTAAAACAAGCCAAATGAAGCCTTACTCTTACAAACAGTATTTTGTCTTGAGGAATTATAGCAAGATACAACACACCACCTGGTTCTGTACTTCGGCTTATTTATATGCTTCTTTAAGGATTTGATTGCTTCATTTAAGATATCCAGTAAAATTTTGTTGATCGGGTATTGGTTTGACACTTAGGCAGGCACTCTTGTCGTCATGACTTTTGGTAAGGAAGAACCCGGAAGCAACCTGTGATGAGGGTATGTTAGATGATCTTGTTATTGCTAACAACCTAACGTGTTGTGACTCCCTATCGGTTAATCTTCATCGTTCAATATTTTGACCACTCTCACTCTTGGGTGGACATTGCCTTCAAATCTCACATCAATGACATTCGATGGTGATCAATGTCGAATTCCAAGAAAATGTTTGTAACCGTTCGATCCATTGATGACTTTTATGTAGCATCATATCTAACATTATTGGTTGTCTAAGTGTAGATCTTTTAATAATAATAAAAAATCCACCTCCCTCGTGCCAAACTTTCTATATCCAAATGTACAGCTTAGGATTTGGGATCGGTCCCATTTCTACTTCCAAAACAAGGCCTTGCTACGCTCTGCGGCTCTGGCATCTTTGCCTTTTGTGCAAAGGCAGCCACGGCCTTGCAGCTTTAGCGACCCCTGTAGGGCCCATGGCCATGGAATGCACCTTTATATCACTTTCAAGTTTCATCCCACAGAGCCAAGTTCCATAGATTAGTGATGTGATATGCTAAAATAATTGAAGTTTGAGCAATACCCATCACATTCTTTTGCACCAACTAGTTGTTATGGTGTGCATGGTTGAACATTTTGCCTTTATGATATATAAGGACCCATGTGAAACAACTTTAAGGTACCACAAGTCATTTTATAAGATTCTGCAGGTGATACCATTCAAAGATTTCAAACTTAATGGTGGCATGCCACGTGTCAGTTAGGAGCCGCGACAAATGGCTTCAGACCATTTTGAGGGGAGAGTGAATAGACTTCCAATGGATGCCATTGGCGTAAACAGAAAATCTTTCTTATGTTGGCCAAATCGATTCGCCTTTTGCGAGGGCCCAATTCTGCCCAACCACAGCGCGTAAACTGTGGGAAACTAGGACTTTGTTTGGCGAGACTGAGTGACCGATAAATCATGGTACATCAGCTGGGGAGGGACGCGAGACTGCGCTATGGATATGACATTTACATCATATGATCGCGATGCCTTTCGGGTCACCCAAGATTTGGTTGCAATGCAAAGATATTATGAGATAGATTGACAAAAGCTACTCATAAATCCTCTTCATCTACTAGAGAGAAAGAATTCAACAAGATTGCCATCTCAGTTATTCATTCATCATTCCTAGCTAGTTGTTGGAAATAAAATCATAAGCTTGGAACTTAACATATGCCAAAGGCAAGTCTCGCTTGGCAAGCTTTTTCAAGGCCTTAAAATTACTTATCGGCCCTAATAGCGATTCCATGGCTAAAACCATTGATTGTTAAAAAGGTGGTCCAACTCACTCTTGATTTCTAAAGAAAAATTTGCTAGATCTCTTAAAGTTTAAATATTGTCAAAATTCATGATATTTCAAATTTTGTCAAAGCTCTTTCCTAATTGCTTTAACCATTACCAACCTTCATCCAACTCATGAAATGACAAAAATATCCTTACTTTTAAAAAGTAAAATGAATTAAAGTGATCGAAGACTTAATCAATCTTCAGAGACTATTGATCTGATTCCCTTTTAACTACTTCCAAAATTCTTAATTTTTATGGGTTTGCTATGAATCGGTCTCTCAGAATCCATCCGATTAGGTCAAATTTAGGGAACTAGTTACGTGATCTTTATGCCAATCAAGGATATTTTTGACATTTTATGAGTTTGGTAGAGGTTGGTAACGCTTAAAGTAATTAGGAAAGGGATCTAACAAATTTTAAAATCTCACGTGAGTTTAAATAATTTTCAAACTTCGGGTAAGGAATCTGGAAAAGTTGAAGCTAAAATTTGGGAGAGAATCAATTATCGGGTCTAGTGGGCTTCTAGATTCTGGCTTTTGATGGAATCAGGACACAAAAGACCCCAAATGGAGAATGTTTGTAGTCACCTTCAAACGATCCAATGGCTGAACAGCATAAGTGCCGTGATCTCGTTGCTTTTCTGGTTAATCATGATACTTTGATAGCTTATAGTTCTACAATCCGACGGTCATTAAACAACTATAAGATCATCGCTTATAGTGCATCATACGATATCATACTAACTTTCTATTGGCAATTGTACGGCATTTATGTGTCTATTTTCCAAAATGTAACAACGTATCACATTAACCTACATGCTAAGGCTGCGTTTGGGTTAGCTTTTTCAGGGCAAAGAGCAACTCTTTTGCTCTTTGGCTCCTTCAGAGAATTATTTTCACATTTAATAACACAGTTTCTCGCCCCATTTAGAGCTGTTTTAAGTGATAAAGTTATTCTTCAAAGAATAAGAGCTAATCGAAACACAGCCTAAAGCTTCCTTATCAGGTGTGACTAAAAAAATTGGGCTGTAAAAATGTTCTGTGGAGAGTGTTTTTCGTCTGAATCTTGCACACAAGGAATCTTGAGATCATGAGCCTATCATCAGACGATCAATTTTTGATTTCACGTGGCACATATTCCATAAAAGGGATATGAAAATCAGGTTTAAGTGTGATATATGAAACAGGATTTAATTTTTTCACTTTATTGGAGTGTGTCACATGGAATAAAAACTGACCTCATGATGTGAATGATTATGGTGAGAAGTGATCTTCATCGTCTTACTTAAAGCAATCAATAATTCTTAGTGTGTGTCTTCCAAGATTCCGTGAGTGTGAATAAAGCTACTCAGAGTAAAACCCCAAGTTGTGGTTCAATTGGGAAAGGCCGCGAGAGTTAAATAGCTAGTAGCTCTACCTGTTCTTAAATGGAACAAACAAAAATTGAAACCGATTCTAAAGAAAAAATGACAAAGTAGATGTCAGGAATAAAAGGCTGTGACCCACGCATTTCAACACCAAAAAATGGTGCTCCTTTATTGTTGCAGCTATGATAAATTTAGGGGCTGCTATTAAACCCCCACCAAATACTAAATACCCCATTAAGTACAGCTGAAATTCGTTAGCTGCTTCGAATCAGATAATGAAGATCGATCATTTTTTGTTGCAATCTTTCACATAATTGATCTTGAGATCATAAGAATATTATCAGACGACGGTCAATTTTTTATTCCATTTGGCGCACATCCCTAATAGTGACTTGTGAGCATTATGTGTACCACAAGATCTTTGGGTCACTATTTTGGATTTGTTTGGTGAAATCAAAAGCTGGCTGTCTGATGAAGTGACCACAATCTTAAGATCAGTTTTGCGAAAAATTGAAACGAAAAATGATCTAAATTGTATGATTCAAAGCAACCAATAATTTCAACTGTACTAAATGGGGGATATTTATTATTTGACGGGGGATAGAACCAGCCCCCTAAATTTAAATAGTTTAAATGGCAGTCCATTTTTGAAACATTTCTCTGCCAAAGAATCATCTAATCAGTGAATTTTAATATCTGCCACAAACAAATAACAACAACAGAGTTGTTAGAGTACACTGATTAGATGATTCAAATCTCAAAAGAAAGAAACGTATTGTATTTAGGCCCACTTTAGTTGAATGCATGATCACGTAAATGTTCGGATTGCTCATATCTTACACCTTCAATCATGTGGGATCGATTAAACAGTACCCAACCAAAGTCCCTAGATATAACTACATATCTTTAATTCTTTATATGATAATGTGCTTAGAATCAAGCTATCAAAAATCGGCCGAAACCGATATGTATCGGTTTTTGGCCAAACCGATACATATCGGTATCTCGGATTGGTATCGCCGATATGTATCGGCTGATACGTTTCGGTTTCAACCGAGATTTTACATATATATTTTTTTTTAATTAGCCGATACGTATCCGTATCGGCCGATTCATATCGGCCTTGGAAAAACCGATACCCGAGAGCAATACCGCTTTTGATACCTTTCTTAGAACTACCAAAGATGGTTCACCCACCTACTTATGGACCATTGATCTTATTTTCATAGATGGTACGTCCAAAAGCCACAAATTGATTGTACAATTAGAACCATTGATACCATGACCCATACGACGAGGCAGCGATCGCCGTCACGGTCAGGATTTAAGTGCAAGTATGCCAATTGGTCGTAAATTCATTTTCAATTTTTTTTAAGCCCCATCATACATCTCTGATGTAATTGCTGCTAGTGTTAATAGTGTACATTGGATATTATTATTGGTGTGTGTTGCTCAATATTGGGTGTGTATGTAATAAGTAATTTAATATAAAGACTAGTGAGAACTAATTATTCTCACTATGCCAATTACACAAATCTCTCTCCCCATCTTCTCTAACTATAAATCTTCATTCATTTCCCTAGATTTTACCATCTTCTCTTAACCTAATCAAACCCTAAATCACTAAACCTATCTCCATATCTTTAACTCCTTCTATTACTAGGTAACTTCGAAAATGGAAAGGATAAAGAAACACTTTCTCAACTTGGAGGAACAAAGCACACCTGATTTGAACTCCAAATTTTGTACTTACCCCCCACAAAATAGGTCCCCACAGTGTCATTTCCCTGCCTGGTAACTCATGTGGGAGGAGCTATTTCTAGCAGTTTCATTAATTCAAGAGTTTCTTATATAGAAGATGTGAGATGGGCCACTTGCATTGTTTAGCTATAGGGCATTTACACAACAAGACATTTGGGTTTAGGCGATTAGGGAGCTAAAACAAGATGAGGTCATGTGGCCCAACCTAGACCACATATCTTCTACAGAAATGGCAAAATATGTGCCTTCCTTCAACTTCAAATGTTAGGTTCTTCACATACAACGCATGTGGCTCTACTCTATAAAGCTTTTAGAAAATGACACCAACCCATGAAGGGAACCCCATTAGGAATAAAGTACTGAATCCTCAATTTATTGAACTAACCTCTGTCTCAAAATAGAACTTTAAAGTTGGCAAGAAAAAACAGGTAATAATAATAATTATAATACAAAAAGAAAAAAAGAAGAAAAGAAAAGAGAAGAGGGTAAGTTTATCTAGTTTCCGACGTACACAAATTTCTTCAAATTAATCAAAATTTTGGAAAAACTCTCTAAATAGGTGATCTGTTGAACTTTGCTGACTATTCATTTGATTCATCAAATCTGTGAATTTATCTTGAATTCTGAATTTAACGAACTTTCTGAATTTTTATCATTATAATACATGCTTTGATATACTTTGTGTCATTACAAAAATAAGGTATTCTAGCGACACTTGTTGTTAAGGAATTTTTTGGTAGCGACAGGACTAACATCAGCAATTTTTTATAGCGACAAGACTAATAGCAGCAGTTTTCACTGCCGCTAATAGTCTTATTTTTTGTAGTGATATTAGTTTTTTATAATTATAAATCGTTGATGCATGTGGATCATATGATACACTTTTTTTACTACTTAAAGGCGCCATTTTTAACATTTAAATTTTTATCCGACTTCTCCAAACTGAGAACGCACCAAATGATGGTCGAATCCGAACTTTGTTACTATAGTAAATGAAGATGTCTTCAATTATCGGGTCTATCATGACTTTTCGTTTACTCGTTGCTGACCCACATCTATTATCCTACAGATAAAATATCCTACTTTGGTTTGAGCATCAGATAGTGGCCAAATACCAATAGAGGATCAAGAAGCCACCTAGGGTTTGAATCAATTATTCAATGACTCTCTCGTGGATCTTGATTCAGATGAAAATTCAATAATTATGGCTGTCAATGCATAGGGTCGACCTGATACCTCTAGCCCGAATCAGAATTTTTACGGGGCCTGGCACATAAACTTGAGCCGTCCGGTGATGACTGACCGCCCCGATATATTACGGGATACAAGACTTTATGAAAATCTCTACCCACGATAAGAGTCAGGTCAGATAGGGTTGACTCTTTCAACCGGCTGACCCTATACGGTTTGCTATATGGCTGTCAACTGGTGAAATTAACATGCCCCATGTAGGGTCGACCCTAAGTGAAAACCCGCCCCAAGCTGGTACCCGATTCAAAAGACTACTGATTAAACCGTATAGCAAAGCACCTAACGCTCTAGTATCTTTTGGATCGGGTACCAGCTTGGGGCGGGTTTTCACTTGGGGCAGGTCAGATAGGGTTGGGTGCATCATTGGTTCTGGTCAGGTCGGGTGCACCATCAGGTTGGGGTAGGCCGGGTCAGGCATATGCCATTTTCCATTAGGCAGCTAAAACTTTGTCCCGCCCTGACCTGTTGACAGCCGTATCAATAATTATGATATTCTATGAACCACAGACTTGAAGTTCCACGGGCAGCACGAGTGGGGGCCTGTGTTACTCTATTCTGCCCAGTTCGGCTGAGCTGTTTAGCGTACTAAGCTAAACCTTTTTCAAAGAATATTGAACCATAATCTATTGTTCTGAATAGTAAATTATTAAGCACTGTGTATTGAATGAATAATAATGTTGATTCCACGTGACATGCATTCCAAAATTTTGAAAGGTATGCCGATGATCATGATCACTTTTGGTGATGTGTGCCACGTGAAATCAAGATTTGATCATCTATGATCACTTTTGGTGATGTGTGCCACGAGAAATCAAGATCTGATCGTATGATTGATGCACCATGATTTTAAGATCTTTTTTGTGAAAGATTGGGAATAAAAATATCTCCATCTTCTGATTCAAGACAATCAACATTTTATCAACATTTTTTTCCTGTGAAAAAGAGTGCTCTTCACAAGAAAAATGGTGTGAATTAATAACCCCTCCCTAATTATTATTATTTCATTTAACACTTAACAAAATAGTTTATATTTTCAGTCAAAACTCATCCTATGCCTAGTAAATCGGGTTCGATAATCCGAACCAAGGTATGGTATGGGTATCAGGTATAGGTCCATGTATTTTTTGAATATTTTAAAATTGTAGGGGATTGTTGGATATTTTAAAATATAAAATAGTTTTTAACTTTTGAGATTTTACTTTGAGTTGTTTTGTCCCATACCATGTAATAGTATTTTTTGATTTTAATTTATATTGTGGAGTTTTAGCTCAAGGCTTGTAGCCTTCACCTAGGGGGCACCGAATTTTGTGATTTCTATCGCCATACACCCCATCAGCCACACACACGCGCGCGCGCTGAGCCGAGCCGAGAGTTCTAAGTTTTCTTTTAAATATCCATCTACATCCTATTGGTTTAGATCCTTCTGATAAATCTACTAATTTTCACATTTTGTTTTCCATGATTGAATCCATTTCATCATTGATAGCTTCTTTCCAAAAAACACTATCTCTAGATTTTATGGCATCGTTAAAAGTGATAGGATCATCGTCTATATTTAGACATAAATGTTTCTTAGTACTTTTGATTCTATTTCCTTCAATTAAATAGATATAATAGTCTTTTCAAATACTAGTTTCAAATCGTTGACGTTTACTTCGCCGAGGTTCAATGATGATATCTTCTTCAGTCGAAGAATCAACAACTTCGTTAGATTTAGAAGATTCTCCATCTTCATAAGTTTGACTTTCAATATTTAATTTATTAGATAGAGTAGTAAACTTAGATTCATAGAATATAGCATCTCTAGATTCAATGATGGTATTTTTATCTATGCTATCATTAGATTCCATAACTAGAAATTTATAAACTTCACTATTTTGTGCATAGCCAACAAACGCACACTCAATAGTTCTAAGGCCTATCTTAGGTCGTTTAAGATCGACTAATCTAACAAGTACCTTACACCCCCACACTTTAAAATAGTTTAGTCTAGGTTTTTTATTTTTTCAAAGTTCATAAGGCCTAGTTAAAGTTTTTTTATATGAAATTTTATTCAAAATATGAGTAGCAGTTAACAAAGCTTCACCCCATAAATTTTTATCTGAATTAGAGTTGACCAATATTACATTAGTAATTTCTACTAATGTTCTATTTTTTCTTTCAGCAACTCTATTTTGTTGCGGCGCGTGTAAGGGGCCGTCACCTCATGATGAATTTTATGAATTTCACAGAAATTGGAGAACTCATTTGACATGTATTCTCCACCCCTATCAGATCTAATTACTTTAATTCTTTTGTTTAATTGATTTTCTACTAAAGTTTTATAAATCTTAAATTTTTCAAAAGCCTCATTTTTAGTATTTAATAAATATATATGAGCATATTTTAAAAAATCATCTATAAAAATAATAAAATATTATTTTCTTCCTCTAGTAGGAACATTGTTTAAATAATAAATATCACTGTGTATTAAATTTAATAAACATGAATTTCTAATAACACTAGGAAAAAGTTTTCTAATAATTTTAGTCTTAACACATATACTACAAGCACTATTATCAAAAGATTCATGTTTTAGAATTAAATCTAAGTTAATCATGCATTTCAGAGACCTACAATTAGCATGTCCTAATCTATCATGCCATAAATTAGAAAGAGAGACCGAGTAAGAAGAATGAGAGATTTTATTAATTAAATCAGTTACATTGAGTTTGAACATGCCTCTCATGGCATATTATTTTCTAGCAAATTCGTCATTCTTGGATAAGATAAACCTATCCGATTTAAATATAAGTTTGAAACCATACTTAATTAGTAAACCACTCGATACAAGATTCTTGTGAATGTCGGGTACATAGAGCACATCAGTTACCATCACGACTTCTTCGGATGTGAAATTCAATTTCACTTTTTCACGCCCTATGATCTTTGCCATAGATGAGTTCCCTATGAAGAGATCTTAAAAATAGTCAGCTTTTTCATACGTCATAAACATGTCACGATTATTACAAATATGTTTTGTGACGCTCATGTCGATCCACCATTCATTGATGTCACCAATAAGATTTATCTCTGAAAAAATGGCTACAAAGTTGCTTTTTTCCTCCACTGCATTCACTTGATTCTTTAATTTCTTAAATATGCGACAATCCCATTTGAAGTGTCTGGGTTTCTCATAGTAATAGCATCCACCGCTCTTTGGTACCATGGTCTTGACGAATTTCTTATTCTCCTTTGATTGAGATTATCCTCTCTTCTTCTTCTTTGACGGTCCACTGAAAACCTTAGACTCAACCAAGTGTACTTTTGATGTCATATCAATGTGATCTTCGATTTTATCCCTAACTCGGGACTCTTTCTCAATACATAAATGAAGGAGAAATTTTTTCATAGAAATCTTCTCATTATTATGCTTAAGAAAATTTCGATTATCTTTCTAAGATGGTGACAATTTGGCGATTTTTGCACCAATCAAAAAATTCTCATCGAAATGAGAACCATTAGCGATCATATAATTTATAACTACTTGAAAATCATGCACTTTGCTAAGAATTGGTTTATCATTGACCATCTTAAAATTAAAAAATTAACTGATTATATAAGAATTATATCATGCATCTTCAGTTTTGTATTTCTTCTCGAGTGCGTCCCAGAGTTCGTTCGAAGTGTTGTAGACGCGGTACACGTTGAACAATGAATCCGACGATGCATTTAGAATGTAGCCCTTGCACGTGTAATCGTCTTCTTCCCATTTCTGCTTTTTCTGGCCTTCATTGAGTGTTGATGATTCGGTAACAATTGGGCATGGATTCGAAATAGCGTATACAACTTTCAGTGCAGTCAATAGAAAGTGTAATTTTTGTTGTCACCTTTTGTAGTTAGAACCATCAAAAGTGTCCAACTTGTGGATGTTGTTGGGCAGCGTGGGATGGATTTTATCGGCCAGCACGAAAGAAGTCGAAGACTGGATATGGGCCATCTCGGTTTAAAATTGTTGGGTAATCAGTTCGGGTTGCAAGTAAAATAAAGATTGGAATTAAGATATACGCAAATCCGATTCGAGGCACGTTAAATATCGTTGTCTTTAAACTGAGATTTGCCCCTACCACTATGAACTAGTGGTCACCAATAGGTTACCGGTAAATCGGTTCCAGGATACAACGAACCGGCAGCGTATACGTGTGATCAGATTTGGTGATTCTATCACACAACCATAACACCAAAACTCTAAAAGCGAAACTCTTAGAAAGAGAAAGAACTTTAAAAACGCAATGCAAAGCAGCAGAGAAAATTTTGTATGAAATGAGGGGTCTCGGGTCCCTTTTATAGAAAGGAACAGGTGTAACTGCACGGACATATCCATTGCAGATAACTGAACGGTCGGATAAGATACAATGGTTTCAGAAATAACTGAACGGTTTGAATTTCAAAAAGACGGTTACACTTTTGTCTAAAAGCTTAACTAAATGTACCTCACTGCATCGCCGCGCCGTACACATACACATGCTCGCTAGACCCGGCTCACCGACCTCGGGCAGGACCACTACAAGGCACGTGCGTGTGTGTTACTGATGGGGTGCATGGCGATGGAAACCACAAAATTTGATGCCCCCTGGGTGAAGGCTACAAGCCTTGAGCTAAAACTCCACAATATAAATTAAAATAAAATAATACTATTACACGGTATGGGACAAAACAACTCAAAGTAAAAACCCAAAGTTAAAAACTATATTATATTTTAAAATATCCAACATGTTGGACTGATATACGGTATCGCCGATACTGTTGTAAGAACCTATTTGTCACACTCTACTCCAAACTCTATGTCGATATCCTTAGAATATGTGGATGCCAAGATGGAGGTGATTTATCTTTTTGGATCAAGGTTATCAGTCATTACCTCTTACCTGCTCTCAAAATTGTGTTGAAAACCTTCTAAAATCATGCCTATAATTTGCCTATGCTATGTGTTGTCCATACATACTCAGCGCGCTGTGATGCCTGTCACAGCGTGCTGTGGTGATGGCGCGCTGTTATACATGTCACAGCGCATCGTGATTATCGGGACCGCATTTCGACAAGTTTGCGTGTCTTTTGGAAAAAGGAGTGTTTTTTATCTTTTTCTCTGGTTTTAAGGTTTTAGATGTTTTAATATAAAAGCTCATTTTGAAAAACTATGGTTTAAGCAAGCAAAGTGCTTCTTCCTCCTTGAGCCAAACCCTAGATCATCATCTTCTTCACTCTTTGAATCTATTGGAGTGTATACTTAAAAGATTTTTACTCAAAGAGTTCTATCCTTCTTCACCCTCATTTAACTTATTTTTCTCAAGTGTTTTGAGTGTTGGTCATCCCTTGAGATTAAGGTGTGTGATTGATAATCTTGTGGTTTCAAGGTGGTTCGTTGTGTGGTCATCAACGGAAAAGAAAAGCGTTCGAATCAGAAGCTATGGAGGTGACCCGTGAAGGGATGTGGATTTGTATTGGGGTTTGATAGGACATGTGCGTTTGTCGATATATCATTCAAACTCATTATAATCTTTCGTTTTCATAGTAGATTTAGTTTGTGGACTTAGGTCCCGTGGTTTTTCCCAGAGATTGGGTTTTCACGTATTTCTTTGTGTTGTGGTGATTATTGGTATAATATTGTGTAATCACTAGATTAATCAGAATTAATCGAATACTCGAGAAATTCCTTGGATCGAAGGAATTTCATTTGGTATCAAAGCAAGGTTCGCTCATATTGATTCTTTCTGAATTGAGCGTTTATGGCGTATTCAGGAAGTTCTGATTTACCTAGGGAGGGTATTTCCAAAACATGACCTCCGTTGTTTGATGGTCATAATTATCCTTATTGGAAGGCTCGAATGAGAGCCTTTCTCAGATCCATGGACATTATGGTCTGGTCTGCTGTTGAGGCTGGTTGGTCTCCACCTTAAGAAATGTTCCATCTAGATGGAATTGAAAAAATAACTATTAAACCTACAAATCATTATAGTGATGAAGAAAAATATGCTGCAAATGATAATTCTAAGGCTTTGTATGCTATTTTTGGAGCTGTAACGGCTTCTGAGTTTAAAAGAGTTTGTAACTGTGAGGTGGCTAGGGATGCCTGGTTGATCCTAGAGACCACTTTTGAGGGGACTCCACAAGTAAAGATTAACAAACTGTAAATGCTAACGACGCAGTTTGAAAATCTTAGGATGAATGATGATGAGAAGTTTACGAACTTCTATACTAAATTGAATGATATTGTCAATGAGTCTTTCTACCTTGGTGAAGAGATACCATCTTATAAAATTGTCAGGAAGGTTCTAAGATCCTTACCTGAAAGATTTAGACCTAAGGTGACTGCTATCTCTGAGAGTAAGAACATTGGCAAGATCAATATTGATGAACTTGTAGGATCTCTTCAAACATATGAACCTGAGATTGAGGTCGACCAAAAGCAAAAAAGTGTGGCTTTCTGGTCCTCTAAGAAAAAGATTGATGATGAGGTTGGGAAAAGTGGTGATGATGAGGATCTTGCCTTGTTTGCAAAAAAATTTAAGAAATTTTTTAAAAATAAACAAAGTGATGGAAAGTCCTACGAGAAACCTAAGATTCCCTTATCAAAACCTCATAAGGAATCATTTGAGGAAACTCAATGCTTTAAATGTCGCGGGTATGGACACTTTGCTCATGAATGTCCCAACAAGAAGAAAATTTTTGAGAAATCTAAAGTCATGGCTGCGGCAAAAGAAGATGACACCAGTGATGGAAATTCCTCTTATGAGTCTTATGCCTCTCATGGTTTTAGAGCTTTTGCTGCCTCCATTCATGAGGAGGCACATAGTGTTTCTCACACTTGCTCTGTTGACTTGGATGAAGAGGAGGATGATGTGGACATCTTTGATGTTTATGATGAGCTTTACCTTGTAAGCATTAAATTAAACAAAGAAAAGATGATGTTGGTCAATGATGTGTCATCTCTCACGTCATCATGTGTGGTAAAAGATATTGAGTACAATTTTTTGGTTGATAATGTTAAATATTTGGAAGATGAGATAATAAACTTAAAGGATAAAATTAAGTTTTTAGAGTTTGAGGGAGCGGAGTATTGCTCAAAATATAACAATTTGAGTATTGAAAATAATTGGCTTAGGAATGAGTTCTCAAATAAAAAAATTATCCTAGGGAAGCTATAAAATGCCAAGATTGACACTCAAAAAGCCTGGGAGGCCTGCAGGGGTTGGGGTGATAAAACTGGATTGGGCTTTAAGCAATTAAATCACTCTGCTCCTGTGAAAAAGGAAAAAGAAAAAATGAAATTTGTTTTCAAAGTCCAAAGTAGTTTTAACTGTGGTTCTTCATCCACTTTACTTCCTCTCTTGCCTACTCCTTCTCATGGTAGATTGGCTAGTGGCGGAAAAGGTCCTATCTGTTTCCATTGTGGAAGAAAAGGACATACAAATCTCTCATGTCATGTTAGAAAAATGAATCTTTTTCGCCAAAAGCATGACACAACTGTACTTTATCGGTTGAGGAGTCTTGGAAATTTGACGAAGTGGAAATGGATGAAGAAAATGTCTAAAAATGTGTTAGTTGCACACACTGCCTTGCAAGCGTTTGAGCCGTCTAAGTAATTTCTTGACAGTGGGTGCTCAAAACACATGACTGAAAACAAGTATTATTTTTCTTCACTTGAAAAATGTGAATCTGGTTCTGACACTTTTGGAAATGGGGGTTGCTGAAAAATTATTGAAAAAGGAGTGATTGATGCTCCTGGGTGTCCTAAACTCTCTGATGTTTTATATATTGATGGGTTAAAAGCAAATCTGAAATGTGTCAGTCAATTGTGTGATAAAGGGATGAACACCACCTTTACTAAGTCCGGATGTTTTGTTCTTGATAAATCTGGAAAAATATTTTTAAGTGGAGTTAGATCGTCTGACAATTGTTATACTTTTCATGTGCTATATGAACCCCACTTGCCTATTGACTTCTAGTGGTGAGCTTGAATTGTGGCACCGTCGTCATGGTCACATGAATACTAAGGACCTTGTGAAAATTACTAATGATGAAATTGTTAAAGGCCTACCCAAACTAAGAAAGATATCTGAATCGGTATGTGTGCTTGTCAGTTGGGGAAGCAGACTCGCGCGCCTCATAAGAAACTCTCCACTACTGCTACTTCCAAGGTTCTTGATCATATTCACTTTGATCTTGTTGGACCTATGAAATTTAGTAGTATTGGAAGAAAGCGATATATCTTAATTATGGTTGATGACTTTTCTCAATATGCTTGGATTATTTTTTTGAGAGAGAAGTCAAGTGCCTTTGATGAATTTGTCATTATTGTTAGACAATGTCAAGTAAAGAAAGGTTTTAATGTTATAAGTATCAGGAGTGATGGAGGTGGTGAGTTTAATAACTCCAAATTTGATGATTTTTATAATTCTCTGGGAATAATACAAGAGTTCTCCTCACCTCACACTCCTCAGCAAAATGGAGTTGCTGAAAGAAAAAATTGTGTGTTTCAAGAGATGGCTCGTGTCATGTTAAATGCCAAGGATTTAACCCAACATTTTTGGGCTGAAGCTGTCTCCACTGCTTGCCACATTTCAAACAGGGTGTATGTGCGTCCCGGTACTATCCAGACACCCTATGAGATTTGGAATGAGAATAAGCCAAAAGTGAGTCATTTTAGGACTTTTTGAAGTCAATGTTATATCTTAAATGATCGGGACAATTTGGGAAAATTTGATCCTAAGAGTGACCTCAGAATTTTTCTTGGCTATGCTCAAAATAGTCGGGCCTTTCGTGTCTTCAATTTGAGGACTCAGTACATGATGGAATCTTACAATGTGGTCATTGATGATCTTGCTAGTACTAGTCATGCGGTTGATAACGGTGAAGACAGTCTAGTTCCTCACCGCTCTTCTGATACTTGTCCTCCTTCTTCTACTCCTGTTGAAGAAAGTCCTCCTACCATTGTAAACAATGGCTCTCCCATTTCTACTATGGAGGAACCCCTTAGTGTTAGGAAGAAGCAACCTTCGTATGCTTAGAGACATGAAAAGTCACTCCTCGAGTGATATTTTGGGCCATCCAAGTGCCGATCTTCAAACCCATTGTAGCTCGAAGCATGTAGCTAACGCCATTTACAATGTTTGCTACACATCCCAAATTGAGCCAAAAAATGTGAAGGAAGCTCTTCTTGATGAAAAATAGATTCTGGTCATGCAAGATGAGTTACTTCAATTTGCCAGGAATGATGTGTGGGATCTTGTTCTTCGTTCGTCTAACACTCGTGTTATTAGGACAAAGTGGGTCTTTAAGAACAAGACGGATGAAAAAGGGAGTGTCATTAAAAATAAGGCTAGGTTGGTTGCCCAAGGCTATACCCAAGTTGAGGGTATTAATTTTCGTGAGACATTTGCCCTAGTTGCTAGATTTGAATCTATTAGAATGATGTTGTCAATTGCTTGCAATCTTGATTTTAAATTATTTCAAATGGATGTTAAAAGTGCTTTTCTAAATGGATTGTTGAAGTAGGAAGTATACGTTGAGTAACCGAAAGGTTTCGAAGACCCTCACTTTCCCCTTCATATTTATAAATTTAAGAAGGCTCTCTATGGGCTAAAGGAAGCTCCTCGTGCTTGGTACGAAAGTTTGACGACGTTTCTTGTATCAAATGGTTTTGATAGAGGGAGAGTTGATAAAACTCTCTTCATCTTAAAGGAGGATGGTGCCTTAACTGTGACACAAATTTATGTGGATGATATTGTGTTTGGATCCACACATGAGCCTAAAACTGAATGATTTTCTAATCTGATGAAATCTGAGTTTGAAATGAGTCTTCTTGGTGAGCTCACATGCTTTCTTGGGTTGCAAATTAAGAATTGCTCTTCCAACATTTTCCTCTCTCAATCTAAGTATGCATGTGAGCTGGTTAAAAATTTTGGGCTTATGCACTGTAAACATGCTCGGACTCCCATGAGCACTACCTCTAAACTCTCTAAAGATGTTGTGGGAGTGGAGGTGGACAACACTTTGTATTACAGTATGATCGGGAATTTGCTCTATCTAACTGCCACTCGTCCTGATATCGCTTTTAGTGTTGGGTTGTGTGCATGTTATCAGGCTTCACCTCGTGAATCTCATTTGAAGTGTGTCAAGCGTGTTATCCGTTATGTGAATGGCTCTTCTGATTTGAATCTTTGGTACCCATTTGATACTTCGTCTTCTGTTGCCTATTTTTCTGATGCTGATTGTGCCGAAAATACATATGATCTTAAGAGCACCAGTGGTGGTTGCTTTTGCATCAAAAATTATCTCATCTCTTGGTTTAGCAAGAAACAATCCTCCATCTCTCTATTTACTGCTGAGGCTGAGTACATTGCTGTTGGGAGTTGTTGTACTCAAATTTTATGGATGCAACAAATGCTTCAAGATTATAGGATTGATCAAGATGTGATTACTCTCCATTGTAATAATATTACGTAATTTGTATTTCTGAAAATTCGGTTCAACACTCTCGCACTAAGCACATAGACATTCGATTTTATTTCATTCGTGAGCTTGTTGAAGATAAGGTGATCTCTTTGACTCATAATGATACTGAACATCAGCAAGCCGATATTCTTACAAAACCTTTAGATGTTGCCCGATTTTAATATCTTCGCAAATCTATTGGTCTGTGTTGTATTGAGTAGGGTCTGTGGTCCTTTCTTTTTTTTTTATTGCTTTTGCTAGTAGTTGTATTCTCCTTCCGCTCTCCTAGTGTCTACTTCTAGTTTTCTTATATTATTTTTACTGATCCTTCTTCTTGATGCTGCCTATATTCTTAATTATTTATGATGGAATTTGTGATTGATGTTATGCTTTTATTATATTATCTTTCATGACTTGTGAGTTGTCTTTGTTTGTCAGAACCTTGCTATTGACATGTTTGGTCTCCTTGCTACTCATGGTTGTATTACTCTTGCTCTATTTTCTGTCTCATGAAGTCACGTACTCCCATTGTCTATTTTTGCTCAGTTTATCGGTCTGTGTGCACTTTGAATGACCTCTTAGCCTTTGTATCTCACGTGGATATGTGAAGCTTCCCTTACTGTGGTGGTGGTCACAATATGCACCTAATTAGTGTAAGTTGCCAAATCACTCCTCAGATTTTGTGTTATAGCTTCCATTGGTTTGGACAAATTAATCTTATAAGGACGTGTGTCTTGTGAATCATTTTCATTGCCTCAAGTGTGTGTGTCCTTCATTTTTTTATTGTTAAATTTTATCGAAAATAAAAATATGGACTCAGGTGAAGAGACAATTATTGTGGTTTTCCATGAGTGTTTGTTTTTACATTGTGAAAGCTACCTACTGCGAGTCGGTTGGACTGCCTTACCGAGCGTCTTACCCACATAAGCACTGTGCCTACAATCGTGTCTCTATCACAAGAGAGGCAAGGGCAACATATATGACGATTTTATTTTTTGTCCTTAATCCACCTCTAAGCAATGCTTCGGTAGGGTTCTTTTTTTTTAGTGCTTGCCTACAACTAAACTTGCAAGTGTGACAAAGGGAGTTTGTTAGTTCCTCATAAGATATTCATATTTATTTCTACAATCATAGTTGTGGCTATGTGATTCTATTTTTGATATAGCTATGTTCTGACTGTTGATGCTCATTGTTTGTGGTTAGGTGGTGCAACAGTGGCATCATATCTGTCTCTAATTCGGTCAGTGTTTGTTATATATATATATATATGGGCATCTTCGGTTTACAAAAAAAAAAAGGCTGACAGCGCGCCGTGGGTATGTAACAGCGCGCTGCCAATGTGTTTGGGTCTGGTTTTTTTTTTTTTCGTTGTCTACTTTACAGCGCGCTGTGGAATAATATTCCACAACGCGTCGTGGCTGTAAACCTTTTCTAAAATTTTCTCCTCTTATGGCTTCGCAAGCTTCCAGATCGTCCGCTTGGGTTTTGATGATCGGTTATTTATTATGTCGTTCCTTTGGCGGTCTGGTGGATATCGACAAGCCGCAACTTCCGTGTTATCCTTCCGAATGGGCCGCGGCTTTGGAATAGTACGCCGCCATTGTGTTGGTGTCTATTACCTGTTTCTTTTGTTCGCCTTGACAGCGCGCTGTGTATCTCTAACAACGCATCGTGGAAGTTTAGACATGGTATTTTTTTATAGCGCATCGCTATATTCTGACAGCGCGCCTTCACTGTGCCAAGATTATCCACTGGTTTCCTGATCTCTCTGACAGGCTATGTCGCTTTGCGTGCGTAAGGCGTTTCCTCTGGTGACTTGACGTTGCCAACCTGGCAACGCGCTGCGGTCCCTTTCACGGCTTGCTGTGGTCGACGGTTTCTATTTCTGAGACCGTTTTCGAACGATTTTTCGACGAGAGTAGTTACTCCCTTTATAACGGCGCACTGTCATAGGGTTCATAGCGCGTTGTGGGCCTCGATTTTGGTTTTAAAAGTTTCATTTTCTTCCTTCCATCTTACCTTCCTCCTCCATCTTCTCTTCTTCTGCTTATTCTTTCTCTCCTCTCCCCATCCCTTTACTCTTGCTTCCTAGTTTCTTCCATGGCTCCTACTAAGAGGCAAAAGACCGGTGGCTCCTCCTCCGGTGTTGTGCCCTCGAATCTCTTTAGGTCGAAGGATGCCGAGTAAAACTTCACCTTTCTTCAAGGCCGACCATTTGCTATGGAGAGGCATTTTGATCTCAGTTGCCATGAGGAATACTCCTTCTACGGTAAGATTTTTTCTCGTGGTTGGGCCCCGCTCTTCTCCATCCACGGTTCGGTTTATAAGGAGCTAGATCCCTTCTTTTACGCCAACTATGATCCTGCGTCTAGTGTTTCCTCTGACGATAAGAAACGTTTTGTGTCTTTTGTTAATGGTGTGAAGATCACGTTCACCCCGCGCTTATTTATCAAATTCTCGAAATTCCTCTCACTCCTAACGGGTTCCTTTTTCCCCGTGACCCGACTACCCCCGACGAGTCGTCTGAGTTCGTATGGCAAGACCTTTTTGACTATGTCTGTTCTTTCCCGGTGCCAACCCTCAAATTGTTATTTCTGTGAAGTTCCTCAAACGCTATTTTTATGTCCTGCGCATATTGATTTTCAGCACCCTCTGGCCGAAGACCGGTAGCCTGAATGAGGTTCGTCTTCCTAAAATTTGCCTTATATGGTTTATCGACATTGATCGTCTGGTTTGTGCATGCACCGCTGATGAGTACTGAAAAATGATGATATTTCACCCTTAAATACCTATATTTAGCTGTCCGATGAAGGCTATCTGATGAGAATGATTAGATTTGAAGTGTTTCAGGTAAATACAAGCCAAGTATAGAAAACAGCCCAAGAATTCTGAATATAATGTCAAAACACTGCAACTTTGGGTAATCGAGAACTTGGTGCGACTTGCGGCTAACTTTTGACCTTCAAGACGGCCGAATTATGAAATTGTCAAAACATGAACGTTGTAGCTCTTTTCGTCAGCTTTCCAACGGCTCAAGAATCACCTGAATCAGAGTTCGAGACAGGATGTTATGGCCGAAATACCGAAGCAGTGTCTGATACAAAAAAAATGCTGAATTTCACGGATTTCTGGGGTCAATGCATCGACCCTATAGGTCGATTAATCGAGGATAAGTCAGAGTCTGACACGAAACTGACACTGTAAAGCTAATTTTTGGGACTTTTTGGCGGCTCGATGCATCGACCCTCCCTGGTCGATTAATCGACCCTAAAATTATGGCTTGGGAGACTTCCGCGACGAGGGGTCTATTTAAAGCAACTCAAACACTTCGAAAAGAGAGATTTTTTTTTAGAGAATTAAGTAGAGAATTAGATAGAATTAATTTTAGGAGAGATTTTTAGTTTTAGAGTTTTTAGTTTTTAGCCATTATTTTTCATAGTTAGACATAGAAATAGGGAAGTTTTATTATTCCTTTTTGAGAGCTTTGTTCCCTTAATTTTTCAGTACTCATTCCTTCAGTTTATAAATTTTGTTCAAAGTTTATTCCTTCATTAATTTCAGTTCTGAAGATTATCGTACTGTTGGATCAAAGTAAGTTCTTTTGAAGTTTGAGGTAATTTTAATTTCTTAAATTAATGTTATTTTCCCGTCTTTATTTATTTATGTCATTTAATTACAATATGTGTGGCTAAATTTATAGGGATGGGGATCTAATGATTCCCATCCGAGGGATGTACTTTTAATAATATAAATTAAGGATTAAAATATGAGAATTTATTTTATGGTTGTTGTCCTGTCATAAACGGATGAAATCCCCGCCACTAACCGGGATCGCGTGTGCCTAGCCATGCCCGGGATCTCAAATCTGTGACGGTAATTTTACCCAATCACTGTTATGGTCTTTTTGCTTTCATCATGTGGATCTAATTACGATTATATTCTGGGATCGAGTGTGCCTAGCCATGCCCTGGATCTTGGATCTGTAATGGTAATTTTATCTTAAATATTTCCTAATCTGAATAAAGTGTGCCTAGTCATGCCCTTGATTTCAGATTTATAAGTGTGGTATTCTTGTTGGAATTTTCACCCACTTTGGGGATGATTTTTATTTGAACCTGAGATCATGTGTGCCTAGCCATGCCCTTGATCCCAGATCTATATATGAAAATCATCTAAGTCCTGATTGCAGGGATGCAACGTGGAGCCTATTAGGGTGTTGACCATTGATCTTCCATAAAAGATGTTTGTTACCAATGGAATATCTCATAATTTAATCCTTAGATTTATATTACGGGAAGAACGGACCAAAGATGGGAGGATTTAGCATCTTCATCTTTATCATCATCTTTACCTTTCCTTTTGAATTATCAATTAAATTTTAGTTTGTAGTCATTAATTACCATCTCATCAAACCGCTTAAATCATAAAACTGGTAGAATACTGTTAGATCTTCATAGATTTCTAGAATTGCTTATCTCTTTTAGATATTTCAAAATTAGTCCTCGTGGGAACGATCTCGTACTCCGCACCCACTATATACAAACCGATTCGTGCACTTACGAGTAAGACATTACATTAAAAAAATCACAACAAGTTTTTGGCGCCGTTGTCGGGGACTAAATTAAGAAAATCTGAATTTTTTGTAGACAATAAATTTTAGAAATTTTCGAGGATTAAAATAGTATTTTTGCCTAATTAAAAAAAAATTAAAAAATAAAAAATAAAAATTTGCTGGGAGTCGATGCATCGACCTTGCCTCGATTGATCGAGACTCACACTCGATCAATCGATCTCTAAAAATAAAAAAAAAATTGTGTTATTGGTGAAATCATGTCAATGCATGGATTCAATCTAAAATCATGTGCTATTTGTGAAAATTCGATGCACATTTCACCTGTGTCCCTTGAATAACTCAAATTATTACCCTGAACAAGTCCAACCAAATCCGGTTTGGAACACTCATGACTGGCAGAGTCAATCTAATGACATGTGGGGTTTTAATCAACCTCTAATGTGTGATATGATGCCGTACAATGATCAAAATTCTTATCCCAACAAATTTCCTTATGAGTTTTCACAGAAAACTCAATACTTTCAAGACACAAAATCATATGAACCAAATTTCAAAATTCTTCTCACTCCTTAGAATATTTAAAAGGTTTGGTGCACACCAATACTCAAAGAATTTCTAGGATACAATCTCAAGTTAGTCAGATGATCGAGTACTTACAAAGGAAAGTTGAAATAGAGGAGTCCCTCATTGATACCGATCAGGATAAAGAACATATTCAAGAGGACTCATCTGATTTTGTTCAAAAATATGAGGATGACCAATTGGTCACTATGCTTGAGAATGGCATAATGAGCGTTGAGGTAGTGCAAGTGCGAGGAGAAGAGGAAATGAAATGGAACGATACTTATGTCGAGGAGGGAATTGAGAATCAAATTGAGATGAGAGAGAAAGAAAATGACACCCTTACAACACCTGATAAGGGAAACATAGCTTTTTTCGATGAGTGTGAATTCGGTTTAGGGAAGAAAGAGGAATTTCAAATCTGTTGCCCATTCGTTGAATACATAGATAATCAACAGAATGCCGAAAAAAGATTCATGGGTTTGAATCTGGAGTGCGATTTTGGGAATGTCAAGTACAGAGTAGAAATGGATCATAATGGTGACACTTTGGCACACCATGGGGGTGTAACTAAGTCCTTGAAAAGAGAAATACCGAGACGATTAAATAAATCGCTGATCCTGCTTAGAAAACTTTTCATGAAGATTTGGGATCCTGGTGGACTCGGAATGAATTTAAACCTTGTAGATTAATTTCGGAATTTTTCTTAAAAAAAAAAAAAAAAAAAAATTGTTTTTTTTTACTCAATTAATCGACAGTGTATGTCGATTAATCGACCCTCCCCCTCGATTAATCGACTCCTTGTAGTCGATTGATCGACAGTCATAATGACTATTTTCTTTTTCAATGCAGTCTGCATTTTTGGTTAATTTCTTTTCGATGTTAAAAAAAAAAAAAAAAAAAAATTGGGGAGTCGATGCATCGACCTTCCCATGGTCGATTAATTGACAGTTTTAATGCAGTGTCCTTTTTCAAGGAGACTGCATTTATGACAGATGTTGATTTTTTTAGTCGATTAATCGACTCCTTGAGTCGATGCATCAACTGCTATTTTTGAAAATTGTGTTGTTTTGAATATCTGTCAATTTTTGTTTTTATTTGGTGTCGATTAATCGACTCTTTGTGAGTCGCTTAATCGACTTTTATTGCGGGGCATGCGTTTTTGGTTTTTATATGCCTCGATTTATGTCGATTAATTGAGGAACTGCGTCGATTAATCGACTTTTCCACTTCCGGACGTTGCGTCTTTTCACTTAAAGATGTTGCGTGTCTCCATGCGTCGGGACTTCTGACCCGTCCATTTTCAATGGAGTCGATTAATCGACCCTTTTGGTCGATTAATCGATTATTTTGCGTGTGTCCATCCCGAGAGGACGCCTTTGCGCCTATTTAAATGGAGCAGTCTCACTCCGATTTTCATTGAGTTTGTATCCTATTTTCATTGAGTTTGTATCCTATTTTTTCTGACTGCCTCTGACATTCCGACAGTGCAATCATGGCTTCGACCTCTGCCGCGCCGCAAAGACTTGCCCAACGTCCTGCTGGTCATCCACGTGATCAGCCAAGTGGTCGCTTCGCGACCCGAGACCTGTGTTCCGAATATGTTTTTGATCTCGCGGCTTTTCAAGCACTGCCTATCTGCGCCGTTTCCCTCGCCTATGCGATGGCTCTCAACGCCCATTTTCTACTCACTCCGCCCGTGATCAAAGTGTTTGAACGTGTTCTTCGGTTATTCTATCAGCACATGGCATGGGTGCCCGCCTCCGTCGAGAATCAAGTCGCCGCCCACTTCACTGTTTCAATTGATGGGTGGTCGCGCACGATTTATCCGCACACCATTGCGGAGGTTTTTAACGTTTCGTGCGAGCGCCCTCACAATCACACTTTGGGTGAGGAACTCGACGAGTCTCAGGAGGATATAATCAACGAGATGTGCCGCGGCATATTTTATTCTGGGATCGCCACTAGGCGCGTATGCGTTACGCGCCCGCTTTTGTTTTAGGATAGTGTGGTCAGTAGCAATCTCTGCCCCCGTGGCCACGTTTCTGAGCGCACCGGTGATCGGGTTCAAGCGCTTTATGGTGCCCACCGAAATTCATGGATCAACGTGCCCAAGATTATTCATGATGGCATGTGGCAATGCCATGACGAACTCACTAAACCTACTACTGGTGAAGCCTCGTTGATCTACTTCCCCCATTATGTTATGAAATTGCTTAATTTCCTTCGTTTTCCGTTCTATCGGGATGATGATATCGGGGACCTTGCATTCTATCGTTATGGTGCGTCCCAATGGAACCGCAGTATGCGTCTCTTGGGAAATGTCCCTGATGCCCCTGCTGATACACCGGCCCAACCGGCTCCCCCACGCCAGCGTCGCCACGTCCGCCAGGATGACCAACATACACCTGATCAAGGACCCGAGGAGGGTGTGTCGCTGGGTTCGCTCCAAGCCCAAATTAACTCTTTACAAGAGGAGTAGCAGCGACAACATGGTGCACTCCTGCGCCATAGCCACTATGATCGTTCCTTCCTCCATCAGATCGGGCAGCGCATGTGGCCTGATAGTTATGATGAGATGCGCGCCAGGGCCCGCCAGGCCGAGGAGGATGGAGATGATTAGTTTGATTAGTCTAGGATTAGGATTTTTCGTTTTGTATTAGTTTTCTTTCTTTTGTTTAGGCTGTTTATTTTAGGTGTCTAATCAAAAGTGTCCTTGTAATCATCGTATTTATCAAATGAAAAAGTGTGTTTTCTAATCTATGTGGGATTGCCAAAATTTTGCTACTTACATGTTGCCTTTAGAATAGTTGAAAAGCACCATTAAAATACCTTTTTTTTTGAAAAATTTTCAACTCTTCTGCCAAGATGGTGTCGGTTAATCGAGGGTTATACTCGATTAATCAACCCAATGTTTGCGAAAAAAAAAAAATAATAATTTTTTTTTGGGAGTCGATGCATCGACCCCAATGTCGATTAATCGACCCCCAAAGGGTCGATGCATCGACCTTCAGGGATCGATTAATCGACCCCACTTTTGTTTTTTTTTTCCCGACCGTACTCCTATTGGAACTCTAATTTGCCACTTTTCTCACGTCCGTGGACTCCCGTCAACGTACTGCCACACATTTCATTGTTTTCTTTTTTGCAGGACACCTCTTTCCACTCCTACTCCAACTCTATATATTTTTCCCTTTATATTCACCTTTAGGCTCACTTTTCATTAACTCTGCACAATCTTTCTCATGGCCCGACGATTATATCTCACCAGAGCCAGATTATCAAAGATGGAGGAGACTGCTAAAAAGCGGGAGCGCTGCTCTCATCGGACGGTCCCTTTTGTGCCGAACAATGTTGAAATCATCGACCTCGATCTGATGTTCATTCCTTACTGGGGGGAACCTTCTCGAAAGAAGGTAAATCGTTCCAAATCTCCTACACCGTGCATCAATACTGATATCGAGATAATTGATGTGATGCCGTCACCATCTCCCCCATCTTCATCTCCTACTTTCGCCTCCCCACCTCCATCCATACAATCGGCGGTGTCTCATCAATTTCCCCTTGATCTTTGGGAGAAATTGTTCCCTGTGCCTAAGAATATCAATTTAAGTGACCCGAGGTGGATGGGTCCGCCTACCAATGATTAACAGAGTTGGATTCATGTTTAGTTTAGGATTTAGGATTTTAGATTCATTAGTTTTTTTTTTCTTTCTTTTTGTTTTGTTTTGTTTTGTTTAGGTTGTTTTTACTTCCCTCAATAGTGTAACCATATTCCCTTCAATATATTTTTTGTCATGTTCCAATTTGATGCACATATTTTCTGCACCTGATCTTTGTGTTGAGGTACTTTTTTCAAACAGGTTTGGGGGTACGCTACTTCTTTCAGTCAATGCGGACATTGTCATCTTTAGGTTTGGGGGTATGGTTATTTATTTTGCGTCACTTATATGTTTTATCTGGAAAAAAAAAAAAAAAAAAAAATTAAATTTTGAAGTCATCATGCACATTATTTTACGATTGTTTTCAAACTTTAGTTGATGATGCATGTGAATTTAATTTTGAGAATACTAGTGTCATATTTTGATTACTTGTATCTAAGATGATGAATCTTAATGTGATATTTTATGGATATTTTTTATATTCATGCCTACAATTTTTACACTTATACCAAGCTAAGACTTAGAAATCGATGAACTGTTTTGAATGTTGTATCTTAGGATCTTAGTGGAGACTAAACCCAGTGAGCTTTAGAGCTAATTTCCCGTCATTGATGAGTGAATATATAAACTCGGAGTTTTCTTTGAATACGGATTATTTTGCATAATCTCATACACTTCATTTTGGCTTGTGACTTTGCATGAAATCAAATTCATATCATTATGTTAGAATGAACTGTATATCTACTCAAGCCAAATAGGCAAGATTACTATCTTTTAAGGACATGATTGAAGGCCATCTTTGGCTCGTTTGTGCTTAAAATGCCCCACCTCAAATAAGTTTATCTTTCCAGTACCCCTTTGAGCCTATTGGAAAAATTTACCTTTATACATTCTTTGATAAGCCATGTTAACCTTTAACCCTTCACCATTTCTGAAAATTCAGCTTTACCCTTCTTATTTCTGAGAAATTAGGAACGAGGGATCAGAGTGAACGAAAAGAGAGTAAGTGGAGAGATACTGAGTTGTGGTGTTTACTGAGAGTGTATGACAAAAATAAAAAGAAAAAAAGGGGGGAAAAAAAATTGTTGTAAAAAATAATGAAAAATCTGAGGTGCTTCAAGAAAAGAAAATTCAAAAGAAAAAGAAAGTTGAGGAAAATAGAAGAATATTGAAAAAATAGTGAGAGATTAGAAAAGAAAAGAAGAGAAATAGAACAAATCAAAAAGGTGTTTCTTTTCCAATTTCTCAGAAACTTTGAATCCCAACTTCCAATTCTTTCTTACCCTTTCCTGAGCCCTATTACAACCCTAAAAAGACCTTCATGATCTGATCTTGCATTAGTAACTGCCTTGTGGAGAGTAAATATGTGATACTTATGACACGTGATATGACATGCTTAGGATATACAAGTATCTTCTTATGAGATTTATTTTTGTTCATTGATTGCATCGTGTTTCATTTATCATGTGAGACATTTTTATTTGCTTTGTATTGACCTCTCACATATGTGCGAAAACTTATCCATCATCGATGTCTTTATATTTTGAGAGTATACCTAAAGTGAGGATTGAGTCAAAACAACAGATCCAACGATTTTCCGTTTAAACTAGTTCTGAGATGAATGAATTTTGGTTTGGTTATGCACACACTTCATGTTTAGGCATGAATGGATGAGCTATCTAATGATTTGAGCATTAGACTAATTTGAATGGATATTAGTATGATTAGTATAACATTGTTATTTAAAATTGAGAATTCGCATGTTGAATTGATTAATGATTTTTGTTTTTGAATGGTATATATGTTATCAAAATCATGTTTTGAAAACTCAATTTTATCGATGATTTCAAAAATGTATTGAAGTTTGTGGGTAACTTCACTGTAAACCCTCAGGAGACACAACTCCTCCACTAGGATCACCTAGGGGTTTAAAGGCTTGTTGCACATGCTAAGTGCAATCGTGTTCCCTACGAAAGTGGCATTTATTTTCTTTAGTTTGCTTTGCTCGAAGACTAGCAAAGTGTAGGTTTGGGGGTATGATGAGTACTGAAAAATAATGATATTTCACCCCTAAATACCTATATTTAGCTATCCGATGAAGGCTATCTGATGAGAATGATTAGATTTGAAGTGTTTCAGGTAAATACAAGCCAAGTATAGAAAACAGCCTAAGAATTCTGAATATAATGTCAAAACACTGCAACTTTGGGTAATCGAGAACTTGGTGTGACTTGCGGCTAAATTTGGACCTTCAAGACGGCCGAATTATGAAATTATCAAAACATGAACGTTGTAGATCTTTGCGTCAGATTTCCAACGGCTCAAGAATCACCTCAATCCGAGTTTGGGACAGGATGTTATGGCCGAAATACCAAAGAAGTATCTGATACAGAGAAAGTGCTAAATTTCACGGATTTCTGGGGTCGATGCATCGACCCTATAGGTCGATTAATCGAGAATAAGTCAGAGTCTGACACGAAACTGACACTGTAAAGCTAATTTTTGGGACTTTTGGCGACTCGATGCATCGACCCTAAAATTATGGCTTGGGAGACTTCCGCGACGAGGGGTCTATTTAAAGCGACTCAAACACTTCGAAAAGAGAGATTTTTTTTTAGAGAATTAGATAGAATTAATTTTAGGAGAGATTTTTAGTTTTAGAGTTTTTAATTTTTAGCCATTATTTTTCATAGTTAGACATAGAAATAGGGAAGTTTTATTATTCCTTTTTGAGAGCTTTGTTCCCTTAATTTTTCAGTACTCATTCCTTCAGTTTATAAATTTTGTTCAAAGTTTATTCCTGCATTAATTTCGGTTCTGAAGATCATCGTACTGTTGGATCAGAGTAAGTTCTTTTGAAGTTTGAGGTAAATTTAATTTCTTAAATTAATGTTATTTTCCCGTATTTATTTATTTATGCCATTTAATTACAATATGTGTGGCTAAATTTATAGGGATGGGGATCTAATGATTCCCATCCGAGGGATGTACTTTTAATAATATAAATTAAGGATTAAAATATGAGAATTTATTTTATGGTTGTTGTGCTATCATGAAAGGATGAAATCCCCGCCACTAATCGGGATCGCGTGTGCCTAGCCATACCCGAGATCTCAAATCTGTGACGGTAATTTTACCCAATCACTGTTATGGTCTTTTTGCTTTCATCGTGTGGATCTAATTACGATTATGTTCTGGGATCAAGTGTGCCTAGCCATGCCCTGGATCTTGGATCTGTAATGGTAATTTTATCTTAAATATTCCCTAATCTGAATAAAGTGTGCCTAGCCATGCCCTTGATTTCAGATTTATAAGTGGTATTCTTGTTGGAATTTTTACCCACTTTGAGGATGATTTTTATTTGAACCTGAGATCATGTGTGCCTAGCCATGCCCTTGATCCCAGATCTATATATGAAAATCATCTAAGTCCTGATTGCAGGGATGCAACGTGGAGCCTATTAGGGTGTTGACCATTGATCTTCCATAAAAGATGTTTGTTACCAATGGAATATCTCATAATTTAATCCTTAGATTTATATTACGGGAAGAACGGACCAAAGATGGGAGGATTTAGCATCTTCATCTTTATCATCATTTTTACCTTTCCTTTTGAATTATCAATTAAATTTTAGTTTGTAGTCATTAATTACCATCTCATCAAACCGCTTAAATCATAAAATCGGTAGAATACTGTTAGATCTTCATAGATTTCTAGAATTGCTTGTCTCTTTTAGATATTTCAAAATTAGTCCTCGTGGGAACGATCTCGTACTCCGCACCCATTATATACAAACCGATTCGTGCACTTGCGAGTAAAATATTACATTAAAAAAATCACAACAACCGCCATTTGGCGGTTGATTCGGGCTCAATGCATCAAACCATGCTATCAGCTTGCCATCTCGTTCCCCATCACCGTGTCCAAAATTCTAGATTCCTTCATGAGTGTTCCGATTCATTCTCCTATCATCCTTCAATGTACTGATTTCCTGAAAACCTACTTAACACCCTTGAGACCACTTGGAAGAATCACAATGAGCCCTCCATTCCTCCTTATGTGCCTTCTTCCGTCGTGGCTGTATCGTCGTCAGCTCCGGTGCGTGATCGTGCTCTCTCGACCCTTAAATTTCAAAATCTAGTTATTACTCGGTTCGAGTCGATTGGTCTATTCAACTGCTTCAGGCTAAATTGGGTGTTGTGCGATCATCTGTGGACACTTTGGCGGATGAGTTTGATCGGATGCGGGCCAGCATGGCCACGGACGATGAAGGAGATGCTGGGACGGGTGCTACACCACCCCCATGATCAGGGAAGTATTTCTTAACTCTGGGAAGTTGTGTCTTTTAGATATTGGGATAGTTATTCTCTTGGATATTGGGTTTGTTATTTTTTTTAGATATTTCGGCATGTATTAGATTGGATTGATGGTTCGTTTATTCCTGTTATAACTATTTTTCGGTTGGTTGCACAGTTGGGGTATGTGATATGTTATTGTTTTACTGATTTGGTGGGCTATGTTGATCGGTTTTAAATTGTACCCTTGCAAGTGCACAAGATCTATCGTAGCACGGTGAAATCAAGGGTGTCGTATCCACAGGGAAACACTTAATTTAAGTAATTTCTAAAGAACAAAAAGACGCCCAAGGAAGTACCAAGGGAGAGAGAGTTGATTTAACACACAATTCTGGTTGCAATAAAAGAAAATTAATCTAAGTAAGAATAAATTATGATAAAGAAAATGACAGTTTATGGAACGATCAAGGAGTTAGCTAGCCATCGCTTCGTAACTTTTCTACCATTAAATTCACAATTTTATATTGCGTCAAAAACACCATCATTTATTAAGAAAATAAATAAATCGAGAAGAACATGACTATTGATCTGACATATCCTATTTAAAAACTATGACTCAGCCTATCATTGCGGTATGAATCATGTAAAAAGCATAGCGTATCTCAAAATTATAAGTTATGACAATAATAAATCAATCATTCTGCAGCCTAGATCGGCCTACAAGAACATATCAAGATGGAGTGCCTCTTTTACAGTCGTTGATAACCACTATCAACGGCAGTAAATGAGCACTCGATAATATTCAATTAAGCACACACTTTTGACAGAATGATTCAATGACAACAGTATAAAATTGTAGAATCAATAATAAAACAGTTACTTATCTAAGGTTCGCTTCCTCCTTAAGCAAGTGATTTTAGCCACTCATCCTCGACGTGCAATCCCGTTGTAGATCCAAAGACATCATCTTAATCATGCTTTTTATTTATCATAAAATTTCTCCTTTTAATGCTTTTGTTCCTAGGTACAATCTATGCTTTAAAAGTTGTCAAGAAGAAGAAGAAAATTCAAAACCTACTACAATCTACTAAGAGAAGAAGAAAGACCTAAAAAATAAAAGAGAGAACAAGAGCCAAGAGCTAAAAATCCAACCCCTGAACCCTAAGTCGTAGCTTTGTTTATATAGGAGCCATCAATGACAATTTCCATAATAGGCTCAATCGATTGAGAATCCATTCTCAATCGATTGAGTCTAAGTTGACCAAATTCAAATTTGAATTTGAATTCGAAGTAGAGGGAAAAAGCTCTTCCTGGTAAATCAATTGAGAGTTGGTCATCAATCGATTGAAACATAAGGGTAAGGTCTTCCTTCTTCTGATGGATGCTAGGTCAATCATTTGTTTTTACGGATTTTGATGCTTCTGTTGACTTCTTGGTCCATCATTCTTGTGTAACCTTTAATTATCATTTTTTATGCTCTTTGAAGATCCCATGGTCAGAAATATCTGTAATCATTAAAACTATATAACAGTCATCAGATGCTTTCATCGGATAGCTAAATGTAGGAATTAATGTGCGAAATATAGTCATATTTCGGCACCAATCATTCCCCCAAACCTACACTTTGCTAGTCCTCGAGCAAAGAGAATGAAAAAATAACTAACAACTATCAATTAAATAAATGCCACTTTCGTAGGGAACACGATTGCATTTAGCATATGCAATAAGCCTTTAAACCCCTAGTTGATCCCTAGTGGAGGAGTTGTCTCTCCTGAAGGTTTCCAGTGAAGATACCTACAAACTTCATAAACTAATAAATTCTAGAATTGTAATCATGCCCTTAGGTGGTCAAATGTCCGTAAAATTTTTATAAAATGCTCCCTACCATGCTAATTTTAGCAATTCTCATTCAATTCAATCCATTGTTTCCAATAACTTATGATTCATGCCCCAAAGTGTAATGCACTTACCACTACTAGAATTCCTTCATCAGAGAATGAATTCAAACAAGAAATCTTTAGATCCCATGTCCTGCCTTAATCCTCACATTAGGAATACACTCAAAACAAAAATCACTCTAATGAATGATTTATATTTTCATCCACATATGAGATGAAGTTACAACACAAATTAGAAAAATATCACATTATAAGAAAAACGATGCATCAAAGAATTTTAAAAGTAACCTCATAAGGAATGATGTTTGTATCCTAAACACGGTATACCAAGTACCATAGTCATTGTATCATCACTCTCCATAAGGCATTTACCAATCGAGATCGGATCATGAAGGTCTTTTCTAAGGTTGTAATGGGGTTCGGGTGAAGGTTATGAAAGAAAGGGAAATTGGAGATCAAATTTCTCTGAGAAACCGGAAAAAGAAATACACTTTGATTTTCTAACTTTACACTCTTTCTTTCTCAGATTTTTAAGAATTTCTCTTTTTCTTTTTATCAACTTTTCTCCTTCTTTTCATTCCTTTCTTTTTCTTTTCTTTTTCAACACCACCTTCTATTTTTACATATTTCTCTCTTGCACATATTTATATTTTTCTTTTTCTTTTTCTCTCCCATTTTTCAAATATATTTATGTCATTCCCTGCAAGCATTACTATCATGCCTTTCTTTTTCCTCTCCTACTCTCATTCCTCTTTCCTAATTTCTCAGAGATTGAAGAGTAAGGCTTTGTATATATATATTTTTTCAAACAGATGGGGTATGATTAATATAGCATAACAAGGAATATTTAGGATAATTTTTTTTTTTTTTCAAAGCTTAAAGGGGGTGCAACAAGGTAAATCAATATAAGGTGGGGCATTTTAGGCACACGAGCCAAAGATGGCCTTTGATCCTTTCCTTTCACAATGGTAATGATGTCTATTTGTCTTGAGTTTAAACGCAATGAGTTTTAGCATAATGATATAAAACATGTGAAATAAACAAACTGAGATAAAATGTATGAGATTTCAATAATTAAGCATTAATTTCAAAGATACTCTGAATTTATTTTAGCACTCTTCAAGAACGAGGAAAAAGTTCTAAAGCTCACGGGGTTTAGTCTTTCTTAGGATCCTAGAATTCCGAGTTCTAAACTTAATTCTCAAACTTTAGAATTAAAGCATGGTAATAGTGCAAGATTTTTCGGACAAGGACCATGAAAATCATTATTCAACACATATTGAAATTAATGAGTATTTGTAAAATGAACATGGTATGATGACAATTTCTAAACGAATTTCTGGTTATCTACACTTCAAGGTCATGAAATTACAATTCGGATTTTATAAGTTTACCAGGGATCAGTCAATCGATTGACTTATTGGCCTCAATTGATCGACTAATGCATGATTCCAATAAGTATAAGATTAACAATTCTGCTGTCAATCGATCGATTCGGTCAAATGAATCGATTGACACTCTTTAACCTGCTGGAAGTTTCTGGGCTGATTTTTCTCTGTCGATCGATTGAGAAAATGGTCTCAATCGATTGATTGCTACTCTTTTCAACTCCGAAGACAGCCCTTGAAATATATATATATATATATATATATACATTTTATTTTTTTCTCAATGATTTTTTTTTTTTTTTTGATAATGAATCTAATACACTACAACACCCCCAAACCTGAATCTTTCAATGTCCTCATTGGATGGACTTTTGGAAAGTGTATGAGACCCCTAAACCTGTTAAATGCAATCGAGGACCAAGAAGGCTGACCATGTGAAAGGTAATGTGATTTGAACATCAAAATTTAAAACAGAGACATTTAACTAAATTAAACTATTATTGAAATTGCAATTTACTATATTTATTGAAAACATAAAGAACTAATTAAAATAACCTAATCTAAAAATACTAAAAAGAATAACTCGAAGAGACTAAAAATCTAAATCCTAAACTACTCATATCCCTAAAAAATTAAGACACCCTGGGTTGCCTCCCAGGAAGCGTTGAGTTTATGTGTCGACAGCTCGACCCTTCTTTTTCACATTGTCGACTCAATGAGATTTGTTACTTCGACCATCATTTGGGGCCTCGGCTTAAACATCGGTTTAAGACATTGACCATTTACTTTCAGAATTCGATCATCCTTCATATCTCTAATCTCTACAGTACCAAATTCGGATGAGGAAATGACCTGAAAAGATCCCTCCCATCTTGATCGCAACTTTCCCGAATGAAATTTTAGTCTTGAATTGAACAGCCAAACTTTTTCCCCTTGATGAAATTCCTTTCTGAATATTAACTTATCGTGAAGCCTTTTTTATCCTTCCTTGTAAAGTCTACATTCTCATATGCATCATAATGTAACTCATCGAGTTCGTTTAGTTACAAACGACGGTTTGATCCAGCAGATTGCATGTCAGAGTTAAACCGTTTGATTGCCTAAAAAGCTGTGTTGAATTTCAACTGGAAGGTGGCAAGCCTTCCCAAAAACAAGCCGAAATGGAGACATTTCGAGTGGTGTCTTGAATGTTGTCCTGTATGTCCAAAGAGCATTCGATAGACGAAGAGACCAATCTTTTATGTTTGTTCTGACAGTCTTTTCCAAAATCTGCTTGATTTCACGATTCGATACCTTCACTTGCCCACTAGTTTGCGGATGATAAGGAGTTACCACTTTATGAGTCACTCCATATCTCTTCATTAAAGTTACAAACTGGCGATTGCAAAAGTGTGAACCACCATCATAGATGATAGCTTGGGGTATCCCGAATCGGTTGAACACATTCTCCTTAAGGAACTTCACTATCACCTTGTGGTCATTCGATCTAGTGGCTATAGCTTCCACCCATTTCGAGACATAGTCTACAGTCACCAAAATATAGAAAAACCCACATGACAAGGCAAATGGTCCCATGAAATCGATTCCCCACATATCAAAGATTTTGACAATCAAAATTGAGTTCAATGGCACCATGTTTCGTCTAGAGATATTCCCCAATTTTTGACAGTTTGCACACCTCTTGCAATAATTCATTGCATCACAGAAGATAGTGGGCCAGTAGAATCCACTTTATAAAAATTTGAATGCAATTTTTCTTCCCCCAAAGTGACCTCCACAAGCCCCATTATGACAAAACTTCATCACGCTTAATTGTTCTTCTTCGGGCACACATTGTTGGATCACCTTATCAGAGCAAAATTTAAACAAGTCTAGTTCATCCTAAAAGTAGTGCTTCACTTGGGAGAAAAATAAATTTTTATCGTTTTTGCCCCACTGCAATGGGATTCGGCCCGTAACCAGGTAGTTGACAATGTTAGCATACCAAGGAGTTCCATTTAGAGCCGCATGGATAACCATCAACTGCTCATCGAGAAAGGTGTCTCGAATTGGTTCTGCAGAAGATGTCGCCTCCGGAAGTATACAAGACAGGTGGTCTGCAACCACATTTTCAATTCCCTTTTTGTCCCATATCTCAAAATTAAATTCTTGCAGCAACAGAATTCATCGAATCAATCTTGACTTTGTATCCTTCTTTGCCAACAAGTACTTAAGCGCGAAATGATCTGAGAAGACCACAATCTTCGACCCGAGCAAGTATGACCGAAACTTGTCCAATGCATCAACTATAGCCAATAATTCTTTATCTGTAGTGGTATAGTTTATTTGTACTAAATTCAAAGTTTTACTTGCATAATAAATTACATGAGGTAATTTATTCACTCTTTGGCCCAGAACTGCTCCAATGGCATAATCTGATGCGTCGCACATTAGTTCGAAGGGAACTGAGTAATCCGGAGGTTGGTTCATCAGGACGAAAGTTATGTTGTCCACTCATTGTGTTAGATCTGTACTGTTGGTTCACCTGTCCAGTTTGGTTTGATCCTCCCCATCCTAAGTTGGGGTGATTTTTCCATTCTGGACTGTAGGTGTTGGAGTATATGTTTCTAGCCTGCCGCTGATAGGATTGAGTCACATTCACCTGCTCTTGAGGAGTAGGTTCATCATGAAAGAATGACAGGATAGTTGTACATTCATTGGCCATCTAACCTGGGTGTTCACAAATTGAACAAGCAGTGGAAGTGATGGGAGTTTTAGCTTGCTTGGTTGCAGCTAACAACATGTTCATCTGTTTGGATAACATATCAACTTTTGTGGATAGATCTAAACTATTATTGTTGACATCATAAAGTCCACCTTTTGTTAACACATGAGATTTAGTTGTCATATCCAGATTAGTTCTCCCCAATGTCTCATTTTATATTGATGTTTGGTATAACTTCTTAAACAATGTCCATATTTCTTCCACCTCTTTTGTGGTACATGATCCTCCACAAGATGCATCAATCATGTGTCTCTCTTCTGAAATCAGTCCATTGTAAAAACTTTGGACCTATTGCCACCTTGAAATTTGATGATTAGGATAACTTCTGATCAATTTCTTAAAGCATTCCCAACATTCATGAAATATTTCTATAGGTTGTTGGGTGAATAACTGAATCTTCTTACGCAACTCATTAGTTTTGTTCATGGGAAAATATTTTTTTAGGAATTGACGGTGTAGTTCTTCCCAACTCCGGATAGATTGTAGTTCTAAGGAATATAACTAAATTTTTGCCTTATCCCTTAAAGAAAAAGGGAATAGTCGTAACTTAGCTATCTCGTCAGTGACATTATGAACTTTGAACATTTTACACACCCCAATGAACTCATTTAAGTGAACATACGGATTTTCATTGGTCAATCCGTGGAAAATCGATAGCATTTGAATCATTGCTGATTTAAATTCATAATGATTTCCAGGGATGGGGGCATGCATGATAGTATCCTGATCTTCGTAAAAAAAACCAGGATCATTGTAATGCACCAATGTCCTTGGGCCTTCATCATGATTCTCATTTTCATTTTCATTGTTATCATGATGATTCTCATGTTGTCCTTGTCTTTGATCTGCCATAGTTTCAGTATGATGATACTGAATCCTTTGGGTTCTACGATTCTCTCTACAAAATCTTTCAATCTCACGATTCAACGGTTGTAGATGTGGGTGATGAGATCGAGTAAAGTTCATGCACCAACACCCAAGACAAAGATTATTGAATCCACACTCAATTCAACAATGTAACAGCTTCAAATTCAATCGATTGAATTTTTAGACTCAATCGATGGAAGAATATGCAACAGTGTTCTAACAGAGGACTTTATCAGTCAAGCGATTGATGTGTTAAAATCGATCGATTGAGATTCAAAATTTAGACTGGTCAACACAGGAAAATACCACTAAATAGCAATCAATATAGGTGTAGTCAATCGATTAAAACAGAAGGGTCAATCGATTGACAGACTCTCAAAAGAAATTCACAGTGTTTAAGCAAACACCAAAAATCACATAACTCAATCGATTGATAGTAAAATATCAATCGATTGAAAACAGAAATCAGAATTCGAACAAACAAAATTGAAATTTTTTTTTTAGAGAATTAAAATTAAAATTAAATTTTAAATTTTAAATTTTAAATTCATATTTCAAAATTTTAATTTTTAAATTCAAACTCAAATTTAAAATTCAAAATTTTAAAATTCGAAATTCAAATTTTAAAATTTAAAAGAAATCCCACAAAATCCTACAAAATCTTAATAAGAGAAGAAAGGAATGATAAGAGAATCAAAAGAGATCCTAAACAAGAAATCCTAAAAATCCTCTACTTCTTAAAAGAACTCTTCAAAATCCTACCAAAGAAAAGAAAGGAAAAGGAAAAGAAAATCTTGCAAATCAAAAATCAAAATGCCAATTCCATATTTCAAAATAAAAATTCTGAGATTCCAAACATGAAAATCAAAATTCAATTTAAAAATTAAATTTCGAAATTCAAAATTCAAATTTCAAGTTTCAAATTTCAAATTTCAAAAATCAAAATTCCAAATTTCAACAATTTTCAAATATTTCATCATTCAAATATTTTTTTTTAAATCCAACATTCAAATTTCCAAAATTCAAACTTCAAAATTCAGATTTTAACTTGTTGAAATTTTAAAAATTAAAACTCAGAACAGTCGATCGATTAATACTTCCGAATCAATCGATTGACTAGTCAGCCAGCACAAACACAGTACCCAGTCGATCGATTAAAGAAGAAATCTCAATCGATTGACTGTCACACAAAATCTCTTTCCGAATTATCAAAATTGCATCGCTTCCCCGACAACGGCGCCAAAAACTTGATCAATTTTAAATTGTACCCTTGCAAGTGCACAAGATCTATCGTAACACGGTGAAATCAAGGGTGTCGTACCCACAGGGAATCACTTAATTCAAATAATTTCTAAAGAGAAAAGAGACGCCCAAGGAATTACCATTGGAGAGAGAGTTGATTTACCACACAATTCTTGTTGCAATAAAAGAAAATTAATCTAAGCATGAAAAAATTATGATAAAGAAAGTGATAGTTTATGGAATGATCAAGGAGTTAGCTAGCCATCGATTAGTAGCTTTTCTACCACTAAATTCACAATTTCATATTACGTCAAAAAAACCATCATTTATTAAGAAAACAAATAAATCGAGAAGAACATGGCTATTAATCCGGCATACCCTATCTAAAAATTATGACTCAACCTATCATTGTGGTATGAATCATATAAAAAGCATAGTGTATCTCAAAATTCTAAGTCATGACAATGATAAATCAATCATTCTGCAACCTAGATCGGCCTACATGAACAAATCTAGATAGAGTGCCTCTTTTACGGTCGTTGATAACCACTATCAACGGCTGTAAATGAGCATTCGATCATATTCAATTAAGCACACACTTTTGGCAGATTGATTCAATGACAACAGTATAAAATGGTAGAATCAATAATAGAACAGTTACTTATCTAAGATTCGCTTCCTCCTTGAGCAAGTGATTTTAGCCGCTCATCCTCGATGTATAATCCCGTTGTAGATCCGAAGATATCATCTCAATCATGCTTTTTATTTATAACAAATTTTCTCCTTACAATGCTTTTGTTCCTAGGTACAATCTATGCTTTAAAAATTGTCAAGAAGAAGAAGAAAAATCAAAACCTACTACAATCTATTAAGAGAAGAAGAAAGACCTAAAAAATAAAAGAGAGAACAAGAGCCAAGAGCCAAAAAGCTAACCCCCAAACCCTAAGTTGTAGCTTTGTTTATATAGGAGCCGTCAATGACAATTTCCATAATTGGCTCAATCGATTGAGAATCCATTCTCAATCGATTGAGTCTAAGTTGACCAAATTCGACTTCGAAGTAGAGGGAAAAAGTTGTCTTCTTGGTCAATTGATTAAGAGTTTGTCATCAATCGATTGACACATAGGGGTAAGGTCTTCCTTCTTCTGATGGATGCTAGGTCAATCACTTGTTTTCACAAATTTTGATGCTTCTGTTGACTTCTTGGTCCACTATTCTTATGTAACCTTTAATTATCCTCTTTTATTCTCTTTGAAGATCCAATGGCCAAAAACATCTGTAATCATTAAAACTATATAACAGCCATCAGATGCTTTCATCGGATAGCTAAATGTAGGAATTAAGGTACGAAATATAGTCACATTTCGGCACCGATCACATGTCGTGCTGTAGTGATTGGTGTTTGTATTTTCCTTTGTCCATTCTGACAAAAAGGGGGAGAAAATTAGTTTACATCTAGTATGATGACTATTATTTTTGGATGTATGGTGTTGTATTTATCTGTTTTGCAGGTGATGGATTAAGACCTATTGATGAGTAGTGAAATATGATGATATTTCACCCCTAAATACCTACATTTAGTCGTCCGATGAAGGCTATCTGATGAGATTTACTAGATTTGAAGTGTTTCAGGTAAATACAATCCAAGTTTCTAAAACAATCCAAGAATTCCGAAAATAATGTCAAAACACTGCAATTTTGGGTCATCGAGAACTTAGGATGACTTGCAGCTCAATTTGGACCTTCAAGACGTTAGATTCAGGAAATTTCTAAAACATAAAAGTTGTAGATCTCGTCGTCAGCTATCCAACGCCGTATGAATCGCCTCAATCCGAGTTCAGAACATAACGTTATTGCCAAAATACCAAGACAGTGTATGATACAAAGTTGGGCGGGAGTTCGCAAAAATTGCTCTTAGATGTCAATCGATTGAGAATTAAGTGTCAATCGATTGACACATGAATACAACTTTTTCCCTGCTTAAAAGTCAATCGATTGAGATTTAAGTCTCAATCGATTGAGGTTATTAGGGTTAGGTGTGTTCGGCCATTATAAAAGGGAAGCTACGGCTTTGTAAAGAGGAATGAATTAGGATTTTATTATTTTGCAATTTTTGGCTCTTTACTTTGGGAATTTTAGGGACTTTATTTTGATTCTTCAAGGGCTCTTCTTTCCTCCTTCTAGGGTTAATCTGGGTAGATTGTACTTAGGTTTTGCATTATTTTTTTTGAGAAAATCATAGATTGTATTTAGGAAAAATAATTGTAAAAAGATCTTTGGAAGAAATGAAAAGTGGAATGGCTTTGAATAAATAAGGAGATCATACACCAAAGATGAGCGGCTAAATCAGTAGATCGGGAAAGATGCGATCCCCAGATAAGTACCCATATTTATAATTAATACCATAGTCTAATTATTGTCATCATGGAATCGTTTTGCTCAAAGTTTGTGTTATTGAAAATATGTTGAATGCTTGTTATGACCGTTGATTGCGCGTATCAACGACCGTAATCGCTAGATCTGGACCTGCAGGCTGATCTAGGCTGCAGAGTGATTATGTTTTTATTATTGTGATCTAAACATCATGAGATACACAATACTTTTTACATGACTCATACCGCAATGATAGGCTGAGTCATTATTTTTAGATAGGGTATGCCGGATTGATGATCATATTTTATTACGAATCATTTTTCTATAGGAATGATGGTGTGAATGATGCATTAATGAAACTGTGGATTTTTAATGGTAGAAAAGGGGTACAAATCTGGGATAGCATATTCCTTGATCTCATTTAATTATTATTTTTAGATTCATCGGTAATTAGTTGTTTAGATTAATTTATTTCTCTTGCATTTAGGAAAAGTGTGTTAAATTTTTGATAAACTGAATCTGCCCTTTGGTACTTCCTTAGGGACGTTTTTAAAATCTCCTGAATAATTAATTAAAAATTCACGTTTCCCTGTGAGTTCGACACCCTTGTTCTTGCCATACTGCAATAGATCTTGTACACTTGCAAGGGTTACATTTAAAATCGATCACCTATCTTGGCTTAGAATAGGTATAATTTCTTTTCTCTCATATAGATCAATGTATAGGTTAGTGGGGCTTAATTGATGTATTGTAATTATCGTGATGTAAACACGATTTTATCGTAGAATGTGACAAAGAGAGAGATTCTATTTGTCACACTCTACTCCAAACTTCGTATCGATCTCCTTAGGATATGTGGATGCCAAGATGGTGGTGATTTATCTTGTTAGATCAAGGTTATCAATCATTACCTCTGACCTGCTCACAAAATTGTGTTGAAAACCTTCTAAAATCATGCCTATAATTTGCCTATGTTGTGTGGTGTCCATACATACACAGCACACTGTGATGCCTGTCACAGCGCGCTGTGGTGACGACGCACTGTTATACATGTCACAGCTGTAGACACCCCCATTTTGTCCTCTCGGAATATACAAATTTGTTCGATCAATCTTTGACCTCATAACCCTGAGATGGGACCATATGTTAAACAATAATATATGGCTGGACAGAGGCTGAAACAATAGTTCTGTGGCTCAGGCCCCATACCCCCGACGTGGGAACCATGCACTGAAATAATAGTATATGGCTGAGCACAGGCTTAAATAATAGCTCTGTGGCTCAGATCCCGACGTAGGGAGACTATATACTAAAATAATAGTATATAGTCAGAATACAGACTGAAACAATAGTCTTGTATTTCAGACCCCTAACCCTAATGTGGGACCATATACTGAAATAATAGTATATGGCTGGACACAGACTGAAATAATAGCTCTGTGGCTCGGGCCCCATACCCCCGTGGTGGGAACCATGCATTGAAACAAGAGTACATGACTGGACACATGCTGAAACAATAGCTCTGTGGCTCAGATCCCAACGTAAGGAGACTACATACTGAAATAATAGTATATAGTCAAAATGCAGGCTGAAACAATAGCCTAACATTTCAGACCCAACCCGGGCCCGGACAACCCCGAATTAAGCGCCTAAAACTACACACTCAATTCTATTGCACACCAAATCACAAGCACGCATTCAGTCCCTTCACAGACCAGACTTTCTTTCCCCAGACTAACTCGAGACTCGATCACGTGCCTGACACCAGACGCGCGACCGGGTTGAGCGCCACACCTCCGGCGCGCAATTGGCCTATGCCCGGCCTACCCTCACTGTCCTTGACCCCTAAGTTTCCTCAATTAAACCCTTCGAGAGTGGCGCTTAATTGGATAATGCACCCCAAAAATGGGCGCGCAATTAATTCTAACGCTATTAGGACTAAGAAACTTACCAAGCAAGTCAGCCGATCTCTCACTGAGTCGGTGACCGACTCAAAGCGATTAAGCACCAAGAAACTGGCACGTAATTCGATTAAACGCCTTAAACAGGGCGTTTAATTAGAAAAAAACCTATAAAATATTTTTTTCTTAATTCGCCCAAGAGGCTGGACAATTTTCGAGAGAAAGCAGATTTTTCTTGGGATTCCGAAACCAGAGAACTCCGAGGACAAACCTATAGAGCAACATAGTCAGGATTTCGAAATTCAAGTGCCGAATCTTTGAGGTTTCTCTCTGCAGCCCCGGTCCTAAGTAAAAATCTTAGTTTTAGACTTAGGATCTTTCTCTTAATTTTAATTATAGATTTTAATTTTTAGTCCGGACCGTAGCCCCCTTTTTAGACCGCAAATTCTCTATATATGATTCTAGTTCTCCGAATTTAGAACTAATCCTTAATCTGACAGTCTAATTTACTTACCCTCGGCTTTAATTCCGTTCTAAAATCTTAATTTTCAGTCCTATCATTAATTTATGGTTCTAGGTCTTAGACTCTAGAACCATTCCTTAATCATACAGTCTGATTTTTTTATTTCGGACCCGAATTCAGTCCTAGAAATTTAAATTTAAATTTCTTAGTTTAATACCTCCAAAAATCTTAAATATTAATTTTAGTTTCTATAATTCTAGTTTCTCAATTTAATTCATAATTATTATTCTGAAATCAACTCTGAAAAATCTAAAATACTATTTTATCATTGCGAATTCAATTTATCTTTAATCTTAGCCACCCAATTTTTCTAAGGGAGCTTACGAAGGGTACTCGGGAACGAGGCCAATCCTCCTTAGCATTGCGGGCCCAAAACCCTTTTTTTAGAATTATTTAGTTATTTTAATCAGGGTTATAATATCAGTTCCATAATTTCTTCTTAAAATTTTAGTATAATTAATTTACATGTTTTATTTTAATTAAATCCTTAGAATAATTGCTTCGATTAGAACTCTAATAAAGTTAGTTCCTTTATTTTAATTAGATAATTCTAGCATAGCTAATTTCTCGCTTTATTAGACCACCAGTATCAGTAATCGGTCCTTTTATTTCAATTAGAATCTTAGTATAATTAATTCGTTGCTTTGATCATAATTCTAGTCAAATCAATCCTTTATTTTTAATTAGAATTTAGTATGATTAACTCATTGCTTTGATTAGATTTCAAGTATAATTAATTCATTGCTCTAATCAGAATTTTAATCAAATTATTTGTTTCCCTCAATTAGATTTTTTCTATTTTATTCATATAAAATTAATTCATTGCTTAATTAGAATTTTAATACAACTAGCATACTTGCTTTACTTAGAATTTTAATATAATCAGCATCCTTGATTTAATTAGAGTTTTACCATAACTGATATGCTTGCATTCCTAGTACAATTAGGAAACTAATGTTAATTGGACTGCTAGTAGTATTATGACACTATATCAATTAGAATTCTAGCAGTGCTAGGAAACTAAAATTAATTAGACTCCTGATATAATTAAAATACTAAATTAAATAAATCATAATAAATTTTCACATAACTAAACTTACAACAGAATTGAAAAGTCTAAACTGATCAGAACTATAACAATAACAGAAAATAAAAGAAAAATTAAACTATCTAAATTATAAGAAGACATAGTTGCTGACGTTCGCAGGTAGACGATTCGGTATAAAAGTAATCGACACCCGCTCTAAAGTATGATCAGTGACGTGTTGCAGCGTCGATAAATATATACAGCTGACGATCGCAATAAACTAGGAACCTTCCTAGAAAACCCTTTATTTCTAGCATTCCAAACATCGCATCGCTAGAGTCCACTTAGACAAAATTAGAGCCACCGATTCAACGGGGAGCAAGAGAAACCCAGAAAAAGCGCGCACCAACAATAGCACGTTGTCGCCACAACGCGCCGTGACATATATCATAGCGCGTCGTGAGTATCGGGACAGCATTTCGATAAGTTTGCGTGTCTTTTGGAAAAATGAGTGTTTTTTGTCTTTTTCTCCGATTTTAAGGTTTTGGATATTTTAATATAAATGCTCATTTTGAAAAACTAGGGTTTAAGCAACCAAAGTGCTTCTTCCTCCTTGAGCCAAAATCCTATAACATCGTCTTCTTCACTCTTTGAATCTATTGGAGTGTATGCTAAAAAGTTTTTTACTCAAAGAGTTTTATCCTTCTTCACCCTCATTTAACTTGTTTTGCTCAAGTGTTTTGAGTGTTGGTCATCCCTTGAGATTAAGGTGTGTGACTGATAACCTTGTGGGAGTCAAGGTGGTTCGTTGTGTGGTCATCAACGGAAAAGAAAAGCGTCTGAATCAGTAGCTATGGAGGTGAGGGATGTGGATTTGCATTGGGGTTTAATAGAGCATGTGCATTTGTCGGTATATCATTCGAACTCATTGTAATCTTTCGTTTTCATAGTGGATTTGGTTTGTGGACTTAGGTCCCGTGATTTTTCCCAAAGATTGGGTTTCCACGTATTTCTTTGTGTTGTGGTGATTGTTAGCGTAATATTGTGTAATCACTAGATTAATCAGAATTAATCGCATACCCGAGAAATTCCTTGGATCGAAGGAATTTCAACTGTATCGGCCAATATTTAATTTTTTGAAAAAAAAAAAAAGTAAAAGAAATAGAAAAAGAGTATTGTATCGATCATTATCAGTCGATACCGAGGCAGTATCAGTCAATATTGATACTAATACCGATACCACCCCATACATATATCGGGGTAGTATCGGTATCGGTTCTCGACGAAACCGATACATGTTGCTGATACGTATTGATTTTAGTTGAGTTTTGATACCATGGTTCAAACGGAGCAAATCATGAACCTGGAACCATTGGGCATAACAAAATCCCTGTATGACTTCGACTGTTTTTTTTTTATACAGTCATACGGCCGAATCAATCTCGAGAACCAAGAGCAGGCATGCATGCCATGTGACAATTGTGGAGTAACATGAGGGAGCACCAACTATAATGGTGAGAGTTAACAACAGAACCCAACCGACTCCTTGTAAAGACAAGGATGACAAGGGTGAGAAACAGCATATGTGGAACAGAAATCGAATCCATGACCTTATCCCCCACATTAGAGGGAGCGTACCAACTAGACTAATGCTTCTTTGATGACTTCAGCTATTTTATCGTATCAGTCGTGTCAAAAATTGACTTTCATAGTTGTACCCTGGAAATTTGTGATGGTTTGATTTTGACAAAAAAATTGTTGGTTTGAAATACCGTTCACTACCTTGAAAACGTTACGACATGTTACCAACATAACCTCCTTAATTACCTTTCTATTATCAAGACAGTTACCAAAAGAAGTTGGGGTTCCAATATTAGCAGCCCTTCAAAAGGTAGGCACACATACTGCTAGTTACACTCCATGAGTTGGCATTAATGAAGAGTTGCACTCATTACATTTCACCCACTTTTGTTTAGACCAGTGTTACTACCATATCACTTTATGTTACAGGCACTCCGTTTAAATATAGGAAAAACAAATTGACTATTATAAATTAGATGATGTATATGATTTTCGGGTGAAGCTTCCACACACTATATCTTAAGCTCATAGGCCTACTATCAAGTTATAACTCTCTCTCTCTCCCTCTCTCCTATTGGAGGGTTGTGTCATGTTTCAAGAGTTGAATAGGGTTAGAGGGCATCTTGGGTCACACTCCCGTGGGAGAGACGAGTACCACTCCTATGACATTCTTCTCATTAAGACATATTTGACTTCAATCATTTGGAGCGAAAAAGAGTAAAACCCATTTAAGAAAGTGAAGAAGCTCTACGACTTTAATGAGGTTTATGCTTCGCTCAGATAAGATGACCAGTCAAGTTGATCCTAAGTCATCTAGGCCTACTTGGGCAACATAGATTGATTAAAGATATACACCACTTAGCATAATAATAATCGCACTTGAATGGTGTAAGATTAAAAATCTAACTTGAATAGTATAAGATCATTTTAATATTATTGTGATGTTTAAATGTAGGTCAGAGCCATTAATTATATCTACATTAATATACCTGCTAAAACTAAAGTAACTAGAGCATGCATTTTTTCCGCTCAAAATCATTAAATTAAGGTGTGTTGTGAGTCTTCTGACCCTACTTAATGATACCCCACATGAATACCCACAAAGCAACATCTTGTTGGGTCACCCAAGCATGTTGAAAGCTCACCCAAAGCTAGTGAACAAGGGCAGCATCCCAAAATCTAGCAATCTTTTGTTTGCTATGGCCAAACCTCTCATCACTTGTGTGGTGTAAAGACCTAAATGGGCTGGCTTTCAGAAGCCTTGCATGGCCATAAGCCCCTACAGGGGTCTCACCCATAGGGTCCCATCACTACAAAAAAATAAGATTATTGCATGGCCTAGTCTTATCGCTACCAAAAATTACCTTAACAGCAAGTGCTGCTAAAACACCTTATTTTTGCATAACTATGAGACCACATCAACACGCCAGTTGAATAGAACCTTCTGGACCAATTATACAGATCACACATGGGAGCATACCATAGTGCTCAACTGTATTGGACTTACTGTCATTGTGTTTTATATAGACAGTGTTATATAGCAGGCAGGTTTTGTACAGGTAAAGTGCAGGCGGGTGACGTGGCGTGATGCAATTGGCTGCAACAAGTGCAGTGAGGCCAAAGCAATGCAGGTCAGGGTAGCCAGTGACATCAGCCACCTGCACAAAACATGCTGGCCATTTGCAATTTTCCTTTTATATATCTCTGATTACACAATTTAAGTTAATTTTGCATAACTCAATAGAACTTTAGATCTGAACTAGAAGCTCTGTCATGCATTTGCACTTATGAATGGTTTTTTCAGTTTTTGATAGAGAATAAAAATTATTAGAAAATAGATCCTCTTCTCTTGTGGAAGTAACGGGTCGTGGGTTCTAATCCCCACACCTGCTCTCCCTTTGTGCGGTTCTCCTCCCAGTTTACTAAGACCAAAACATATTTTCTCTGGGGGCAAGTTTGCACGTGCATTATATCTAAGCTGATCTCTATTAAGCTGGTCTTTATTCAAATATAAATAACATAACCCATTCAATACTTCATCCGAAGGAAAATATAATCCCTTCAATAGCTCCTCATAATGGAAAAAACAACACAAATAGTGCACACATTTGAAGTTATTCTAAACAAGCATTTTCAAGATCTCTGACATGACAAATATTTTAGGGTTTTGACTTGAGTTTTACATGATTTCAATTGTTTATGTAACTTAACCAAAATCTCAATTTTCTTCAATTAAGAATTTTTGTGGCTACAATCCAAAATCTAAATCCCACAAAAAAACAATTTTTATTAAAAAAGGACACCACTCTGAACAATAGTGTAGAAGATATAACAATCGAAAACACACAAAATAAGTAAAATACAAACAAAAGATTTACGTGGTTCGAAAATTTGCCTACGTCCACAGGTGATGCTGAGTCATTTGACTAATCTGTGAAAACCAGGGTTACAAATTTATCAGATTTCATCTCTCTCAATACAGAAATCGAGTTTCCTTCAATATATTTCTAATCTATAATTAGAGTTTATATCTAATATAAAGTATAACTGCCTAATATAAAATATGATGAAAATACCCTCAATAACTAGCGCAGCTGTGGCTGGGTGTACAGTCCAACCTCTTGATTAGTACCGTCAACAAAATTCAAGATACAATCTCAACAAATAAGAAGAACAATAACAAGAGAAATACAAACACAAAAATGATAAAAAAGCAATTGCCTTTTCTACTACTCTATTATTGGAGTTAAAATATGGAAATTTTAGTAATAACCCTCGTATACACCAGTAACGAAAACAGCTCGTATGGGGTGTAGATTGATGATAAAAATAATAACCGATTGTTTTTTTTTTTTTTTGGATGAATATAACCGATTGTTCATAAATAAACATTAATTGATTATTTTACTAACTAAAAAGTAAAATTTTAAATATATAGGCTAAGCCAATGACTCATATAAGAGGAGTGCAGTCATATTAGCTTACACTATTATCCTGTCACATATTTATTTTCAAGTTAAAATGGCACTACGAAAAGTAAGATTATTAGTAGCCAAAAATTACATATAGTAACCAAAACATTGGCGATGAGAGTATTAGCGCCAAATTTTTAGTTAATAGTAGTAGTTTTTGGTGGCCCTAATAATCTTATTTTTTGTAGTATGGGTTTGTTGTATAGACCTTTTTAACTCATTTAAACAAAAAACATTCAATATACAAAATAATATAACTTAGCTAAATCCATAATACAAATCTGTACACATTAGGGTCTCAGCGGGGTTGGATGCAGGTTGGTTGGGGTCTTAATTTCAAAGGGCTAGACCCAACCCAAGTACAACATGGGTTGGGTCTGAGTCAAGTCCAGCCTCCTCCAACATGTACCAGACCCAATTTTCAATCTGGTCTGCTTTGGGTCAAAATAGGTAAGTATAGGTAGGACTGTCAATGGGTTGAGTTGACCCGATACCCGATCCGATTTTTTTATCGGGTCGAGTACATAGAGTTGACTTGTCTAGTCAAGTCGGGCATGAGAATCCGACTTGACCTTCGGGTCAGGTGGCTCGGGTAGGGTCGACCAAGGTATTTTCCTAGGTCGGGTCAGGTCAGGCATTTTTCGAGTCTGGTCGGGTCGGGTCAAGTTCTCAGGTCGGGTTGGGTTGGCTTGTGTGCACCATCGGGTTGGGTCAGGTAAGACGTTTGCATATTTCTTATTGGGTAGCTAAAATTTTGACCCAACCCAACCAGTTGACAACTCTAGGTACAGGTCAAGCCGACCCATTTTCACCCCTAGTTTTCCTATAAGAGCCTAGGGACGCTGGAAAGGGTGCACCTAAGCCAGATGTATTAGATATGACACCTAGACACAAGTTTATTGGGAAATTTACCTGATCGACCGTGTCAGATACACCTTTTACGTCAGAGGCCCTATATTTTCACCTTTACCCAAATCGACCAGCTGGGAGCCTAGCAGACCCTAAGGATAACAAAAAGTCTAAATTACCCCCTTTCTTTAACGCATAAAAACATCTTCTTCCTTATTTTAATCTGCAACAATTTCTAAAAATCAGACGTGGAAAAGGTGACGACGTCTTCTTCTCAGTCCAATTTACTCCGATTTGTTATTTGGATCGACCCAGAAACACCTTTTTCGTCAAAGACTGTAGCAGATTAAAATGAGGAAGAAGATGATACACCTATACAATTTAAATTTTTAAATTTTTGCATTTTTCCATATTTACGCGATGTGAAACGAGATCTATGCCGTCTGATTTGAAGTTCACAATATAAAATCGATAGTGTCAAAGATAAAAAAAAAAAGCGATATCGACTCTATATAGAGTCGATGGCGACTCTGTATACAGTCGGTACCAACCATTTTAAGAGTCCTCAACGACTGTTTACAGAGTCGCCATCGACTCTGTACAGAATCGCCATCGATTGTATAAAAAAAATAAAAATAAAAAATTTCACAGTCGATGGTGACTCTATACACAATCGTCATCGACTCTGTACAGAGTGGCCATTGACTATGTAAAAAAAAAAAAATATTCTTTACAATCGATTGCGACTCTATACAGAGTCGCCATCGATTATATAAATTTTTTTTTTTTTTTTTTATAAAGTCGATGGCGACTGTGTACAGAGTCGATGACAACTTTGTACACAGTCGATGACGACTCTTAAAATGGTCAGTACTGATTGTGTTAAGAGGCGCCATTGATTGTTTTAAGAGTCGCCATCGATTGTTAAAATTGTTTTTAAAAAGGTGATATTGCCTTTTTTTTCGTGTCTATATTTGGCGCCATCTATTTTATTATATGGCCTTCAAATCAGACGGCATAGATCCAATTTCACATCGCGTAAATATAGAAAAATATAAATATTTAAAACTTTAAATCATGTAGAGCGAAAAAAAGTGTAAGGGGTGTTTCGGACTTTTTGTGCTAGCTGAAAATGGCTTAGCTAAAAGCTGGTTGATTTGGGTAAAAGTGAAAATACAGAGCCTCGGACATAAAAGATGGATCTGACAGGGGTTGATCTGGTAAATTTCCCAAGTTTATTCTATCATCACTTGTGTTTTTTTTTTTTTTTCAAAGCATTGGCGGCGTGGTTCAAAAATGAAGGTAGAAAAATTCATATTATCAAAAAAAATAATAGAAAATTTCACAAGTTCACTGTTCAGTTTCATAACGTTAGATTAATATAAAAATTCATATATTCTAGTTTTATCCTCTTGGTGGGTGAACTTTGGTGGGGGAGGGGGGGATCGGTGCCATGTAATGGCTGCCACAGTTGAAAATAGTTGACTGGTTTGAGTTAGATGATATAAATTACTTTTCTTTCTAATCTTTTACCTGATGGATCTTGACATCATAAACCTCCCATCATAGTGACAGATTTTGATTCGACATACCACATATTCCAAAAAAATGAACGTGAGCATAAGATACATCAAAGGTGGCTCTCGGAACTCTTTTGTACCATGTGAAATCAAAATCTGTCTGTACGATAGCATGCCCATAAGCTCAAGATCTATTGTAATCTAATTCAAAGTAATCAATCATTTACTTTGATCATTTTCAGTTGTGGTTAGTGGAAAATATTCAGTATTTAGCAGCCCCTATTTTATTTTATTTTATTGCTTGAGGATGCATAGGGCATAGACAACCCAGGTCTAGTGCCTTGGCAAACTTGAGCAGCTCCCTTAATTTAGTAGGTATTTCCTCAAAAAGAAAAAAAGAAGTCAAGTTATAGGGTACCTCTATTTGACCCCACCTACTTACTAAAAGCGCCCACTTAATAATGTCCGTTGCAACGGGGTTGTGGTGGGTGCTAGTCTGTTGTTACAAGGTCACTCTTTGAGCAATACATGCAACCTGTGCGGCACCTAACATCCGATGATCTAGTTCAGCCTAAACCAACACAATTGAAGGCAATCAAATTCAAATCACTACAAAAAATAAGACCATTAACGATACAAAAAACTGCCGCTATTAACAAAAACTATCGCTATTAGTATTGTCGATATTGAAAAAATAAATTTTTTTGTTAATAACGGCAAATTTTGGTCCACTAATAATCTTATTTTTGGTAGTGAATCAAGGCAACCCAAGGCATTCCAAAGTCAACTTGATATATTTAGCTGTAAGCTAGCGTAGTCCTAAAATCAACCTCACAACGGGAGTTGACCGGAAATTTGGGGTTGGTCGCAACCAACCAAGCCCATGAAGACCTTAGGTGCGAGATAGCCCCTAAGGGTACCAAACATAAGCAGCGTACGCGCAAGGACCAAATGCACACACACAAAGCACAAAATGTGAGGTGCACGTGAAGGAATATCAGTATACTCAGGCTAGAAGTCCGTACAGTAGCACGGCTCATGATTATTGAGCTACAACCAATATGATATAGGGTTAAACGCCTCATCTTTGAACTATAACATAGCCACCTCAAAATTTTAGAATTGACATACTCACACAGTCACACCAACAATCCCTGCTTGCTAATGGCTCACCAATGCCAAATGCAACACCACAACGCCCCCAAGTCGGCTCCAACCTTGGCCCTCATAGCAAGCCATCACAAACCCTAAAAACCAGCCTTAAACGCCCACGGCAAAGCCCTCGTGTCTCGGCAACGTGCCCACTCTAGCCCATCAAACATGTATTCGATGGCCCTCAAGTACTACCCTGTCATTCCCCACTTTCGTTAAGTCATTATTTTCAATAATTTGGTGGGCCCGAAAAAGTATTCATAAGTAATACTACCACACCCAAAATATAAGTCTTTCTTTTAAACAATGTTGAAAGGCCAATTTTTATTTGGAAGTAATGGCTCCCTTCGGCTCGCGTCTTAAACCCCTTAAAAATTATTGATTCCTTCAAATATGATGAGATTTTTTTCACCCCAACCTTGGATATGCTAGATCCTGAGATCCTGGAGCACCCACTTGGATAGTGTGATTTTATGTGTCAAAGATCCCAAAAAAATGATTCAAGGGTCATCCTTGGGGTTCTATGACACATGGGTAAAAAATTAATCATCTGATAAGTGCATCATAATCGCATAATTTATTGTGAAAGATCGCGATAAAAAATAATCTCCGTCATTTGATTCAATGGAATCAATAGTTTTCTCAAGGGTACGTGGGCACTTTAAGACAACACGTGGGCCCGTTTAGAGGTACCCTTCATTCTTTCTGCGCAGGTTAAATGTAGAATTGTAGATTCAGCTCGATCACTGATTTATAAGCGTTACATATGGTTGGCCTTCTCGTTGTTTGAAGATCTCGATCAGTGTAGGTCAATGCCACGTGTGTGGTACAGATCACTCAAGTAGCATCGTAAATACTATGGCCCGACAACCGAACCCCAACTGAACAAAAAAAATAAGCCCGACACTCTGTTTCCGGTCTCTTCCTCTATATCTGCGCGCTTCTCCCCTGAACGCTGCACCGCGCAACGGTCATCGTGCCCTGCGCACCACGCCCGCCTCCAACGGGAACATACACGCACCCACAGCCCTCTTTCTGTTACCGCATTCGCGACCCTTCGTTCTAAAAAACACTAAATCCATTCTAAACGCCTATATTTTTACAGCTCTCTCTCTCTCTCTCTCTCTCTCTCTCTCTCTCTACATGACGAATCTTTCGATACCCGTCTTTTACTTTTTCATATATACTACTGGTTTCGCATTGCCGCTTAATTTATCCGATTCCGTACAAAACCCTAACCCTAAGTTCGAATCCAAAGCTGATGACACTAGCGGTAGTAGCGGCAGCGAACTTTGGTGCGTGGCGAAGAACAACGCAGAAGATCCGTCACTGCAATCAGCGCTAGATTGGGCATGTGGGCCTGGAGGCGCCGATTGTCGGCCCCTTCAGCAAGGTGGCCCGTGTTCCGACCCTGCCGATATTCAGTCTTATGCTTCTTATGCTTTCAACGACTACTTCATAAAGAGCAACGTTACTAAAGATAGCTGTGATTTCGGCGGTGCCGCGGCCGTTACCTCCTTGAATCCGAGTAAGTTTTCCACTTCTTTTTTTCTTTTGTGCGATACGTATCGGCTTAGATTTATCGGATCGGATCTGTGATGAAATCTGTTTGTGTGTGTTGCTGATGCATTTTACAGGCCACGGGAATTGCGTCTTTCCGTCAAGGTTCGTTCCCCCTGTTTCTTTTGGCCCTGTAGTTTTTCACGGTTTAAATGAGGCCTTTGATTTCCGATTAGATCTCTGGGAATGATCCAATGTGCTTTGAATACACTAAAAATGGTGTGAGACATTTTTGCAACGGTTCTATATCGATTCAATTGCGGTCTATGAATTCGAATAACAACCGATCAGCCGCTCAAGGGTAATGATATGACAATTGGCATTTAATATCCGTACGATCAGAATTGGACGGATGTGGAAATGTCTTGCACTGTATTTCAGTGTGGTTTGCAACACCGGAGTCTATGCCACTTCACACTCTAGGAATCCACCTTCGACTGAGTCACTCAGACTCTTTTGGAGCATTTTGTGAAGGCTGAAAAGTGTGCGCATTAAGGAATTCCAACTTTTCACTTTGAGGACCTTTAAATCCACCCACTAAATCTTTGAGTTCCCCCACAGTGAAACACATTAATTATATTAAATCAGATGATAGAGATTATTTATCATCCCAATCTCTCACACGATCGATCTTGAGAACATAGGCGTACCATCAAACGATTGGTTTTTTATTTCATGTGGTACACACTCAAAAAATTGAGCATGCACTTAATGTTAAGGTCACTTTTCTGTGATGTAGAAATAGATCACTGGTCGTCTGATGGTAGGACCATGATCTCAAGATCCATCATGTGAAAGATTGGGTGGATAAACGATCTCCATCATCTGATTCTACCAAGTCAATGTGTTTCAGCGTGAGTGAACTCAAAGATTTGGTGGGTGGATTTAAAGATACTCATTCACTTTTGGCCACTTTTGCCACACTTTTCTAAAAGTCACGGTTTTTATTTGAAAATCCAAGACCTAGCCACCTCAAGCTGAAAATAGTGTTACGTTGAATAGATGTTCCTGCATGAACAAAAGACAGGCCTCATGTTCTTCTCACACAACACCATTTTTGGAATGTGAAGAATCTTCCTTAGAAGCAACATTGAAAAAGAGCATGTGACACACTTCTTTAAAGTACCTGAAAATTGATTGAAAAAGGGTTGCACAATAGGGATTTAACATGGATCTTTGTTCATATTGAAGATATAATTCACTAAAGTCTCTGCTTTGACGGTATTTTTTATTTTTATGTTATTTTTTAATAACTTGGGTGTCCGCCTAATCCCCGGAGCACATGCATACTCCAAGTTAACACCGTATGTTTTTTTATGTTATTTTTAATAATTAGGGTGTCCGCCTAATCCGAGGAGCACATGCACACCCCAAATTAACTGGGGCTGGGTTTATAACGTCTATCCATTTAAATGTGAAAATAATATGAATTGATGTGCTATGACAGTAAATGTGTTAACAAGTGAGGTTATTATTATTATTATTGTTATTATTATTATTATTATTGATGGTGGAACTGGAGTAATCTCATCTATAGGAAAAGGGATCCTCCGTTGGAAGACTGCAATCATCCTCCGAGGCTTCATATAGAGTATCATGTAGTACTCAAAACATTTTGAATGCCATGTGGAGATTGGGTGCATTGCTTAGAGTATTTTACAAGGAAAAATTTTGAAAATTTATTTTTACATGTGTTTTTGTGCCTTGAAACTTGAATCTTTTATCGATCTTTTTTACTTCTTTTTTGGACATTTTCACCATTGCGATGGTCCCTATATTAAACAATTTTCTCTATTTTGTTTAATATAGAGAGCTTCTTCACGGATAAGAAAATAAAATAAAATTGAATATTTAAAATCAGTTAATGTTTGACTTGTGTATTTTAATTTTTTTTAAATATTGATCTAAACAATGCACCAAGTATCCTCCATTCAAGGATGGGACCAAGGTATATGCGGATAAAAGACAACGGGACCTAGCCCTTGAGTTTATCATTCTCAACGGGCCGAGCTTGAACTCGGCCTGCCCGACCTGAAAAAAGGGCCGGCCTGGTTCAATCAGTGTGTTACTCCCTGAAACCCGATGAAAAATCGGGCCGTTTACGCACACCTAAGTCTCGGTTATTTGAGATCTATCTCTATATAAATTATATTGAAGTCTATGGAGTTATTTCCTATGAAGAATAGGACCAGATGTACCCAATTAGTTTAAGCCCCACCTCAGTCACGGTTACCTTTTCTTTGCTTAGATAGAAACCTATGGCAAGTGTGAATTTGGGCTCACTCTGATCAACGTGTCTTTTGTTGCCACTTTGACATCTCGATTGATGAATTAGAGTTGCTACATGTACTGAATCAATGACCCATGTACCATAGTTGGCACACGGGCCGTGCACCTACTACAAATTCACGTCTAATTGCTAATATGCTACGGCTCACATTTAGTTAATATGAAACAAACACTTGATCAGATGGTTGGAATCCTCCGTTCAACATGACCTTTTAAGTTGAATCACATGCACTAGCACAATGACTGGTGTTCGGGTGAAGCAAGTAATTCGAACTAATGATTATTACAAATGCCACCTGTGTTCGCAGTTCTTCAGTGAGAAACGGAAGCTTTAGTGGGTTAACGGGGACGATTGGTGGAACAGATACGAGCGGTGGTCACATTTCATACAAGCGGTGGTCACATTGCGCACCCATTTTGATATTTGCAGCTACATTTGTCTTTTTATGAAGGCAAGAGTGCAGGTATTTGTTCAAAGTTCTTCAGAGGTCATTAATTTTGGTGTATTGAGTTTTTAATTGCACGAAGTGCTGTAATCATAGTAACTAAGTTGGGATTCGAAAATCATTTGCTGGGATATTTGTTCGGTTTAATTAGGATAAATTCGAAAAAAATTGGGAATTATAAAACTGGACATAGTCCTCAAGAATTAACAATTTAAAACGATTAAAAAAAAAATTATTAAATATGATTAAAGCGTATAATAAAAATTTGGGAAATTCATTAAATTCGCCTGAGAAGAAATTTTTGCATAAAGGGTTGCAATATACACTTCCCATCGATCAAATTCCGAGCAAGATAAGTGTTGTTGAATTTTAGGAGTCTCAAAATATATGAAAGTGATGTTATCGTGGGACTCTTAGGTCAAAGGTATGAGGTATGAGTAGGAAGAGCTGTTCTCTTGTACATATGTCAGATCAAGGTATCAAGTATCAGTCGATACCGATGCATATAGGTGATACTGTCTCGGTATCGGCCGATAGTGCCTTGATATCAACCAACACTGGTCAATACACAAAAGAAATCTATGTTTGTACTCCTTTTTTTCAAATATATATATATATATATATATATATATATATATATATATATATATATATATATATATACTCGCCGATACGGTACTGGTGAGACCGATACCGAGTTTGATACTTTGGGTCATGTTCCATTTTATGGCTTTAGCCCAATTCGAACATGGGAGGAGGATTGCAATAGATGTACTAGCTTGCATGTTAGTATATCTCCTTTAAGTAAAGGCAACGCACTTGTAAGGACCAAGTAAATTATCTAGTCCAATGTTAGTTTGTTGTCACGTGATATCTAATCACATGATTTGATGTAGCATAGAGGAGCAGCTCAATGATCATAACTATTGTGAAGAAAAAATCAAAATAAACAATATAAAATCATGCAGTCAGCAGGCTCGTTAATGGCTCTTTAAAACCCATCTTCAAGGGGCAATACTAACAATCCAAATAACAAACATCTCCACAGACACTTATATGGAAGAAAACTAAAAATTCCTAATAATGCTTGAAAGTTCTAATATAAAAGAAACTCCTAAACCGCCTCAACAAGTCTCCTTGACCCACTTCAACTATTAACTATTTTATTTTAATAATTTAGAATTCTATGCTAATTACTAACACCTAATTTATGTATAAAATTTCGGTTTAACTAAAATGCCATCCGCCTCCTCTTAAACTAGAATTTCCATCCCTATCATATTCTTTAATCTTTCAAAGACTTCAAATTTTAATGGCTTCGTGAAAATGTCCGCCACCTTATCTTCGGACTTGCAATAATCAACCTCGATCTCATAATCTTTCACCAATTTACGAATATAATGGAACTTGATGTCAATGTACTTGCTTTTACTATGAAAAACTAAAGTCTTTATTAACTCTATCGCCGACCTGTTATCACAAAAGATCTTTGTAGGAACTTCCTGCATGTGACCCAACTCACTAAGCATCCATCTCAGTCACACTGTTTGACATGCACTATGAGCGGCGATTATGTACTCGACCTCCACCATAGAAAGAGTAACAACCTTTTGCTTCTTTGAAGACCACGAAAATATTTTCGAGCCAGAACGAAAACAGCATCCCGCAGTGCTTTTTCATTGAACAACATCACCGACCCAATCACTATCCGTGTAACCAACAAGCTCACTACTATTAGACGAAGAATAAAAAATACACAAATTTTGTGTACCTTTCACATATCGTAGGATCCTCTTTGCGGCTTGCAAATATGATTGCTTCAGAGTTTCCATAAACCGACTTATAAGTCTAACTCCAAATACAACATCCGGCCCAGTAGAAGTCAAATAGCGAATGCTTCCTACTATCCTCTTGAAATAAGTGGGATTCACACATTCACCACTTCCATCCTTATCCAAACTCAACCGCTCTTGCATTGGAATGATGATAGGCTTGTATGATTCCATCTTGAACCATTTCAAAACATCCAGACAATATTTCTTCTGAGAAAGAAAATTTTCATCTTTGGATTGCACAACTTCAATTCTCAAGAAATATCTCATAAAACTCAAATTCGTCATCTCAAATTGGCTAACCTTGGCCTCCCTAAATTCTTGAAACATTTTCATATTGTTTCCCATAAATATCAAATTATTAACATATAAGGAAACAATAAGTAGATCGCCTTGCATATTAGATTTGGTATATAAACTATACTCATAAAGACACTTTTAAAATCCATGCTTCTGAAAATAAGCATCAACACTTGTGTATCATGCCCTAGTACTTGCTTCAAATCATACAAGGCCTTCTTCAATTTATATACCTAGTTTTTTGCACCATTTTTCACATAGCTCGAAGGTTGCTCAACATAGACTTCTTCTTCAAGCACACCAATCAAAAACGCAGATTTTACATCCATCTAAAAAATACTCTACTTTTGTTACACGACCAAAGCAACAATCATACAAATTGTATCAAGTCTAGGAACTGGTGCAAAGGTTTCATAGAAATCGATATCTAGCTTTTGTTTATACCCTTTTGCAGCCAACCTTGCTTTGAGACGGTCCACCTCTCCATCAGACTTGTACTTGATTTTGTAAACCCACTTGACACCGATCGCTTTCTTCTCTTCATGAAGTGTAGCAAACTTCCAAGTATCATTCTTCTCTATGGACTATGGAATGAATTTCTTCATCCATAGCTTTGATCCAACCATTGTTATTAGAAGCTTCTTCAAAGCTTGCTAGATCGCAATCTGAAAACAGTGCAAAATTGATCAACTCCTCATCGAAAACATCAGTATCTTTAGTCACCACACAATCTTGGAGACGCGTCAATAAAATCTGAGTACGCTTAAGAGGACCTAAATACTCTTCTAGGTTAGGTGATGAAGGTAATGAACTAGGACCACTCGACGGACTGGACGAAATCAGTACACTAGAGGAAACGGCAGGCTTTGCACTTTCTTCATAATCATCACCATCATCATAAATGTTCAAACCGAACTATTTCATTATTCTTTAGACCACTTCGAGACTTCTTCGGCAAAATCAGCATCCCTGCTGATAAGTAACTCACGAGTCTTTGGGTCATATAACTTGTAACACTTGGTATGGTATAAGAATTGTACTCGATAAAGATGCACTTTTTACTTTTATCATCAAACTTTCGTCTCCTTCATCCGATGCATGGGCATATGCAACACACTCAAGCACTCTAGAGTAGAAAACATCAAGTTTCTGACCAGTCCATGCTTCTTGAGGAGTGAGATCTCGAATAATTTTAGTAGGACTTCTATTCAAAATATAAACAGAACATGAAATGGCTTCTGCTCAAAACACTTTAGGCAAAGATTTGGCTTTCAACATACTTCTAGTCATTTCTACAATCGTCCTATTCTTCCTTTCTGCTATCCCATTTCGCTGAGGTGAATAACTGACTGTCAACTGTTATTTGATTTCGTGATGCCGACATAATTCAAAGAATTGATTTGAGGTATACTCACCTCCCCTATCAGTCCTTAAGGTTTTTACATAAAATTCACCCTGTTTTCAACAAAAGCCTTAAATTCTTTAAAGAATTTGAAAGCCTCTGATTTTTACTTCAAAAAATAGATTCATACATTTCGAGTTAAATCATCAATGAAAGTAATAAAATATTTGTTACCTCCATGAGACGGGAACTTTATCGGCCCACAAATATCGAAGTGGACAATCTACAACGGCTTATTTGCTCTCCATAATTTCCCAGCTAGAAAGGGGTCTTTGTGTCGCTTGCTCAACAAGCAATCTTCACACAAGTTAACAACCGACTCGATATATGATAACCCAGTAACCATCTTCTTCCTATGGAGCAATTTCATACCATTAAAATTAAAGTGCCCATAACAGAGATGCCACAACCAATTTGTTTCCTTCACCTTCGAAGTAAAACATCGCAGAACTTTATTTTTTATTGACAAAGGAAACATATGATTTTTTGTCATATGAACCTTTGCAATCGGCATATTCTTACCATCTGTAATGGTTTAGACCCCTTTCTGAATCTAAATTTTATGTCCCTTTTTTGAAAGTTGTCTCATGCTTAGCAAATTTCAGTGAAGACTAGGATCATTGAAGACATCAGAAATAAATTAATTAGACTCATCTTTAAATCGTATCGGAATCATTCCTTTCCCCATCACCGAGATTTTGGATCTATCTCCAAAATCCACTTCGCCACGAATAGATTCGCCTAATCGAGGAAAGTGATCCTTCTTCCCCCATATGTGATTACTACACCCAGTATCTAATTACAAGGTGTTCATCTTCTCTTCCATATCGGTTTTGCAAGCTAACAATAGTTGCTTGGGATCTTCATCATGCGCATAATTTGCACGCTCGTAAGTCTGATCAGGCAATTTGACTCTACGTGTAGATTTGTAGTGACCATATTTTTTGTACCGAAAGCACTGAATTTGCTATTTATCGGACTTTTGGTTTTCACCACTTAGATATTTGTTTGTTTTATAGAATTTGCTTTCATAATCACCTTTATCTCCTTAATTTGAGGAATAAAATCGGCCATTTCTTCCTCAACCTTTGAAACCTCGACAGCGGCCTCGATCGCGATTCGAAATGCCTCTTCCTCCAATGGTAACCTTACTCTGAAGAGCCTGCTTTGAGAAAATAGAATTCTTCTAATTCATCTTATGCTCATGAGAGCTCAGAGATCCCATCAACCCATCGATCGTCGTACTCAATAGATCCTTTCCTTCTTCGATTGCCGCAACCACGTACTCATATAGGACAGTTAAAGTTCGCATGTTTTTTTCCATAATATGCAATTCGTTACATGTAACTGATTTGCTACGACAAGAATCCCAGAATCCATGGAAAATAATCCGACACCGTTTCGGAATGATTCATATAAAGAGTCATGAACTCATGCCTCAAAGTCTGCAATCTAACATGTTTGACTATCGCATCACCTTTGTAAGAATTTTCTAAAATCTCTCATGCTCGTTTCTGCTGTCGAAATTCGTTCGAAAATTATTTCGTCTACAACCTGGTAAATAGAAAATAAAGTCATCTTGCCCTTTTTACAATTCTCCTCCAATGTGTCCTTCTGTACTTGAGATAGAGCAACGTATGCAGCTTGATCAACGGGTTCAACATACTCGTTTTCGACGATCACCCATAGATCCTGGTACCCGAACAGAGCTTCCATCTGAATACACTAGTGATAAAAAAATATCTCGCTAAACTTCAGAAGTTGGGGTTGAATCGATCCAGACGCCATCTCGATCAATAAAAAAATTATGCTTGTCCGCGAATTCGTACAACAAATATGACTCTGATACTTCTTGTTAGTGTTACACCACTAAAATCGACCGCACAACTAATGTTGTATATAGCAAAACTAAACTCAAGCATTTTTATCAAAAAATCAAAGTCTTAATAACATACATCTCCATATATACATATATGGAAGAAAATTAAAGACTCCTAATAATATTTGAAAGTTGGAACTAGAAAGTTCTAATTAAAGCAAACTCCTAAACAGCTTAATAGCCAAGTCTCTTGGACCCACTTCAACTATTAAATATTTTATTTTAACAAATTAGAATTTTAAGCTAATCACTAATATATAATCTATATATAATTTTAGTTTAACGAAAAATTTCATCACAAAGGAGCTACGAGCACTTCGAGCCAACCACAACCTTATAATAAAGTGCTCTGCATCTGAGTAGAGAACTGCTTTTTGCCTTCAAAGAGCAATCCCACAAACAGCCTAGACCTTTGCAACTTTTTAAAGGGTTCATCCGTATAGGGGTGGACGGATGCTCGTCTTCTGCTATCGAGTTGACTTTCCAAAGAAAAATTTCCCTGCACATGCTCAGTTTCCATGTCCAAATTGTTGATCCCTGGTAAAATTAGGTAGATTTATTTATACCGCGTGAAAATGTACACACCTAAGTAGAAAATCGTTGAATGCTTTAAATATGTTGAACTAGAATATTTTTCATCCCAATATTTGACACAAAAGATCTTGAGATCATAATCGTACCATCAAACTATCAATTTTTTTATTCCTCATTGCCTACAAATCATGTGGCATACATTGATTGATCTCACTTGTGATATGTGCCAAGTGAAAAAAGAAAAGAACTCTTTGTCTAATGATGGCACACATGATCTCAAGATCAATTTAGTCGAAGGAAGATCGGGATAAGAACAAATCTCCATCAACATTTTTTACTTGTTGGGAGATTACCCTTTGAGTAGTGCAAATAATGTTTACCTTTAAATCTACCCACCAAATCTTTGAGTTCACCCCTGCTGAAACACATTGAGTGTATTAAATTAGATAATGGAAATTATTTTTCGTCCCAATCTTTGACACGATGGATCTTGAGATCATACGCATACCATTAGACGGACATTTTCTTATTTCACGTGGTACACACCCAAACAAGTGACCTTAAAATCAATTTTGAGCTTTCACGTCATGTTAAGGTCACTTTTTTTAAATGTGTGCCACATGAAATAAAACATTAATCATCTTATGGTACACCTATGATCTCAAGATCCATCATGTGAAAGATTAGGAGGATAAACAATCTCCATCATCTAATTCAACTTAGTTAATGTGTTTCAGCGTATGTGCACTCAAAGATTCTATGAGTGGATTTAAGGGTACTCATAATGTTACCCTTAAAATTATTAGATTTGTTTGGAAATCACTGTTCATGCTCACCCATTTACTGTAATGAAGGTGTGCACTACCACCTAACACCTGCCGATCTTCATTAAGCAAGCACTTTCAATAAACAAGTGGGTGCAAATAGAGGTTTCCAATTTGTTTTCTTGCTAACCACTACGTAATTGAGAGTCATTTCTTACGCACACAATTTAAAAGAAAGAGTCAACAATATTTTGGAGATATGATGTCGATAAAAATACCATCTAAGCCATCTGCCTGAAAGTTATGAATATGATCCAAAGACCTTTGTTGTAAAAGATTGGCCTAAAACACAATCTCAATCATATGATTCAATACAGTCAAAAGCTATTACTAATTTGACAATTGACTGCATTGAATCATATGATAAGGAACATTTTTCGTGCCAACTTTTTCAACTAACAATCTTTATATGATGGTCTTCAAATCAGGTGGCTTATATGGTGTTCACAAGTGCCCAAGCTACGGCGTCTTCCTTTTCAAATTTGTGCAAAGGCCAAATTCATGTGTGCAAGTAATGGCTACCTTTGTAAATTTGTGAGGGATACCTCTATTCGCGCCTATCGATATACTGGAAGCGCGCCGATGGCATACATGAAAGGGTAAAAAGCACATTTATTCCTATTGATGAAAGCACCCACCTTCCTCAACTTCTTCTGAAAGGACCCATATGAAGCATGATGGGACCCTTCTTCCTCTACATCGTCCTCAACTCAAACTACTTGGAACAATGACAACGACATTGAAGCACCCTCTATTAATATTATTATTATTATTATTATTCACCCTTTTCTTCTTCATTTTCTTTTCTGCCAACTCTGGTGGAATACAGAAGGGCGACGACATCACCGAATTACTAAATAAAATAAAAAGAGTTTAAAAAATGACGGTGTGTAGCCACTGTCATAGGTAAATAAGTGGCAGTAAGAACCCACCACCAGTTTTTTACGTTTGACAGTAGGTGTTCACGGCCAAAGAGATTTTTTTTGAAGTGTTCGCTGAGATTCCGTTAGTACACTAGTGACGGGGTCGTCGTTGATATTACTCACTGAGTTGAGAAAAAAACAAAAAGAAGAGGATTTGAGACACTGGTGGTGGGTTCCCAATGTCTGGTAATCACATGTGAGAGCCCACGTCAGTATTGTTTTTTGCGTTTTTTTGTGTGATTTAATTAGTTTGTACTGTCGCGGTCATTGTGGTGATTCGCCTGAGCTGGGAAGAAAAAGATGAAGGTGAATGTGCTTTGGTGATGTCGTTGGCTCTCCAAAGTTGAAGAAGAAGAAGAGGAGGGTGCTACAATAATCTCAGCGCGCATTGGGTAGAGAAGAAGGGTGTCTAAAGTATAAGGAGGACGATGGTGCTACAAAAGTAGGCGCTAATAGGATAACAAAAGTGGAAAAAAAGTGAGTGCCCTCAGTAATTTGAGATTCAAGTGGGTGCTTTCAATACTTTTAACAAATGGGTAGGGGCTAATATTGGTATCCTTCTGTAATTTTTCGTTCGTTTCTTTGAATTATTTTTGTTTTTCCTCACGAATTTAAAGTTGCAGTTACATCATGATTTTGGGTCCTCCCAAACAGAGCCATCTTATACTAAACAGTCACAGAAAAACGCGTTTTGCTAAAAAAACGCTATCCAGCTTTGCGCCTCTAACCATGGATGAGAGAGAAGCACAATAAATAAAAATATGAAATCCTATTAATCTCAGCAAGAATCAGAGATTTCAATATAAAAATTTCATAAAAACAGTATTATGAATAAAGAAAAAACTAATTTCACCTTAATTAGCCCACAAGCTCACTGCCTCTCTATATTCTCTCCGCCATCACCTTGCCCAGAAGCTTCCAATCTCCTCTCTGATCTCTCTCTACTCAGCATTCTCCGAAACGAATTGAGTCTCGAAACCGACCCACCTGCCGTACCCGACCCACTTGCCTTCGAAGCCAGCACAGCCACTGTCTGAGACTCCGGCGTACCTGCTGAACCGGCCGCCACCACTACCGCCATCTCCACACCCACTCGCGGCTCGGCCTCGGTTCGACAAACCGGGCACGTCGAGCGTGAGTCCAACCACATATCGATACACTGCACGTGGAAGCTATGCTTACAGTTGGGTAAAAGCCTAGTCATTTCCTCTTCCTCGAAGGCACTTAAGCAAACCGCGCACTCTAGAACCGGTTCGTTAACCCGGTCGGCAGCTTTGTAGACGATTATTGGTAAAGAAGCTATGACAGAACGGTCAAGCCCGGTTTTGGGTGGCTCTCTGGCGTTGGCTTGAGCGGCTACGTCGAGACTGAATTGGCGGATGGCGAAGCGGCTCCTGGCTTGGCGCCGGAGAACGCACCTGGTGTAGAGATGGAGAACGATGACGATTACGACGACGAAGAATAGGCTGATCACAGCCGTCAACATGATTCTGGTGTTGACGCCATATTGATTTTGTTCGGGTGGGGGATTAAAGAAACGGGGTGACCTGTTGTCCGCCATGAGGAAGTTCTGGTCTCGGTTTGTTAAGAGAAGGGAGGCGCGTTTTGAGTGCATATTATATATTGAGAGGAGGTGCTCCTTTTTTCTTAGGAATCCCTCTCTTTTGCGGTTTGCGTGCGTGACTAAAGCTGGTCCTCGTCAGAGTGGCCGCCTACTTTGTAACGCTTTTAGTATCCTCAGTAAGAACTATGGGGCGTACACGGATCCCATGGTTCATTAATTTCGTTGACGTTTGTTAGAGGGCGTGGTTTTCATGTACTGTGCGGGTGACTGGGTTGGTTTGATAGTCTAATCGCAAGTCTATATAACGTAGTATTAAGTACCCGGCCCGTGGACCAATGGCATTGATGCACACATTTTCTTAATGCTATATCATAAGGTCAAACTCATAATATCACTGATCTCAGCACTCATAAATACTTGTGCGTCTCTCAAGGTTTGACCATTTTGGTGAAGGAGATAAGATCATCGTAGCCCCTATTGCACAGGAAGGGTACCTGATTCAAACTCTTTACTTCTGCCGTTCTATCATCTATGTACGCTTCACTTTAGTTCACGTAACACATAGAAAAGGACTAAAATTAGTGAATTATGACTGATTTAATAATTTTAGGGGTACCTATATTTGCAAACCAAGCTTCTTCCTTCTCAACCGTTGACCGCTTTGAATCAATGAATGTAGATCAATTTTTTTTCCTGACTTTCACACATAGATCCTGAGATCATGAGCTTAGATGTTGATTTCATATGGCGCATGTCCCAAAAAATGATTTGATACCTCATTTGATGGTATGCCCATTAAAATTTGAATAAAATACAATCTTTATTATTTAATTCAAAGCAATCAACAATTTATAATATGCAAACTAGAGTGGAGAATAAAGAATCGCTGTTGCAAATAAAGATTCCCTACTTTTATAGCATTGAAATCTGTGTAAGTCATCATTGCACGACTTTCAAAAGCCGAAAAAGGCTTAGGTGGGAAGGTTTGAGTGGATTTCGCTTTTTCCATATCTTGGTGATGCGAAGCTGGGAACTTGCGAACTGCCTAAACAGCTAGTAGCAAATTTTCCATGTCTGATATTTCTCTTTGGTTTTTTCAATAAGCAGATGGATTAGTGGTTTAATTGAGATACGCATGACCCTCTGTAGGTGAAAAGACTGAAAAGCCCAAGCCTTAACAATCAATGGCTATTAATAACGACATAAATAAATATAAGCATATGAGCAAAGATGTAACTTAGACTCCAAAGGGTCAATCTCCCTTTGCTAAATTGAGAATTGCACGGATTCTTTTAACGCTAAAGAGTGAAAAGATCATAAATAACCGTACGTCCTTGGTTTGACCATTTTGGAAGAAGAGCAATAAAGAATTTACCAGATCACCAACTCTTGGAAATAACTACAAATTAAATACAAATTATACGATCTTGATCTTGTCTTTTAGTGGTGGCGGCAAGGGAGGGTCATTTAGAACACCAAAAGTCTTACACGGTTGAGTCGATAAGCTGAAACTTGGGCTTAGGCAATTTCCCGGAAATAACTAAGAGGTATATTTATTAACAATAAGAAGAGGTATATTTATTAACAATCAGAGATTCTTTCTTCACAACCCTAATTTAGTTGACTGACTTTATTTTAAAGGATGGAAATTTTTTATTTATTTATTTATTTTTTTTAATCGTCCCTATATTCACACAATTGATCCTAAAACCATGGGCCTACAATCAGATTGTCAGACTTGGTTGACTGCTTTTGAGTTAAAGATGGAGTTCATTTTTCATCCCAATTCTCACACCATAGATCTTAAACTCATGGGCTTACAACAGATTTTTCCACATGATATATCCCAAAAAGTAAGCGTGATCATGAGCGTATATCAAATGAAATTCTTCGATCACTCTCTAGAATGTGTCACGTGGAATCAAACCTGATGGTATAGTGAGCCTATGATCTCAAGCCATCATCATCTTATTCAAAACAATCAACGATTTTAGTAGGTAAAGAATGAATTGAGGATTGTAAGTAAAGGTAACCATTATCCAATAGTGAAATGGAGACTCCGTGAGGACGGAAGAACTAGTGGACATGTGATGGGCCGTGGGCGGGACCCATAGGGGCATTCGGTAGTCGGTGTTGGAGAAACTCTCGGGGTCTGTCAATCTTGCATTCTTGAGTTTTAGCTGCCTTATTTATAGGATGTTGTCTTACTAAGACTAGGAGTTGTGTGCGTACATCTCCAACCGTCTATAGATGTGACATGGCTAAACTTTTTATGAACCTTAAAAAGCTAAGCTTCTCACTAGACCTGAGACCTTAATAGTAGCTGACAAATGGCCAGAGCAATTTTCATGCAAGTTCTAAGAAATGGACATGGAGGGTTAAATGAGCGTCAGAAGCAACGCTCTGAAGCAGCCTTTTAGCCACTAAATCAGGTCAAAAGCTGATTGGCACAGACTTCGGGTCCTTAAAAAGCCGTGGGACTAGGTACATGTTGGTGGCTCAATGGAGCTTCATAACCTATAATGGAATTCAATCCCAGTCAACAGATATAAAAACCCTTATGTTAAACATTTTCAGTTTATTTTTTTTCATATAGCTAGCTGGCAATATGTTTTCACACTTCAAAAGCCGTAATAGGCTATTAGCACACTCACCAAATTCGCCCAATTTTAAAAAAATTCAAGTTTGAGGTTTTTCGAATTATTCGGAGATTTTTGAAAAGTTCAAGCTTTTTAAAAATTCACGAATTTTGTAAATATTTCATAAATAATTCGCACAATAAATCATGATTTTTTGAATACTTTTTAAAAAAAATCATATTTTTTAATCTTTTATATTTCTTCAAATTTTTCTCTGAACTTACCACAGCTTAGTTACGAAGCTCATTAGAAAGTTATATATAAGAGCTTTCTAAAGTGGTACCAATTTATCAGTGAGTGGTTTTAAAAATACTAACCGAACCTTTGAGGGAGCCAACGCTGAAAATACATTGATTGCTTTGAATCAAATGATGGAGATTCTTTTCATTCCAATTTTTCACAATGGTGCTTAAGATTATTAGCGTACCATCAAGCAATTAATTTTTTATTTCAGGTGATGCTCATCCCAAAAAAAAAATGATATTAACATCACATGGCACTCATCACGCTCAAACTAGGGATTAAGGTCACTTTTTTTGGATGTGTACCACTTGAACTAAAAAAAATGACTTTCTAATGGTTCGACCATGATCTCGAGATCCATTGTTGGAAGATTGAGATGAAAAATTATCTCCATCATCTAATTCAAAGCAATCAATGGCTTTTCAGTATGAGCGCCCTCAAAGATTCGGTGAGTGTATTTAAAGGTACTCCTTATTATCTTACCATCCACCACCATCGATGATTATGAAGCTTATGAATAGCCTTTTGGACACTTAATTCTCTCAAATGCTTACTTTCACAGTTTTTTAGGGGTATTGATTTCTATAAAAGTCAACTCTTGATAAGATTGATGGGTTTCCAAGATTTCTATAAGCTTGATGATCTTATGGCGTGGGTTACACCTTGTTAATCCTATGATAAAGTTTTAAAAAATATCTCACAAATCGTTTTTTATTTTTATGATGTCACACGACCTTAAGTCTTACTATAGGAAAAATCCAACTGAGCTACCATTCAATAATTCCTCACAAATCTTAGCATATGGCTAAGTAGTCTTAGATGCATTGAGATACTCCCCCTATTAAAGAGGAAACTTCTCATTTTATTCAAATGGGCACCTTTTCTTTAGTCAACGAAAAGAAGACTTTGAAAATTGAGGCTATTCACATTGCCAAATGTCAAGCGTTAACAAGGACTACTGCATTATCAGGAAAAAAAACAAAGACTACTGAATAATATCTTAAATTATTTATTTTATTTTGAATAAAAATAATAAAATTAATGAAATATATGACTGCCCAACTTACAGATTTAGCTACAACTGTCTCAATTGTAAGCCGTCTGGCACAAGTTTTGCCCGATCTAAGCGCTACCATGAGCCTAAAGATCCCATTGATTAAAGTATTTGAACCATTCTAGTATTTGAACCATTGATTAAAGTGTTTGAACCATTCTAATATAGATAATTGTGTGTATTTTTTTTTATGATTAATATTAAAATATATTGATCACATGGTTCAAATCCTTTGATTTGCTAAGACATGCTGATAATGAGTTGTTAGTTGGATTGCTAGGATTGATTCAAATTAAGATGTGTGCTTCATGGGAAAAAATATATATATTAAGATGTGTGCCATGTGACTTATAAGTGAGCGGTATTAGTTTTATTTAGTTTTGGTCGGTTTCAAAATAATTTAGTCCCAAACTATTTTGGTAGCGTACAATTTGAACTTTGAAAGCCGCCATTAAAACATTAGTTTAAACATGTTTATTTGGAGGGGTTTCTCTAAGAAAATCCCTTAACTATTTTTTATTGGGTACTATATTATTCACACCCCTACTTTAATTTTTTTATTTTTTTTCCATAAAACACGCTACATTCTTATTTGGTACCATTATTAGCACCCCATGAGACTCTTTTCTCACCCCAGTGTTGAGAAATCCCACTAAATGATGACTCTTTTAAAGCTTATACTCTTATTTAATTTTTTTTATTTTTTTTAAATGGGTGAGAAAGTAATCTCGTAGGGTGTGAATAATGATACCTTTTTTATTTTGACATTTATTTTAGTTATATATTTCTTTGTGAATGCCCTCCATCAGGGTAGTTGGTTAATGTTATTTGCGACCAATTCTTAAAGGACTATGACAAAGCAACCAACTTGTGTTCGGTAATTGAAAATTGAATTGCATAATTAGGTGAAAGGTTCAAAATCTTTGGGGCATGAGTGATCAATATTTGTACACGTGGCATATATATCGTAGTCAGTATTAGATATTCAAGTGGCAAGCCATAATCTTATATAAGACTCAGTGAAGATCGTGCTCTACCACAAATTCAAACCATGTGAACAAGGGACTTTTGTCCATTTAGTCCCCTCAGCCGTACGTTTGAAAACTATAGTTGGCCATAGACTAGTGAACAAAATTGCATTTTTGTTTTTTCTCAATAAAACGCGTTAAAAATATTTTTTCTCATTTAAAATCCGCATTTGATCATAACATATATATTATTGTAATTATTAATATTTTTATATTTTTTAAAAATTTCTTCTTTCTGTTTACCGAATTTACCTTTTTTCTATATATTTTTCGGGCCCGTTTTTTTCGGTACTTAGAGGCTATACAACAAAAATGGTAAGAACCAGGAAGGTGTGATCTTTAGGCCAAACAGTTGGTACAAGGTAATTGGCCACCCGTTCACATTCATGCACGATTGGGTCATCCTCCCAATGCCAAAATGGTCACCTCAAATCTTATGGAGTAATTATCTACATTATGAACTGGCAAATCAGTGAAGCAGAAATTTAGCATAACTATTAACCAGCTATTAACTAGAATTCTCCTCCCTTGTTGGTTGGTTCAAGCCTAGATGGAAAAGGAGGTGGATAAGTCTCTTTAAATCCCTACCGCGAAACCTATCACGAACAGTGTTTTGTAATTTCCCTTGCTAGCGACACATTGAAACGGACCCTGATTGTAGTTAGAAGTAGGCAAGAGTTGGTTAGGGTATCCCCCAGTTTAATCTACGTGCTATAGGGCATTCCCTATAGCGGCACGCTCCAAAAAACCTGGTTGTATTGAAAAATAAGCAACTGTCGCTAGGGTGTTTCCTAAAAGTGAAGTGCTAATGCAAAACTAGATTATAGTGAGAAGTTGTAAGGGATGGCTAGGATGGGCCTTATAAGCGATGATCAGCAACGATGTCAAATTGTTGCAAATAGTAAGTTACGGCCAAGGTATCAAAATCAGTAATGAACTTAGGTATCAGTCCATGGAGAACCGATACGACTCGGCCTTAAAAAAAAAGAAATAGAACAATCGGCCAATACCCGATATGTGTCGGCCGATATCGATACTGATACATATCGGTATCTGCCAATTTTTTATACTATGATTAGGGCTCTCACAACAGTATAGATTTGTATGGAAAAAGAAGATCTATAAGCTACATTTGTCTTCTTGAAATGTAGATATATTAATTAGGAAGAGTGCCAAATTGATAGATACTATGAGAAAAAGGAAGATTAATATATCATACTTGCAAGAGGTAAAGTGAAAAGGAGAGGATATAAAACTCTGACATTGAGATAAATATTATAAGTAATAGAGATTTGAAAAATTAAAATGTTACAGTCAAGATAAAGATTATTCAGATTATAATTGGTTAAAATTATTTTAGATAGGATAATATTAAGGGTAATTAGTATCTATCATCTCCAAGTTGATTTATATGAAAGTGTGAAACGAGAATTTTTGTCGTGAATGGATGAACTAGTACAAGACATACCCACCAATAGTAAAACTACGGGCATATGGGTCAATCTTCATCCATGACTAGTCATAAATAATGAAAAAGCACTTTATTGATTTTTTAGCAGGGCAGATGTCTCTTTGGGCCATTTGGGCCAACAGGGAGCCTCTCACTTAATAAGCTAGATGATAGCAACTTTGTGTTTTAATTTTAATTATTTTATGCCTCCATCAACTTATGGCGTCATTAGTACTGGACATAAGTACCTAGTACCTAAAAACTAACTCTTTGTAGAGGAAGTGGTTCGACATTTTAAAATTATTATTAAAGGAGTAATTTTGTTCACGAACTTTTTTAAGATAAAAAAAATCAAAGGGTACCTTTGTTTCCGTCCACGTCCTATATGCCTTAAAAATCATTGATCGCCGATCAACCTTCAAAAAATACATAAATCACCGAAATCTTGATGTTGTTAGGCCTTGTATGATCACTAATGTCGACTTTTAGTATGTTTTCATATACATAAGGTTTTGAAGGTAGAAAGAAAGAAAGAAAAAAAACTAAGAAATCCAAGAAAGAAAGAAAAAGAATCAAAAGCCAAAAGAAAAGAAAGAAGAAAAGAAAAGACTCCAAAAAAACAAAAATTTCAATTGGTCGAGTTACAACTCAGACTAAACTCGACCTGTCGAGATTAGAAGAAAGAAGAAAAAAAATATAAAACTCGATTGGTCGAGTTTGTAACTCAACCTGTTGAGTTTCGCCGACAGCCCAATCTCAACCAATCGAGATTGGGATTTTAGAGGGCACTTCTGGAATTAGACACATTAAAAAATAAGATTATTAGCGGCAGCCAAAAACTGCCGCTATAAACAAAAAATTGTCACTAATAGTCTTTACAATTTCCTTGCTGCTAATAGTCTTTACAATTCCCTTGTTGCTAATAGTCTTAAGGGTTTTTTGCAAATACCCCCTTGAGTTATGTTGATATTACAAATAAACCCCCAAGTTATAGCTATTTGCTTTAAACCCCCTGAGTTAGCATTTTGGTGTTTATAAAACACCCTCTTTAACGGATGCTACTTTAAATGGTTAACCAACCGTTAAAGAATAGCCTAAATACCATATTTATCCTTTTTAAAATTAAATTACTAAATTGCCACCCTCTACACGTGGTAAGAGTAATTTTAAATTCATCCCTCCACTTACAAAAAAGAATAGTTTTAAATCCACCCACCAAATATTTGAGTTCACTCACGCTGAAAAATATTGGCTGCATTAAATTGGACAATGGAGATCGTTTATCGTCCCAACCTTTCACACGATGGATCTTGAGATCACGGTGGGACTATTACACAATTGACTGCCATGAATCAGACGATGAAGATCATTTATCGTCCTAACCTTTCACACGATGTATCTTGAGATCATGGTGGCACCATCAGACAGTTGACTGCATTGAATTGGACGATGGAGGTCGTTTATCGTCCCAACCATTCACACGATGGATCTTGAGATAACGGTGGCACCATCAGACGGTTGATTGCACTGAATCGGATGATGGAGATTGTTTATCGTCCCAAGCTTTCACACGATGGATCTTGAGATTATGGTGGCACCATCAGATGGTTGATTTTTTATTTCATGTGGTACACACCCAAAAAAATGACCTTAAAATTAATTTTAACCGTATACGTGATGTTAAGGTCACTTTTCTGAGATGTGTCCCACGAAATAAAACATTGATCGTCTAATGGTCTGCCTAAACAATCTCCATCGTCTTATTCAATGCAATCAATGTGTTTTAGCGTGGGTGAACTCAAAGATTCGATGGATGGAAGCAGACGCGGTTAGGCAATCCAATTCCTAAAAATGGGTCTTGAATCATATAGGAAATTGGAGGGACGAATATTTTGAGTGAAACACGTAGATTGAAGGTTTTCTTTTCAAAAATAATTACATCGTTTGCCACAAATCCTCCATTGGTTGAGTATTCGTCCAAACGTTGACATGCTTTAATGGGGGAATCACCCATCTGATGAGTCTTGAATCTGATGGGTGAATGAAGGGCCTTTTACAAGAGTACCTTCAAATCCATCGATTTGTTCATTCAAACACGTTGATTGAATTGAATCGAACGATGGAGATCATTTATCCTCCCAATCTTTCACATGATGGATCTTGAGATCATGATCATACCATCAGACGGTCAGTGTTTTAATTCACGTGGCACACATCTCAGAAAAGTGACCTTAACATCACGTGCATGTTTAAAATTGATATTAAGGTCACTTTTAGGGGTGTGTACCACATGAAATAAAAAGTCGACCGTCTGATGGTACACCCATGATCTAAAGATCAATCTCATGAAAGATTGGGACGATAAAAAATCTGCATCGTTTGATTCAATGCAGTCGATGTGTTTCAGCATGGGTGAACTCAAAGATTTTGTGGGTGGATTTAAAGGTACTCCTTTTAGAATAGTGGTAAATTATAATGGCATGATTTGTAAATAAAGGTGAATGAAGGGCCTTTTAGAATGGTGATAAACTTTAATGGCATGACTTGTACATATAGATGAATGAAGGGCCTTTTAGAATGGTGGTATTTTTAAAATATTGGTTTCATTAAGGGCAAAATAGGCTTTCCGTCCATAAACTCACGGCTAGTTAACGGCAGGGGGTTATATGAAACAGAAACACAAAAGTAGGGGCTGCAGAATAAATACTTATAACTCAGGGGGTTTCTTATAATATTAGCATAACACGGGGGGTTATATGCAAAAAACCCTAGTCTTAATAATAATGTTTTTATTAGTAGTGACAGTTTTTTGGAGAAAAAAATTGCCACTAATAATCTTATTTTTTGTAGTAAGAGTTATTTTAAATTTCTTTCCTAGTTTATCTCATTGTACTAGGGCCTTATAGATTTATAAATAAGGTCCCTAGGTTTATAATTAGATATAACTTTTTCATTCATAGTTTCTAGAGATAGTTTTCATAATTTTTATAGTTTTCAGATTTTAATAGTTTGTGAGTTTAAGGGAATTGTAAATCATCGTTATATGGTCGAATCAGAGAGTTATACTCCGATGATAAAGATCAGAACAATGATGTATGGCTAGTTTTCGAAGTTTGAGATCTCTTGTAAATCAAAGATGATAAATTAATTTAAAGTTTTATTTCTTATTCTATTTTGAATTCTCTTATGGTAATAATTGCATGATTGATATTCACTCTTGTTAGTGACTTTATGTGAATGTTTCTAAAGCGCTTTATTTCTATTTTTGATAATCATAATCACCTTATATAGATTTGGATTAGAATAAATAGGAGATTCACCATCAAATTAGTACTTATAGTCTAGTTTGATAGGTTTCATGCAATGGTGCTTACGGATTAAATCGTTAGAGATTAGATGGATTATATCGTCTCAACTTGTCACGACCCAAAATCCTTACCCGATATCGAGGGCCTAGAATTCCGTGTTATGACACCACACGCTGGTTAAGGCGATAAGCGGGCATACGCATAATCTATAAATTGACTTAACATATGGATTGAGGCATTTAAGATAGCATTAAAAATAATTTACTCATAAATTAATAACGAAAAACGTAGACAATAATAATGAAGTACTTAATTCTAACCATGCATCTAGGATATCAAATCAAAATCAGTTTCAGATAGGGTAAAACGGTCTCAAATGTAAACTCACACAATATATCAAGGTTAAAACAAGTCTCTCAAGAAATAATAAAAACTAGAGTAAAAGGGTTCTCAATCTTTGGTAAAATCAATCTACTTTCTCATCAAGGTGGTAGCCGACATCCTTGTTTATATGAGCCATCTCCGGATCAGCAGCTTTCAAATCATCAAGGACGGGATAAGCAGAATCTTCACCTGAAACTGTTAGATTTTGGGAGGGGGGTGAGTTTACTCAATCACAGAACTCACTGGTTGCACAATCGATCCACCATAACTTACTCGGTGGGCGTGTGTGCTTGAATTATGCGTGCATTTTAAAATATAACCAACATCTTCAATAAATGAAATAACTTATCCATAATTCATAGACTATCATAATCAAGACTGGAAAATATACTAATATAATATAAAGAGTGCATGATGCTTCTATTTTCTTATTTCTTTTCCTATTTATCTCATCAACTTAGCATACGTAACATATCGTAAGTCTTATTAATTACTCCATACGCCTACACAACGTACTTCGCATCTTATCTTATTTAAACGATCTGTGCCAGGATCGCTGCTCGAGCCTACCACGCGAGGTCCACGTGTAGATAACCACCTAACCTCCATATCATAACATAAACCACCATCCAGCCAGATGAGGTTGCCGGCATAGTAACCACGATGTCCCCTTAGTTCGAGACAAGGCTATAATGTCCTTAAGACCCGTCTTGGCTGCAGACGTTAAGCCCTTACGGTGGCTCGTAAGGTATGGCATATGTAGAAACTTAATTCATATTTAGCTGGCCTTCATAGCGTGTCTTACATATCATATCATTTTTCGGTTATGGGCTTAGGTCCCCGCCCCGATTTTATATTTGCGTAGGCTTAAGTCCCCACTTTCTTAACATACATGTGTCTTAACATATTCTTTTCTCATTTTTCTTAAAACTTAGTTAGAATGTGCCACAGTGCGATAAGCTTCACTAAAATCACGCTTTCCAAGGGACGGGTTTCGTAGTAACCTAGATGTACTTCGTGTGGTATCCCATACTACCATAGAGGGGTTGCATCCGTACATGGATGCCTACATTCTAAGTTCCACGTGACCGTGAAAGAAACCCCACCGTGACGAAGGCTTAAGTCATGTGTCATATCTTATTCTTAACTTATATGCGTATGCCCTATCGTGATTTTCTATATGATGAATGTCATATGATAATAGTAAACATATATAAGAATGAACTATAACATAAACCTTAAACATTTCATATTTATGAAGAAAATTAATAAAGAGCATAACATACGAAATATTAAAGTAAAACAGAAAATAAGAAATATTTAACTATATTTATTTTACAATAGTGTTGAAACTATACTTCATTAAGGTTAATTATATTCGTGAAATTTGGTGATTGACTGGTATAGCGATCCAACCTATTTTAAAATTCTAAAGGAGCGCATGTATCAATTCAAGAATTGTATGAGGCTTAGAGGAGGTAATAGAATGGTAAGTATTGAAAAACGTCCATATTTAACCCCTTAAACTTATAGATTGTTATTCGATGTAAGCTATTTAATGTATTTTATTTAATCTTAGCGATTTATAAGTCTAGAGATAAGTTTAGCGTAAAGTAGTCCAAGAGTTAAAAAAATAATGTCAAACCCGTGTAATCTTGGATCATCTAAAATATATCCCGACTTGCAGCTCAATTTTAACCTTAAAAATATTAAATTCGTGAAATTACTATTTCATACAAAGTTGTAGATCTCGTTGTCTTCTTTCCAATGCCATAAGAATCACATCAATCAGAGTTCGGCGTAAAAAGTTATGGCCAAAATACCGAGGCTGTATCTGTTGAAGGGTTTGGCCGAATTTCACGAAAATCTGGGAAAAACAATCCTATCGATTTTAGGCCTAATTTCTATGTTTTTTAGACCCGAAATTTATCAAAATTTAAGGAAAAATTAGGGTTTTCTTTTTAAGAAATAACTGAATAATTTAAGATGAATTTAGAGGCACCCACTTGTTGAAGCGTGATTCGAATCCTACGATGATTTGGGTTGATGGAGATCGGATTCGAGAGACGATATGCCCGAGTCTTTTCGCGAGAATTCCTTTCTTACGATAAATTGGTCACGGCGATGAGAAACTTTGATGGTGTAAGATTCTCTGATAAGATCGAAAATCGATGAAGATCCGACGAGGAATTATGAAAGATGGCACTGTCAGAGCTTTTGCAGAGAAGAAGGAATAAAGAGAGACAACTGAGAGAATAAGTAAATATATATCTAATTCCCTGTATAGGTTAACTCTAATTAAGACTTTCCGTATAAGATTTAATAAAATAGTAGTTTTTACACGCAAGTAGAATTCATACGCGACTTGAAAAGCTTGAGAAGAGGTTTTGCTCCAGCGCTTTGTGTAAGCACCAAGGTAAATGGTGATTTTCTCCCGAATTTATAGTTGTGCCCTTTAACCCGCTTCACTCTTCAAACGGGCATAACTTTTTATATTCTTATCGAAAATCGACAAATTATATATCGTTGGAATCGTATCGACGAGTACTCCGTAATGAGTCTAATATTGATATATAAAAAAAAATCAGACTATTTCTAAAGTGGGTATATTCCGGTGTGGAGCGTTAGCACCACGCACTGTGTGGTACATCATCTAATACCATTAAATAAAATTCAAAAATCTGGGTTATTACATTCTCTCCCCTTATAATATTTTCGTCCCCGAAAATTACGTACCGATTATTCAAAAAGCTCAGGATGATTTTCTTTGATGTCGTCTTTATTTTCCCAGGTCGCTTCTTTTGGCGTATGATGTTGCCATTGGACCAACACTAATCTCATAGTTTTGTTTTTGAAGACTTGAACTTTGTGGTCGAGGATCTTGATCGGTCTTGCTATGGTAGTGAGATCCTCATTTATATCGACGGGTTCGATCTCCACTATGTGTGATGGGTCATAGATGTATCTCCTCAGCATTGAGACATGAAAAACGTCATAGATTCCTGTATATTGTGGTGGTAGAACGACTTTATACGCAACCTCGCCCACACGTTTTGTGACCTCGAAAGGCCCTACATATCTGGGGCTCAGCTTCCCGCACTTTCCAAAGCGCATGACTCCCTTAGTCGGAGAGACGCGAATGAATACTCGTTCGCCAACCTGTTAAACAAATTTTTGTGTTTAATCACGAATAGAATTGCAATGAAATTTAAAGTTCAAAATTTTCAATGTGTTACCTCGAATTCTAAATTACGACGGTGAGGGTTGGCGATTTTCTCGACCGATCCTGGGCTATCTTAAGTCGTTCGCGTATCAGTTTGACTTTCTCAGTCGTAGTTTGGATTAGTTCGGGTCCAAGCATCTTCCTAACTCCAACTTCGTCCCAACACAATGGCGTTCTGTAACTTTTGCCATATAAAGCTTCGAAAGGGGACATTCCTATACTTGCCTGGTAGCTATTATTGTGAGAGAACTCGATCAGCGGGAGGTGATCGTCCCAGTTCCCTCGAAAGTCAAGCATACACGCTCGTAACATATCTTCAACTACTTGATTCACTCTTTCAGTCTGGCCGTCCGTCTGTGGGTGAAAGGCAGAACTAAAATCTAATCGAGTACCCAGAGCTTTTTGGAAGGCTGTCCAGTATTTTAAAGTAAATTTGGAGTCTCGATCAGAGACAATACTGACTGGGACCCCATGTAGTTTGACAATCTCTTTCAAATATGTTTCGACAAGCTTGTTCCCATCTGTGGTAGTCTTGAATGGTAAGAAATGAGCTGACTTGGTCAATCATAACGATAACCCAGACAGATCATTCTTCTTCTCTTTGGTAGACCTACGATGAAGTCCATAGATATGTTTTCCCACTTCCATTCCGTGGATGGGTAGGGTTGTATAAGTCCGCCAATTTTGATGTTCTACCTTGACTTGTTGACACACTAAACATCTCTACACGTATTCGCTATTTCCGCTTCATATTCTCGCCACCAATACCAATTTCTCGATTTCGATACATCTTCGTCGCGGATGTACGAGTATCTGATTGTGACCTTCATCAAGTATCTCCTTTTCACTTGAGGGTCATTGAGTACGCATACCTTTGTCCAAGAGTAACATCCCATCCGTCCTTAGCAAATCGAAGTTTCCATCGTATGGTTTCAATGATTTTGAGGATCTCTGGGTCTCTACGTTGTATTTCCCTGGTTTTCTCCAAAATGAACGCACTCATCACAATTGGTGCCAAATATACACCATCGTCAATCTCTTTGAGGTAAATGTCTTCTTCGGCGAATTCATTGAAGGGCTTCCAAATTTTAATCCGCTAATAGTGCCAAGATTTTCTACTAAGTGCATCAATAACATTTGCTTTTCCGGTGGTAATTTATGGAGCGATCGTAATCTTTCATGTATTCCATCCATCTACGTTGTCTCAAATTCGTGTCCTTTTGTGAGAAAAGGTACTTAAGACTTTTGTGATCCAGATAAATCTTGAACGCTCTAGAGAGGTAGTGGCACCATAGTTTGAGGGAAGATAAATCGCAACGCCCAAGTCATGAACCGGATAGTTCTTTTCATGAGGTTTGAGCTGTCTTGACCCATAAGCGACAACTTTCTTACTTTGTTCAAGCACACCACCAAGTCCCTGGCGAGATGCATCTGTGAATATTTCAAATTCACTAGTGTTGGAAGTGGAAGGTAGGGTGAGGATTGGTGCAGTAGTAAGCCTCTTCTTCAGTTCTAGAAAACTTGATTCACATTCATCGGTCCACACAAATTTGACATTCTTCTGTGTAAGGCGGGTGAGCGGTAGAGCAATGCGTGAAAATCCTTCAATAAAGCGACGATAGTAACCCGCCAATCCGAGGAAACTCCTAACTTCGGTAACACTCGTCGGTGCTTTCCACTCTGTAATTGCTTTGATCTTAGAAGGATCGTGGTCACTCCTTCTGCTGATACCACGTGTCCCAGAAAGGTTACTTGTTTAAGCCAAAACTCACACTTACTGAGTTTGGCATACAACTGGTGATCTCGGAGTGTATGAAGTGCTAGACGCAGGTGTTTCTCATGCTCTTCCTCTGATCGTGAGTAGATGAGAATGTCATCTGTGAATACAATAATAAATTTATCAAGATACAGCCTGAACACCCGATTCATTAGGTCCATGAATACAGCTGGGGCATTTGTTAGTCCGAAAGGCATGACTAAGAATTCGTACAACCCATTCTTGCAAACGAAAGCCGTTTTTGGAATATCTTCTTCTCTCACTTTCAGCTGGTGATAACCCGATCTAAGATCAATCTTAGAAAAACACTTGGCACCTTGGAGATGATCGAATAAATCATCGATACGTGGGAGAGGGTATCGATTTCTGATGGTTACACTATTCAATCGATAATCGATGCATAGCCTCATCGAACCATCTTTTTTCTACGAAGAGGATCGGGCTCTCCATGGTGACTAACTTCGTCGATGAATTTCTTATCCACAGTTCCTTGAGTTGTATTTCCAGCCTTTAATTACAGGGCCATTCGGTATGGTGCCTTGGCAATTGTGGTCCCCGGATCGATCGATTTTAAACTCAATTTCTCGGTCGGGTGGTACACCGTAAGTTCGTGAAATACGTCGACAAAATCTCTCGACGATCGATTTTTGTAGGATCGATCTTGTCTTGCTCCTCATTTAATGCCGCCAATAAAGGTACTCCTTTCTTTTAATTCCCCAAATCAATGGAGGTTCTCCGTGGTTGGAAGGTGACCACTTTTGAGAAGCAATCAACCGTAGCATGATATGTGGCTAGCCTCCATGCCCAAAATGATATCGAAATCACGAAATTCCGGACGATGAGACCTCTAAGATCATGGCCTTTAATATTTATTATCGTGTCTCGACAGATTAAAGTAGCCATCATGGTGTTCCCGGACGGTGTCAAGATAGTCAATCTCCTTTCTAAGGGTACGGGACTAGCTTGAATTTCAGACATAAACCCTAGACTGATGAAAGAATGCGTAGACCCTGAGTCTATAAGAACAAAAGCTAAGTGTTTAATGTTGCACTTATGCTGATAAACGGAGAGATTACCTATTAGCATATGGCGTGTAAAAGTATTTTCAAGTGCAAAAAATTTGATTTACAGTTTTATTGAATTTATACAAGAAATTTTATAAAACAAGGTTTATGAAAATAATCACTTGAAATACATAAAGAAAAATAACTGGATTTGTAGTAAAGGTACCTTGAATAACTTTGTCGCTAGCCATAGTGTCCTGCTGCGACATTGCAAAGACGCGGCCTTGGCTCGTAGGATTCGCTTGAGTACTGTATTGAGAGCCTAATATCGGAGCTCTCTCGGGGCAGTCCTTAACCATGTGTCCTTCTTTTCCGCACCTGAAACATTTTCCGGTGCCTTGCTTGCATACTCCAGGCTTGTGTCTCCTGCCACATCTTGTGCAAGGTTCGTAAGGTCTGAACTCTCGTTGTGGCTGATGTGGCTGTGGAATGACATTTCCTCCTGGGAAAGTGGAACCCACTTGTGTCTGCGGTGTGAGGCGTGGCCTTTTATTTTCATATTGAGCCTGAGGAAATGACGTTCTTTGGGAGAAAGTTGGGCTTGGTCTCTGTGGGACAAAAGAGCCCCCTTGAATAGCTTTGCCCTTCTGAACCTCAAATCGGGCATTCCTTCTGTTAACCATTTCACCCGATTCTCTTTCTTGGTCAATAGCACGTGTAAAGCATAGGAAATACATACATAACGTGTTTTCCAGCCCATCAAACATGCCTAAGGTGAAAATTTTATGGGAGCTACAACTTGCACATGAGATTTGTAGCATGGCACATGGGTTGAAAAGATCGACTTGGTATTGTTGGGAATTGTGCCATGTGAAACACCATATAAGCAGTCTGATTTAATTGTCATGATGTAAAGATTGGCACAAAACTCAATCTCTATCATTTGATTTAACACAGTCAATCGTTAAAGAAGATGATAGGCTTTGATTGTGTTGAATCGGATAATAGAGATCGTGTTTCGTGCCAATCTTTAGCAACAAAAAAACTCTTTAAATTATGTCCTATAAATCAGATGGTTAAGATGGTATTCCACGTGGCTTAGCTTGGGTGCCAAAATATGAAGTTTGTCTTATTAACTTATGTAAACCTAATACAAATCTTGTGTGCAAGTTGTAGCTCTCTAATTAAATTCTTTTATAGGTGATGCCTGATAAACATAGGGAGGAAGGAGGACCAATTTCTATTGCCTTCCCTTTCTACTTCTAGAATGGTTCTTCGGTGGGACAGCAAGACAAGATCTGATTCGTCAATCAATGAATCCAAGCCATCAAATAGAAGAAATACTAGTTAAAATACAGTGGCAATTTAGAGTAGGAAACAAGTGGCATCTTCCTTCAGCTTTGAAGCAAAAATATAACAATGTGTTACGACCCAGAATCCTTACGCGATATCGAGGGCCTAGAATTCCATGTTATGACACCGCACGCTGGTTAAGGCGATAAACGGACATACACATAATCTATAAATTGACTTAGCATATGGATTGAGGCATTTACGATAGCATTAAACGATAAATGACTCATAATTAATAGCGAAAAATATAGACTATAATAATGAAGTACTAAATCTTAATCATGCATCTAAGATGAAAATTAAACCAGTTTCACGTAGGGTAAAATGATCCCAAACGTAAACTCACAAAAATGCCGTAATAACTAGAATATATCTCTCAAAGAATAAAAGTCTAAAGCAAAAGGGCTCTCAAGACTCGTAGAAATCTGTCAGATCTACACTCTCCTCCGAATGATAGCCAACGTCTCCATCTACGTAAGCCGCCTCCGGAACAGTAGCTCCCGCGTCATCATAAACAGAATAAATGGAATCTTCACCTGAAACTGTTAGATTTGGGAAGGGGATGAGTTTACTCAGTCGCGTAAACTCAGTGGGTTCCACAATCGATCCACCATAACTTACCCAGGTGATCGTGTGTGCAATCGCTTGAGTTACAGTGTATTTTGAAACTAAAATTAGCATTTAAATAAAATGACTAAATTATCCATAACTCATAACATATCATAATCCAACTGAAAAATATATTATAACATGAAGGGTACATGATACTTCTAATTTTCTTATCTCTTTTCCTATTTATCTCATCAACTTAGCATACGTGACATATCGTAAGTCTTATTAATTACTCCATATGCCTACACAATGCACTTCGTATCTTACTTCTCTTGCTTAAACGATCTGTGCCAGGATCGCTGCTCGAGCCTATCACGCGAGATTCACGTGTAGATAATCACCTAACCTCCATATCATAACATAAATCACCATCCAACCAGATGAGATTGTCGGCATAGTAACTACTATGTTTCCTTAGTTAGAGACAAGGCTATAATGTCCTTAAGACCCGTCTTGGCTGCAGACGTTTGGCCCTTACGGTGACTCGTAAGGTATGACACTTGTAGAAACTTAATTCATATTTAGCTGGCCTTTACAGCGTATCTTAATATATCATAATATTATTCTGTTCTGGGCTTAGGTCCCCGCCCCAATTTCATATTTGCGTGGGCTTAAGTCCCCACTTTCTTAACATACATGTGTCTTAACATATTCTTTTCTCATTTTTTCTTAAACTTTATTAGAATGGGTCACGGTGCAATAGGCTTCACTAAACCTTGTTTTCCAAGGGACGGGTTCCGTAGTAACCTAGATATACTTCGTGTGGTATCCCATACTATCATAGAGGGGTTGCATCCGTACATGAATGCCTACATTCCAAGTTTCACGTGGCTGTGAAAGAAACCCTACCGTGACGAAGGCTTATGTCATGTGTCATATCTTATTATTAACTTATATGCATATGCCCTATCGTGATTTTCTATATGATGAATATCATATGATAATGGTGAATATATATATGAATGAACTATAACATAAACCTTAAGCATTTCATATTTTTGAAGAAAATTAATAAAGAGCATAATATACGAAATATTAAAGTAAAACAGAAAATAAGAAATATTTAACTACATTTATTTTACAATAGAATTAAAAATATATTTCATTAGGGTTAATTGTATCCATGAAATTTGGTGATTGACTGGTATAGCGATCCGACATATTTTAAAATTCTAAAGGAGCACATGTGTCTATTCAAAGATTGTATGAGGCTTAAAAGATGTAATAGATTAGTAAGTATTGAAAAACGTTAATATTTGACCCTTTAAATTCGATGCAAGCTATTTAATATATTTTATATAATTTTAGCGATTTATAAGTCTGGAGATAAGTTGAGCATGAAGTAGCCCAAGAGTTTAAAAAAATAATATCAAACCCGTGCACCTTGGATCATCTAAAATGTATCCTAACTTGCAGCTCAATTTTGACCTTAAAAATATTAAATTCGTGAAATTGCTATTTCAGACAAAGTTGTAGATCTTATTTTCTTCTTTCCAATGTCATAAGAACCACATCAATCCTAATTTGGAATAAAAAGTTATGGTCAAAATACCGAGGCTGTGTCTGTTGAAGAGTTTGGCCGAATTTCACGAAAATCTGAGAAAAATGATCCTATCAATTTTGGGTCAAATTTTTATGTTTTTAAAACCTGAAATTTATCAAAATTCAGAAAAAATTGGGGTTTTCTTTTTAAGAAATAACTAAATAATTTAAGATGGATTTAGAGGCACCCACCTGTTGAAGCGTCATTCGAATCCTACGATGATTTGGGTTGATGAAGATCGGATTCGAGAGATGATATACCCAAGTCTTTTTGCGAAAATTCCTTTCTTACTATAGATCGGTCGCGGCGATGAGAAACTTTGATGGTGTAAGATTCTCTTATAAGATCGAAAATCGATAGAGATCCGACGAGAAATTATGAAAGATGGCACTGTCGGAGCTTTTGCAGAAAAGAGAAAATAGAGAGAAACAACTAAGAGAATAAGTAAATATATATCTAATTCCCTTTTTAGGTTAACTCTAATTAAAACTTTCCGTACAAGATTTAATAATATAGTAGAAGTTTTGTTCCGGCGCTTTGTGTAAGCACCAAAGCAGAAGGTGATTCACTCTCGAAATTACAGTTATGCCCTTTAACCTGCTTCACTCTTCAAACGAGCGTAACTTTTTATATTCTTGTCGAAAATCAACAAATTATATATCGTTGGAATCGTATCGACGATTACTTCGCAATGAGTCTAATATTGATATATAAAAAAAATTAGGCTATTTCTAAAGTGGATAGATTCCGGTGTGGAGCGTTAGCACCACGCACTATGTGGTACATAATCTAATACCGTTAAATAAAATTAAAAAATCTGAGTTATTACACAATGTCATCCTTTTTTTTAGCTGAAGTCGATGTTTAGGTGAGGGTAGGCCTAATATCGGACCTTGCTTGGCTTTAAATTTGATGATCCATGTGGGATTTGCATCATTCCTTGCGTTTAAAACTTATTCATGTTGGAATCGAACATCTAAGACCATCAATAACTATTTGAAATGGTTGACAACTTCTACTCAATTCTGAATTAAATTAAATGAGTATGAATATATGGCTATTCAAAAATAGAATTGGCGTGGAAAATAGTTAGATTTATATACAAAGTTGAAATATTTAGAAACATAGGATAAGTTTTGGACAAAAATAAAATATTTAGCAAAATTCTTCAGTGCTCTTCAGTTTTGCTAAATATTTAAATGGGGAAATTAGAAAAACAACCTCCCTTTTCAAATTGTTTAGCATATTATACAGTTTCCAAACGTTTTAGAAAAAAAGGGTTTCACGTACTTTTTAACTTCTAATTTCTGTGAGATTACAAATTTAGTCACACGTGCTAACGAAGTTGTCAATATGAATTTACTTAACTACCCTTCTATAAAGGGTAGTGTATATGTCAAAAATCCATTATTTTTTATCGGTGGAAGGCCCAAAGAACCCATGCGGAGGAGCTTCCTGATCCTTTAGGGTTCTTTCTCTTTGCAAATCAGCTGAAGCGCAACAAGATTCTCAATTTAGGGTTCTTTCGTATCTTCTTACACTCGATTTCTTCTCTCTGAAATCTGCTCTATCGATTACATCTATAAAAATGGCAGGAAGATTCTACTCTACCAATTAAAATGCCCTATTTTAATTGTGGTATTTAGAAGTAGTTATTTTTCAAGATCGATCCTGTTATGTTGAATTTCTCATATGCTCTATCAATCACTGTTTGAAGGTTTAAGACGGTGTAAGATGAATGTGTAAGGTTGCGCTAAAGTTTGGAAATGAAATTAAATCCTCTCAATTTTAAAAAAAATTTATGGGACGTTAATTCATGGTAATGCCTTCTCATGTATAATTCACTTTCCAAGTAAAAGAGTATATTATTTTAAAGGATAATGGCTCTTGGCCGACATTTAAATACAAGAATGGTGTTTAAATGATCTTATACCATTAAAGTTTTCTTTAATATCACACCATTGAAGTGTGGTTTCATTATGCCATCAACATCATCTGATTTTCATTATGCCATTGGAACATGCCTCAGCTCAAAGAAATATGTCTATAAGTGGATGTGAACCATCTGATTGATGAACTTTAATATCAAACATTAAAAACTAAAAACAACGGTTGACAAATTTTATGGTTTAAATCTCCCAAAAACACCATTTTTAGGCATGTTACATGTCAATCACTTTGATGGTAAAGGTCACTCACATCTTAAACCATTGATGGTATAAGGTCATTTAAGCATCATTTTAGTGTTTAAATGATGGTCAAGAAAGTCATACCCTTTTTTTAATTCAAAAAAGTTGAATTCTGGTGTAAAATGGTTCTTTAGTTGAGTATAAAATCTGCTTTATGTGTTATTTCATTTTACTGTGAGGTGAACAAGTTGTGTAAAACCTAATTTATAAGCTTTTTCCCTTTACTTTCTATCTTTCCCTGAATTTATTCAAACTGTTGCATATTTTAGTTTTACGAGATCATACCCTCCAAAATAAAATAAAAATATGCAGGCGATATTCACGGTAATTATATGCCATCTTTTACAACAATCTCAATACTGAAAAAGTAGCCTTTACCTATAGGGAAATTTACCTGACCGGCCCTGTCAGGTACGCCTTTTACGTCAGAAGCCCTATAGTTTCACTTTTACCCAAACAAACCAACTCCAAGCCTAGCCGACCCTAAGGAGAGTAAAAGGTCCAAATTACCCCCTTCTAAGACCTTCTTTAACCAACAAAGCATCGTCTTCTTCCTCATTTTAACCTGCAAAAAAGTTAGAGGTGTAAAACCCTAGACGGAGTGTCCTTACTTAGTCTGATCTGCTCCGATCTGCTATTTCGAAGAAGAAAACAGAGGCTTGGAAGAAGAAGGCCCTGCATTTCTTCATTGTGGCAAAAAGACCCTGAACTTTGTCCTTGCGACGAGAGGTATCTTACTTAACCTCATTTTCAGTTTATTAGTGTTATGTAGTGATGCAGTATCTCTTAGAAGAAGAAGGCCGCATTTGTCATCGGCTCCATACACATCCGATATCGATTTCATACAATCGCCATCGACTCCATATAGAGTCGATGACGATTGTCGTATACAATCGATATCGATTGTATATGAGCCGATGTCTATTTGAAATCGATATCGATTGTTTATACAATCGATATCGATTGTATCTTAGAGTCGATGCCGATTGTATATAGAGTCGATGGAATTGAATAAACAATCGATATCGATTTCAATAGAGTCGATATCGATTGTATTTGCAATCGACTAAGAGTTATAGTCGCTTTTCTCTTTGTTTCATCGCCTTATGACCCTTCCTTCTCATTCTTAAATGCATGATGACGTGAGGATTCTCTTCTTGTCACTATGATGGCCTTCTTGTAAACGATGATGGCTTGTATGAAGGTGGCGGAGGCTTATTAACATTTCAATTGAAATTTCTTATGAACAATTCATAAGGCGAATGTCTCATTGCCGTTTTATGCGGCGGATGACACAGTTTTCACAAAGGTTCATATGAAGATAGTGAATACGCCTGTGGTTGCCGATATTTTGGACTCTGATGATTTGGCTACATTATTTATGTTTTATAAATCCGGAGTGGACGTTATAAAAGTATTCATCATTAAGGAACCGTCATCCTTCCCAGTTGAAGGTGAACAAGTAAATCTCGGCGGGACTGATTTTGTGTCTCATTCATTTCAGCCATGTAAGTTTGAGGATGAAATTGTATACGATCTCCCGTTAGGGCGATATGACGTTATATTGGCTAACGATGGCGTATGAAAGCAACATTTGATTTAAACGATGCTCCGATTGAATCGTATGATGACCTAGTAAAATACATGCATGGGTCACAACAATGTAATCAATGGTTAGACTATACTTCAGAAAGGGTGGTGGATACCAACGATTTCAGTCACATCTTCCCCGGTGGATGGACAACTTGGTTTACTCAAGACTTATGTTCTACCATGCCATCGATGAAAATTACCAGAGTAACTCAACCTCATGTCCATACATATGAGCACCCCTTCGGTGAAGGGCCTAGCCAACCACGCCATTATCCATTCTGTGAAGGATCCGGTCAATCACATCAGAACCCCTTCGGTGAAGGATCTAGTCAACCACCCGAGAACACCGCCATGAATGAAGATACCTTAGAAGAAGAATATGAAGGTGAACCATATGGGTTTATCAAAGAGGACCCGAAAATTTTTGTGAGAGATATTGACAATCCCCTAGTAGACGGAGATTACGAAATGTCAGAGACATCGGGCGATTCCTCCGATGAAGAGGTGGAAACTGAATATCGGAATTGGACGTTTAAAATTGGAGAGATCTTCCGAGACAAACAAATATTTCAAAGAGCATTGAAAGAACACGCGGTGGAGAAAAACTTTCAAATTCGGCCTTTGAAGACCGCTAGTTATCGAGTGATGATGGATGCTACGAACCCGATTGTTCGTGGCGAATACATGCTTCTAAATTGACTGGGCTCGATTCTTTCCAAATCAAGACATTCAATAGTACTCACACATGCAGAGCCGCTAAGATCGGACCGCACGGTCACCGTAATGCAACAATCTCCTTCGTAGCGAATTATGTACGGGATAAACTTATGGAAGGATTCGACTACACACCGGCGTCGATAATGTTTGATATTACAAAAGCTTATAATGTGCAAATCTCATATGCAAAAGCTTGAAGGGGAAAAGAGCTTGCCCTTAATGATATTAGAGGAAGTTGGGAAGGATAATTTGTTGATCTACCGGCCTACTTGAAGGAGATGGAGAGGGTAGATCCTAATGTACAAACATCCTTTCAACTTACTCTTGACGGTAAGTTTCAAAGATTTTTTTGGAGTTTTGGCCCATGCATCGGAAGCTACCGCAATACACTTCGTCGCATATTACTTGTAGACGGCACACACCTACAAGGACGTTTCGAAGGGATCCTCCTTATCGCCTCTGCGCAAGACGGTAATGGTCATATATTACCGTTAGCATTTGCCGTGGTCAAGATAGAAGAAGAGGATACGTAGATGTGGTTTCTTGAACGGGTAGGTGCGTTCGTGATCGGTGGGTTTAACGAAGATCTCGTAATTATCACGGACAGGTCGAAGGGTTTAATAAATACGGTGAAATGTATCTTCCCTAATGCATATCACAACTACTGCATACGGCATATGACACAAAATTTGTAGCACAAGTATCCCAGGAATAATGTGAAGGGTCTATGGTGGTGCGCCGCGCGTGCATATTCGAAAGAGAAATTTGATTATTTTATTAACGAAATGAAGAAAGATCCTGTTGATTCTCAAGTCGTAGAATATATTTTAAAAATAGATCCAAAGCATTGGGCACGCGCACATATGGAAGGAAGGCAGTACGAGTCCCTGACTACGAATATTGCCAAAAGTTTAAACAGCGTGCTAAAGATAGCTCGAGAGAGACCAATTATTGACTTAATCAGAACTACTAGAGAGAAAGTCGCCGATCATTTTCAAAAATGCAGAGAGATATCTGATAAATGGACCACCCTTCTCTGCCCGAAAGCAGATGCTCACATGAAGAAGGTGTTGCAATGGGCCGGTAGAAAGAGAGCTCAACCATACGGGCGCGATCAATTCTAAGTCAATTCCGGAAATTACATTCATCACGTCGACTTGGAACACAAGACCTGTAGTTGCCGCCGTTGGCACATTCATGGCTTGCCTTGCTCCCATGCCGTGGCGGCCATCAATCGAAGAAGTTACGACTACCATAAATTTTGTGAGAACTGGTTTTTCACCGCTTACTTTAGACAAATATATGACGAGCAATGGGTTCCCACCCTCGATAAAAGTCAATGGGAGTTCTAAGCAAAGCAACTCCCTGAAAATATGAAAGTGAGACCATCCTATTATTGCCGAAAGCAAGCCGGCCGTCCGAGGAAGAGAAGGATAAGGTCTAAGGGTGAGGTTAGGGCACTACAGTGTAGCAGGTGCAATGAATATGGTCACAACCGCAGGAGCTGCAAGGCAGTGGGACCGATGGGCTAACAGTGTATATTTTTAATAATGATAGATTGAATGTAAATGAGAAATTCAGAATCCATATTTTTTTACACTGTAATATAGTCTTTACTGATGTATCATAGAGTCGTCATCGATTGTATAACTAATCGATATCGATTCTATATAGAGTCGTCATCGACTATGTATAAAGTCGATATCGATTCATTTAAGAATCGGCATCGATTATAGATATCGTCAATGACGACTACATATATAGTCGATATCGATTATTTATACAATCGACGACGATTATGTATATAGTCGGGCGCGATTACATACAGAGTCGTCACCGATTATTTATATAGTCGATGACGACTATATATGTAGTCGCTAATGGATGCTATTCTACTTTTTAACTACAACTACATAAAAATAGTGCAATTATATTCAAAATAATTCAATTTACAATTACAAAAATATTCAAATACAACCACACTACTGCTGCTCCCCCTCCTTTTTGTCGTCCTTCGCCAGTACTCCGCCATCGCCTGTGTATGTAGCCAGTATATGGCCAATTTCTGCCCTGATCCTATCTATATCTGATTGCGCGAAGTCAAATTTCTTCCCCATCATAAAGTATTCGACATACTTCACAACAAACACTCCACAATCACAGGAGTTGGTCTGTCGGGGGACGGCTTTGATCCGGCAGTCAGTAGATGACCAAGGATAGCTCTTCTTCATTAGTGCAGCGGAGTCACCGTACGAATATAAGATCACGGGAAGGTATTGGGTCTGTTTCGAAATAATAGAGAGAAGTGTCAGATATGTTAAGCTAACAATGATAAAAGATATGCTAAGCAAAATATCTTACCAGCGCCTGCAATTGGGACACATATCTTTCCTTAGAGGGCCTATTAAATATAGGGTCGACGATCATTATCGATCGTTCGACTACCTTTACGATCGCAAGCGCCCAGTGTAGTGATTGTTTAGAATGTATTGGCATAAATATCTATAAAAAAGTAATATAATCTCAAAGGGTATGATAGAAAAAATTAAAAAGAATAATTATAAAGAGGATAAAAGCATACTATGTTACATTCGTGAGCCCACAGATTTCGAAGCTCATTGAAGAAGAAAGTTTCCATCAGCTTCTTCCCTCCGGTCTCTCTTTCTCTATAGGCAGCCCACCTGTGAACTTGAACCTCGATCGACTGGTCGTATAATTTTTCAAAGAAGCAAAAACTTGTTGAAATCTCTCGCCATAGCCCATGTACGTCAAAGCAGGGTCCATAAGGAAGTTTTTGACATCTTTCTCAGGATGAATTTTATCATCAATAACTTCTAAATGTCTCAGGTAGGCGCCCATAACCTGAAACCAATGCAGTTAGATTAAAATATGCAGTTAGAGTTAAATACATAATCGTTATCGACTCTATAAGTCATCAATATCGATTCATTTGAGAGTCGGTAACGATTATTTAAGTCGTCGAAATCTTTATCGACTCTCTGATGAATCGATATCGATGATGTACAGAGTCGCTAACGATTACATACGCCATCGTTAGCGACTCTAAAAGTCATCGATACCGATTCCATACGCCATCGATACCGATTCCATAAGCCATCGATAACGATTACATAAGCTATCAATAACGATTTTGCCTATAGTATGTTAAACTTACAAAGTTATCCAGGTACTGAGTTCCCGCCAGACATCTGAAGGATTGTACCACCAGCTTATACTTGTCGACAGTGCTAACATATTCTCTGCATAAAAAATGGCCAACTTAACTAATCTTCACGATAAATATATAATAATAAAGTTAAGTATTCAGGGTAATTCTACTTACTCGTCCTCCTTCAGAGGCTTGTTCCATATGTCTAGCATATATTTTTGCTCCACTGTTAGCTCAGCATGAGCATCTTCATCAAGAGACCTGGGACGGTGATGATCGCCACCGTCTGTGCTCAAAGTAGTTGGTCCTTCGCTGGCCTTCGCGGTAGGCTTCTTTTCAACCGCTACCCTTCGCTGGGCCTTAGGTTTGATGGCAATTACTTTGCTGGCTTTCGCTTGCCTAGGTCTTAAGCGAAGCTCAGCTTGTTGGTGAGGCAATTGGGAAGAGGTTTCCTCTTCACCAGCAGGACCCTTATCAGTTTGGGTCTCAGGCTGCTTGTCAGCAGCTGCCTTCACCTCATCAACGGGAGGAGGAGGAGGAACCTGATGCGCAGGAGCTGATGGTTCCTCATCGAAGGCTGTGTCGCACACCTTCGATATCAGCTCCTCCATAGCCACATCCTGTACATCGTAATAATGATGCAAAATAAGAATTAATTTTTAGTCCACATTTTAAAAAGTCCAAATCGATTTTAAATATAATCGTTATCGACTGTACTTATAGTCGCTATCGATTTTATATATGATCGTTATCGGTTATATATATAGTCGCTATCGATTTTATATATGATCGTTATCGATTATATAGATAGTCGTGATCGATTGTAAATAGAATCGATAGCGATTGTATATATAATCGATAACGATTATATATATGATCGGTATCGACTCTATATATAATCGATATCGATTTATGTTAACAAAATTGAACATCTAAAATTAGATTTCAACACATACCTTAGGTCTCGCCTCCAATAAATTTTCAAAGAGTTCTTTTATATCAGTCTGGCCCTTTCTGACTAAATAGTTGTAGTGATTTAACTTCTACCACTCCGCATCCCTTGAATTTAGCCTCTCATTGAAGGAGTTGTATAGTTTCTCTAAAGAAGCGCAACGTTTAGCCAGGGCCTTATTCTCTCCCTCCAAATCGCTCACTCTTTGGGTGAGCTTCAAGTTATCCATCGTCAAATGATCGACCCTCCTCAACAAAGAATCATTGGAGGTGGACGGTTCAGCTGGGTTATCTTTCGCTGCCAGGCTCTCCTTGGCGGCCCCCCTAGTTCTTGGCCGACCCTCTCACACATGCACGGGGCCCTTTTTCGAGAGAGGTTCTTCTTCAGACGTCGATGCATCATCCCATTCTTCCTCTCCCTCTCCAATATTCTCGACCGAAATGTAATTTCTTTTCTTCTTCGGCCGAATCTCTTCCACAGCTTTCTTGACCGGTTCTTTCCTCTTCCCCCCAACCTCCTTTTGTAAAGAATCGGTACCGACTATTTAATAAATCGTTATCGATTCGTTAACAAATCGCTATCGATTAGGTAATGAATCGTTATCGACTACTTATTAAGTCGTTATCGACTCTGTACGTAATCGCTATCGATTGTTAAGGAATCGTTATCGATTCGTAAATGAATCGGTAGCGATTCTGTAATGAATCGGTATCGATTCTAGAATGAATCGGTAAGTTGCTTTTTTTTTTAATAGGCAATAGACCTCATACCTTGCTGTCTAACATCTGCCATGAGTGTAACCTTTTGATCTCGGATCACAATTGCATTGAGCCATTTAAATGTGGGAAAGGGTCCTTGAGGCCTAGCTGGGATGGCGATATATCGGGCAGGATCTCATAAGCCCACCATTGAAGTACACATATGCATCCATATGTGTTGTACGTCTTCAGGGCTTTATCCATCTCGCAGTTTTCTATTCGCCGCCCTTTATTATATACTCGATCAAGTCCTGGTAGACGTGCAGACCCCACGGAGTTGGGTTAAAGGTCTCCACATCATCGATGAGGTCGATGTGGTCTTCCAAAATATGATGGTGGGACCCGGGGAAGAGAAATATGCACAACACAAACAGAAGGGACAACTTTAAGAAGTTCTCATCACTTTCCGCTCTATAAATTGCAGCATCTATATGAGACCAGGAGAATTTTTTGGGAGGCGTTCCCACGAAAGTATTTGTATCTAATGGTTTGTTCTACCAATGGTTTCTGGATGGGGTATACTTTTACGGGCCAACTACGAAGGCCCGATGTCAATGCAATGTCTATCTTAAGATAGATGATCTTTTCCCAATTCGAAAGTGGTTTTATCAACCCAAAATATCAAGATCGCATCCACCACATCGGAAAGAAATCCCACACCTTGCATTTGAAATATTCCACCAAAATGAATCTCTCAAGAACTTCTTCTTCCGATCCGCAGTACTTTCAGAGAGATTCAAACGACCGGGCAACACTTGGCAATGTATTGGGTACAACCATCTTGACAGTCTTTTGAAATGAACTGTAATAAAAAAGAAAGGACTGAGCACCATACTAACAAGGATAGTTAAAAATATTGATGAAATGTATATATAAAACCTGTATCGATTACATATAGGGTCGTTATCGATTACTTATGTAATCGATACCGACTCTAGATGTAATCGATATCGAGTCTATATATAATTGATACCGATTCTATATATAATCGATATCGAGTCTAGATGTAATCGATATCGATTACATATGAAATCGCCATCGACTCAATATAAGGTCGTAATGACCTCAAAATATTTATTTATATAGAAAATATTTAATTTACTAACTCAAAAGATTTCATGAAGTCGCCATTGAATCAAAATATTTCATTTACTTGCAAAATTTTTAATTACATTCATAATATTTCAATTAAAATTAAAAATAAAAAAAAAATCTTGCAGCAACGTCCTAAGAAATCGGTAATCGATATCGATACCGACTCTATATATAATCGATTGCAAGTCTACATATAATCGATACCGATTACATATGTAAGCGCTAACGACTCTATATGTAATCGATATCGATTACCGATGAAATCGCCAACGACTCAGTATAAATTCGCAATGACCTCAAAATGTTTATTTATATAAAAATTACTTAAATTACTGACTCTTAAGTTTCTTTTTCTTTCTTTTGTTCTATTTCTTTTCGTCCTTCTTTACCTATATCGATTACATATATAATCGATATCGTTCCTATATGTAATCGCTACCGACTCTCAATGTAATCGATCTCGATTACTTATGAAATCGCCATCAATTAAATATAAGTCTACATTGATCTCAAAATGTTTAATTTACCTGTCAGGTAAATTTCCCTTATTTACATAGAAAATATTTAATTTACGGACTCAAAAGATTTCATGAAGTCGCCATTGCATCAAAAAGTTGTTTCATTTACTTGCAAAATATTTCAATTATATTCAAATTTTTTCACTTATAATTAAAAAAGAAAAGAAAAGTTAGAAAGAAGGATGAAGAGCAGGTGGTGGATGGGGTGGAGAGCCGGGTGGTTCCGTCTTAAGTTTCTTTTTTTTTTTTTTCCTTCTTCTTTTTCTTTTCTTCCTTCCTCTTCTTCTTCTTTTCTTCCTTCGCCAAAATCTCCATTACTTCATCGTACTCGTCCCACAGGAACTGCAGAGGATCTGGTTCTGGTGGTGGTGGTGGGTCCTCCCATACAGGATCGAACTTTATTGGGTTATAGAAGGTTTTTTCTTCGTCGTCAGACATTGGGAAAAATATGGGCTGGTAGGGATGATAGGTGGTTTGCTAAGGACGAACTAAACCTGTATTTAAAGCTCCTCGATTGTGAAATACGAATCGTTGTATTAAATTTTCTCATTCTTCCAACCTAACTTGCCATAATGGTTTTACAAAAGGGTAGTTGGCAATAAATTGAACGTCGGCTGAGATAAATATAAAACCTCGTATGATTTATTATGGCATCGAGGGTAATAACTATAGGAAAATTATTTCAAATGATGGGTATTAATTATATTCATAGATAGTCGATATCGATTTGTTATAGATTCGTCATCCACAGTTTATATAGTCGATTACGATTACATATATAATCGTTATCGACTCTAAATGTAAACGATAACGATCTTCGATGTAATCGATAGCGACTAAATATGTAATCGGTAACAATTATATATAAGATCGATATCGATTACATAGAAGATCGATATCGATTACATATGGGAAAACTTAAAAAAATTATGTCAAAATATGCAACAAAGAGAGGAGAAATAAAAAATCTATAGCGATGGAAGCTAATTTTAATTCTAACTTACAGATTTGGTAGTTTGAAGGTTGTAGTTTTGAACGCGATCGTCCACGAAGCGTCAACGACTCTCCACCGACTTCGAACGAAAAAGTAAATTCAAAACAGTAAATGATTTGAAAAGAGGGCGGCTATTTATTACTGTGGGGGTAGTTTGGGTATTTCCTACAGGCGTGCCTCAGCTCGGCGCGCAACGGATTGTCTGGGTAAAAGTGAAACTGTAGGGCTTCTGACGTAAAAGGCGTATCTGACAGGGCCTGTCAGATAAATTTCCCTTACCTATAACAATATAAGATTGCATGTGTATTACCATATTATATACGGTAAAGTGAACCTGCCCTTTTCCAATTTGGAATGTAGGTGCAAATATTATTGAATAGTCTTTAACATCTAAGATGGTATATATAAAGTCTTAATTCTATTTAAAGAGCATTGGTATTTTTGTCTCAAACAATTGAAAATGAGATAAACTGGGGATATTATGCAGAATTGATCACCTACGTAGGCTATGTCACACACAACTTTGATCAATCGGAGTGTTCCAGTTGGTAGCCCATCATCGACACATGTTTAAGCTAAAAAATAGTTTTATCAGAAGATTAGAATATATGAAGTATCCATTATAGATCAGTGCATTAGATCAGAGAGGGTAAAACCTACTCTTACGGCAATTAGGTGGGGAGCTGGAGCGGAGTGGAGTTGAGCTATACCAATCACACTTTGAAAATTTGAGTATTACAGATTTTAATTGCTTCCAAACTCCGTGAAGCCAGCTTTTGAACGGATTAAAGCTATGAGGAGAGTTGGTTTCTAGATCTAATCCATGTTGGTTAAGACCTCTAATCAATCATTCTACCATATAAGAAAATCAAAATGAATGCCCGCCCCAACCCGACCTGATGGTGCACTCAAGCCGACAAGACTCGTGGCTGATCTAACACTTGACCTGAAAACCCGATCTGACCTAGTAAAAAACCCTTATTTTTTATACTTTCTACATATAAAACATTGGGTCACGCCGACTAGACCCGACCCGACCCGACAAATACCTTACTAGACCCCTTGGTCGACCCGACGGTCGGGTCAGGTGTCTGATACCCGACCAGACCCAACCCAACTATCAAGTTTAAGCACCGACCCTGGTAAGATATCGGGTCGGTTCATGTAACGGGTCGACTGTTATATATATTAGTGTAGTAATATATATTTTATTGTTTCAAAATGAAGTCTATAATTAGCATTATATATTGATAATAATTTAATGATAAACTTGTAAAAATTATTTACTTTGTGTGCAAAGAAAAATAAATTTTTATATTATATATATATGAAAAAAAGAGAGAGAAGTCCAAGAGCCACGTGCCAAATGAGCCCACCTTTTTAAGTCTAATGAGTGGGTGGCTTAAGCCCAAGAGGTACTACAAAAAATAAGACTTTTTAGCAGTAGTATTTTGCAGCAAAAAATTGCCGCTATTAATAAAAAAATTATTAAAGGCTATTAAGACTATTAGCAACTAACCTCAAGGGGTTAGGTAAGCTGGCCTAGTACTTGCTTCCAAAAGAAAAAGACCTTAGTTTAAATCCCCTCTGTCCCTTGAGGCTACCTTAGGGATTTATATCCCGTGTTGACCCAACATGTGTTAATTTGGGGTGCGCATGTGCCCCTGAGCTTAGGCAGGTGCTCTAAGAGTATCAAAAAAATAAAAAAAAGGCTTAGCGACAAGAGTATTAGCGGCGATTTTTTTGTTAATAACGACAATTTTTTATTGCATCTTATTTTTTGTAGTGTAACCCAAGGTTGCCTAGCTCTAATGACCTTTAAGCCGACGAGGCGCTACAAAGCATCTAAAAGATCTTAAACAATTTTTGTATATCTCGACTATAAATTTGAAAAGAAACCAATAAAATCAATGTGATCTCTTCACCATCATTGAAAAAACACAAAGGTTCATAATTTTCTCTATAGATAAAAATAAGATATCTATTAGAAAATAAATAATAATTTTTTCTTTTTAAGTTCTTATTTTCTTTATTTAAGAATTTTTTTGGATATTAGAAAATTTGCATCACTTTTTTTTTCTAGAAAGAGCAATTTAGAAAAGAACTTATAATTCTTGACAAAATCGGGCTTTGTTGTTTCCTTAAGGTAGATTCATTGGAAACCCAATTATATCTTTATTTATCTGACAGAGTGGAAGTCTCTATTGTCTCTAACACAACTAAGTAAACTATGTGCCTCAGAGCTATTTTCAATACTATTTATTTCAACATCGACCCGACTCGTTGACAGCTCTAATGAAGAGCCTTTTAGCCCAAGATTTAAAAACCGTTATGTACGGGCATATCAACTGAGTCCCAAGCTGACACGTATCGGATATGTATCGGCCAAACTCGCCAATATTAGAGTTTCTTCTTTATTTTAAAAATTTTAAAAACATATAAATAATTTAAATATAGAAAATTTGCCTAAAGGACAATTTTAGTATTATAAAGGGTTCATATCATAGTGGCAAATTTCATTTTTGGAAATTTTTCGGTGGGGGTCCTTTCAGTACATTTCGATACCTTTCAGAAAAAATTCGAGAAAGTTTCAAGGATTAAAAATATACAAAAAAATATATTTAATATTTTTTAAAATAATAACGAAAAACAATAACCAAAATTATCCAAAAATTACCGTAATTTATCAAAAAATATTAAAAAATACTGAAATTACTGAAAAGTACTAAAATTTTCCCGTAAATTTTATTTGACCCCATTTCGTGAAATTTTGTCAAATTTTAACAAAATTTGTCACTATGGTTCATATCCTATAAATATAAGCTAATATGACCTCATATAACTTATAAGGTTAATATGACTTTATATGAGCCTAAGCCATTACATACTAGCCGATGGGGGGTATATATATCGTATCGGAGGTTGCAACCCAGCCGATATGTGTATTATATGGAGGATATTTAAAACAATGCGTTTTAAATGCCAAATCAGTCAAAGCTAAATATCATAAAGTTCACATGAATTGAAGTTGGTGGAATGGAGCTTTGAATATGATTTGGCATCTAAAAGCCTCCTTTGTAACATTAAGGATAACTAATCTCATATTAAAAAAAAAAAAAAAATCCAACCCAAAATCTAAAAAGCCCCCTTTATAAACTTAACGACAACTAATCTCATATTTTAAAAAAAAAATTCTACCAAAAATCTAAATAGCCCTCCTCTATAACCTCAAGGACAACTAATCTCATATTAAAAAAAAAATTCTACTAAAAATCTACAATTACATCTACGAATGATGTGATGCATTGACGCATAGCATGAATTGCAACCAGAAATACTTTTACTAGGGTTTGCACCTATAAAAATTGTTGATTGCTTTGAATAAAACAATAGAGATCATTTTTTCATCCTAATCTGAGATCATTTTTTCATCCTAATCTTAATTTCACAAGATAAATCTTAAAATCATGGGTGTATCATCAGATGATTAGATTTTGATTTCATGTGGCACACACCTCCAAAAGTGAATGTGATAATAGGCGTACCATCAAATGTGATTTTAGGTTAATTTTCAAGATGTATGCCACGAGGACTATTTGATGTTAGGTCCATGATCTGAAGATCTTTTGTGTGAGAGATTGGGATGAAAAATGATTTCCATCATCCGATTCAAAGCCGTCAACAATTTTGGCTTTTGCAAACCTTTATCGTTAAGGAAGAATTTATGATGCAAATAAAGATACTCTACATTGATTGATGGAAAATTTACAGGCTTGACCCTGTCATTACACCTTTTTCGCTAGAGACCCTATATTTTCACCTTTACCCAAACCGACCAGCTCCAAGTCGGGCCAATTCCAACTAGCACAAAAAGTCTCAAATACCCCTTTCACTTTTTATCCTTCTACATAGTTTAAAAGTTTAAAAATTTACACTTTATATTTACACAATGTGAAGTAGCATTTATATCATCTGATTTGAAGGTCTCAATATAAAATTTGATGGTGCCAAAGATTGACACGAAAAATTGGCGATAACGTCTTTTTTTTAAAAAAAAAGTATATGTTTAAATAGTCGATACTGACTGTTTAAATAGGCGATGCCGATTGTTTAGACAGTCAATATCGACTGCTTAAAAAAAATTATTTATTTTTTATTTTTTTATTTTTTTAAAACAGTTGATAACGACTGTTTAAATAGTCATTTTTAAACAATCTGTATTGACTGTTTAAATATGTCACTTATTATTATTATTATTTTCTATTTATTTATCTTTAATAAGCGGTATCATCTTTTTTTTTTGTCAATCTTTGGTACCATCGATTTTTATATTATGGCCTTCAAATCAAACTATATAATATGAAAAAGTATAAATTTTTTAAAATTTTAAACTATGTAAAATAATAAAAAATGTAAGAAGAGATATTTGAGACTTTTTATGTTAATTGGAATTGGCTTGACTTAGAGCTGGTCGGGTTGGTTAAAGGTGAAAATATAGAGTCTTTGATGGAAAAAGTGTATCTGACACGGTTGATCTGATAAATTTCTCTTGATTAAAATTAGTAGGGCCTGATCCTGCGCGAAGGATGTGCACAGGAAAATCTCCCTCTGACAAAGTCTAATACATTGATTGACTCGTGTACATTGATTGACATCTAATACCAACTCTAAGGAGGATTTGCATATTGTGTTTTATTTGCTTATTTTATTTTTAATGAAAATCTTGTATCCCAGGTGATGTACAATTAATATTTATTTAAGTAGAAGAAGCTTCTAGGATCAAATAAAAGGTAACCATTTCTTAGAGGATCGACAACTCTTAAGATAACATTTTTAACCCTCCTTTTACTTTAATGCCACATGGTACACGCTAATTATAGATAATATTTAACTGTTTTGAATTAAATAATAAAAATCAATGTTCATCTAATCTTTTATACCAAAAATTTTTAGCGAGAATTATTTATTATTTCTATTTGAAAGCAAAATTTTCATGTCCACCATCTCTTGCCATTCGTAGAAGAAAATCTTCGCTCCACCCAAAAATATGCTCTTTTGAAGGTTCTGGAAAAATCAAGATTATCCATCTTTTGAAATATTTTTACTGAATCATAAATCATTGGTGTACTTTGACAAGCGCATTTTAGATAAGCGATTAGTCCTATCCATAGGATGCATAGTGTAATAACCCATGCCAATAAACATAGGATCAAATCATTGATTTGTTGTGATATCAAGTTATTAATCATCAAATTGTTATCTAATCAAATTTATGGAAATGCTTTATAATAAAAATAGCATAAAAAAATTAGTGTATGCATAATAAATGTTTCATATGTTTAAACAATCAATAATAGTATTATATTAGCCTAAAATCATTCTAGAAACATTAATTTTGTGTCATAAAACAATGAACAAATCGATATATCATACGTAATACTAGAAGTATAGAAGGCATGATGTATATGTGCAATATCATAACTTTTATTTAAAATCTAATTGATGCAGGACAAAACGCTAAAACCCTAATATGTAAATTTGGGATTAACTTTAGAATGAATTAAACAACGAAAATATTCAAAATCATTCAACACATAAAAATATTTCAATGAATTCAATAGAATAATTCGATTAATTCATTTTAGCATTCACATGCGCAAAGATTTCACGATATAGAAAAACGACTCCGATGAAGAAACTCGAGTTTCGCTCTAGTTTAGGGCATCAAGCAATAATTGCAATATCGTCTTTTGCTTCATCGGAGATTTTGAATGAAATGAAACTTGAATAACTAGTTCAAAAGGGGAAATTAAAGATATCATGGACTAAGGTTTTTTTTTGGATTTTTTTTCTTTTATCAATGAAAATAAAGAAAGATAATACCTGACAACAACTAGAGAAAAGGCAAACTAAAATGATAGATCTCAAGGCTTCACACTAAGGTTTTCCGAAACTTCACACCACGGCTATACGTCGGCTTCGCACCAAGTCGTACGAGAAACGATTAATCACTCCTCAAGATTTAAAGGATTCACTCTCTCGATTGGAAACTTTTCACAAGCTCTCTAGGGTTTGTACAAAAGCAACTCTCTTTTCATTAATAAAAAAAAGCTCAATTACATTATTTATTTAAGGACCTTATATAGGAGGTCTTACAATAAAAGAAAACCTTAAAATAAATATTAAATAAAAGGCAAGTATGCCCCTAAAACTTTAAGTTCGAAATAAAATAACTAAAAATAACTTTGTGCGATTTCAATCGATCGAAAGTGAAACTCGATTGATCGAAATTGAAATTTGATCGATCAAAAGTGAAACTTGATCGATCAAAAAACATATATCAATAATTCACCGCAGGAATTCGATCGATCGAAATAGGACTTCGATCGATCGAAATTGCAATTCGATTGATCGAAATTGTAGTGTTTTCTCCAAATCGCCAAAATTTCATCTTTAAATTTCGCAATTTCGTCTTTATGTCTAGTTTTGATTTTCATTCTATTTCTTTCGACGTCAGTACACGCGAAACAGTCCGTATCCGATGTCTATAATGTCAGCGTCCCCGTCAATTCTCCCCGAGTGAGAAAAATTCATCTCTGATTAGTTAGGAAATCCATGGATGGCACACTTCGGAAGCTTCATTTGTGGCTTACCTTTCCACGCTGTGAGATACTCATAATGTTTACCTATATTGGCATTGAAGCTTGGGAATTCTATAACCTCCTCATTCGACCTTTTCTCATTTTGCACAGATAAGGTACGAAATAGAAATTAGGAAAATGGGTATGGTTTGATTGGATGCTCAGGAAGGAATGGATCAAAGGGCGGGATAGTGAGATCAATAATAAACATAAGATCCGTTACGACAACTATTAGATGGTTGTTCTGGTCTAGAAAAAGATCTAGACCTTCACCATTACTTCTTTCCGAGATTGGAAAAGATTTCACATGCTCAGAACCATTAGGAATTAACACAAAACTGTTAGTATCAAATTCATTGTGTTAGTCCAATCATGCGTATTTTCAGTGCTCAATAAATTCAGATTGTTAATCCCATGTAAATCAGAATGATGGTATGGTCCTACCAACTCTCTAAACTTACTTGGGATGGACACACTATCAACACCGTCCTCGGTAATAGGACCTGCCCTAATGCAACCTACGGCTCTGACCGAAACTTCACCTTCATCATCACTTGGTGTTTCACATGGTTCATACACTTCTTCGTGTAAACTCATTACCTTCTTCTCCGCATGCTCTTGAATAATTAAAGCTTGACTCTTACTAGGACACTTATAACATTGTTGCGGGGCATGCCTAGAACTCTCGGTCAATGATTATTTTCCTTTGTTAATATGCGGATTCATGGGTTTTGAGGATTGATCCATATGATTAGAGTGATGTTCAAGTTTGGAAGATTTAGATTGGCCATTACTAGGAGTGTCGAGATATCATTCTAATTCTTCAACTCTAGCAAAACATTCATAGAGATCCGTAACGGGATAAGGAATGAGTTCCCTCTGTAACTCTGGTCGAAAACTCATTTGGAATTGGGAGAGGATAACTTTTATTAGTTCATCGACATCGGCTTGGGTTATCAGGTCTTCAAACCGATCGATGTACTTTGTGACTGGAGAATCTTCTTGATGCAATGACTGCCACTGATTAAGAATACGTTCATCACATGATACGGGAACATATTTTTTGTGCAGTTGGACTTTCATTTCAGTCCACGTGGAAATAGCACCCTGGATTTGCCTACGACACTCCACTCCCAACCAATAAAGTCTGGCTTGACCCATAAGCTTGACTTTGGCAAATCTGACCTTGCGCTCTTCGGACATGGCATACCACTCAAAATAGTTTTTCATGCTGGCGACCCATTTGAGAAAGACTTTGGGTTGTCTTTTTCCGTCAAAAGTCGGGGCGTCCATTTTCACAGATTTCATGACCTTATCGTCTAGATTGGTTTGGAACTCACGTCGGGGAGGAACATCTCTCCTACGGTGACGGTTGTTGACTCTGTTGTGATTCTCAGCGATGAGCTCATTAATCTCTTCAAAACGAGTCTCTAAAGCCTCATGTCGGGCTTGTTGATCAGCGATGTGCTCATCCATCCGGGTTTGACTAGCGGTTACTTTAGATGCAAGATCTCTAATAAGGGCTTCTAAGCTACTGGTATCCATGATGGAGTTATGCAAGACTAGATGGTGTAATACAAAGTGTATTAAAATCAAGTGAACCCTAAAATCTATATAGTACGGACAACCCTAAACTAAGACTGTTCTTTAATACCAAAACTGACGCAGGACAAAACGCTAAAACCCTAATATGTAAATTTGGAATTAACTTTATAATGAATTAAACAACGAAAATATTCAAAATCATTCAACACATAAAAATATTTCAATGAATTCAATAGAATAGTTCGATTAATTCTTTTTCAATGAAATGAAACTTGAATAAATAGTTCAAAAAGAGAAATTAAAGATATTATAGACTAAAGTTTTTTTTGAGATTTTTGTTCTTTTATCAATGGAAATCAAGAAAGATAGTACCTGACAAAAACTAGAGAAAAGACAAACTAAAAGGATAAATCCCAAGGCTCCACACCAAGGGGTTTTCGAAGCTTCACACCACGGCTGTACGTTGGTTTCGCACCAAGTCGTACGAGAAACGATTGATCACTCCTCAAGGTTTGAAGGATTCACTCCCTCGATTAAAAACTTTTCACAAGCTCTTTAGGATTTACACAAAAGTAACTATTTTTTCATTAATAAAAAAAAAACTCCATTACATTGTTTACTTAAGGACCTTATATAGGAGGTCTTACAATAAAAGAAAATCCTAAAACAAATATTAAATAAAAGACAAGTATGCCCCTAAAACTTTAAGTTCGAAATAAAATAACTAAAAATAACTCTGCGCAATTTCGATCGATCAAAAGTGAAACTCGATCGATCGAAAAATATATATCAATAATTCGCCGCAGGAATTCGATTGATCGAAATAGGACTTCGATCGATAGAGGATTTCAATCGATCGAAATTGTAGTGTTTTCTCCAAATCGCCAAAATTTCATCTTTAAATCCTGTAATTTTTTCTTTACGCCTAATTCTGATTTTTTCGACGTTGATACACGCGAAACTGTCCGTATCCAATGTCTACAATGTCAACGTCCCCGTCACAAATTAGAGTGACATAATTCAATACATTGAAAGGAAATGGTCAGGTCCAACTAGATTGATCAGCATTTTGAGGTCAACCACATCGACAATCTTTGGAAATAGGAGATTCTTGACTACAAGTCATCCTATAAAAATTAAAATAATGAAAGTCAAGAATCTCCCATATTCAAGGGCTAGAGATGTGGTTGAACTCGAACTCCGATTCAACTTTGGTTGAACCTGACCATTGCCCATACATTGAAATAGATTCTAACTTTTCCCCAATAAAGTTATACTTGGAATAAGAGCTAGGAAACTAATAGTTGCAATTCAAAAACCTAATCTTGCATACTATCTAAAAAAATATTAAAGTACAAATAATTATATCCAAACACCTAACATTAGATGTTTAAATTGCAGTGGAGGCATTTTCTTTTGGGCACTTTAGAAAAACAACCTTGGAAACCAAACGTTTTAGCCTAATATACAAAACCTAAACGTTTTAGAAAAAAAGTTTTTAACATTTTTTTGAAGTTCAGAGATCCGTGAAATTTCAAATACTCAACACAAGTGGATTTGTGAGTTTACAAATTTGTCCCTGGTTGTCTTCTCCACTCAAACCAGCTTCGAAGAAACCAGCTCCGGCGGCGAGTTCACCTTGGACACTCTACTCTCCCTTGGTTGTCTTCTCTCCACTCAAACCAGCTCCGGCTAAACCAGGGGTTGTGGAGTTTTGCAGGAGAATGGATCTCCACACGCTCCGACAATGGCAACCTGACAAGCATTTCTTCGAGCAAGCTGCATGGTTAGACCTATGTTTTCCTTCAATTTGTGCTTGGTTATGGATAGCCACCAAATCATGAGCATGCCAAGGCGGTTTGCCACTACAACGAAATCAGCTCCGTCGGGGAAATTAGGTGGCTGGAGCTGGTTTGTTGGGAAAAATGGCTTAAACATATGTTAGGCCAGGTCACCGGAGCTGGTTTCGTCGGGGGTGAACTTGCCATCAGAGATGATTTCGTCGGAGCTGGTTTGAGTGGAGAAGATAACCAAGGGAGAGTAGAGTGTCGGGGGTGAACTCGCCACCGGAGCTGGTTTGAGTGGAGAAGACAACCAAGGATAAATTTGTAAACTCACAAATCCACTTGTGTTGAGTATTTGAGATCTCACGAATCTCTGAACTTCAAAAAAATGTTAAAACCTTTTTTCTAAAAGGTTTAAGTTCTTTATATTAGGTTAAAACATTTGGTTTCCATTTTTATATAAGAGTAGGTTTTTGAGTTGTAATAAAATAAAAAAAGTGCTCTCACTAAAAATAAGTGCCCATTAAACATCTTTACGAACAACTTTTTATTATTATAAAAGTTTGAAAAATAACTATTTTTTTAATGCTACTAATTTAGTATCAAAAATTTCAAAATTTCTTTATTTTTTTTTTAATGTTACTAATTTAGTAGTAACAAGTGAGTTTTCTTTTTAATGTTTTTTTTTTCGCCTTTATATGCCAAAAGATTAGCTGGCACTGTACTGACCGCACGGCTGCGTGCTAGGACTGCTGAAGATGAAGCAAGGGGAATCCACTATTATATAAGTGGCTTAGAGTGTTCCTTTTTTTTTTTCATTACCGATGTGGGACTAAACGATAGTGGATTCCTCTTGCTTTAAAATGGCTGCAATGCCTATCGTTTCTCTTGCTTTAAAACGGCTGCAATGTTTATCTTTTATGCACCCCCAAAAGTTGCTTTTTCACCCCACTTCCTTTACTTGGTTTGTATTGATCGCCTTTAAATCAAATAGTGGAGGTCATTTTTCATCCCCATCTTTTGCACACTGGATCTATGGATCGTGGGTATACCATCAGACGGTTGGTTTTTTATTACGCATGACACACATCTCAAAATGTGACGCTAAAATCATGCTTGAGCATAATGGAGGTCATATGATTTTAGGGTTATTTTTTGAGATGTGTACCATGTGTAATAAAAAATCGACCGTCTAATGATACGCCTACGATCCATAGATCCATAGTGCAGAAGATGTGGACGAAAAATGACCTCCACCGTCTGGTTCAAGGGCGGTCAATACATGCCTAATGAAGAACGTGGGTGAGTATAATGGAACCCTTTGTCAATTTGTCTTCTATAGTTCTATGCTTGAGCTCGGTTCAGTGTTTGGCCATTTTGATCAATTGTTAATTTTTTAAAAAAATATTAAATATATATTTTTAATTTCCGAAACTTTTCCAAAATTAATTCAAAATATATTAAAATTAATTCGAAATGTACCGAAAGGACCCCCACCAAAAAATTACCTAAAACGAAATTTATCACTATGTTCTAAACCCCAATTGCATGCTTGTTCAAATATTAAACTGGAGCTCACCATTGCACTGACCTCTTATGTTCAAATATTAAAATGAATCTAAGCTTATCCATGGTCACAAAATTGGCTGAATTTTTTAAAAAATTGCGAATTTGGTGTTATTCGAATTAATTCCGAATTAGTCCTGATTTCTTTTCGAAAATCATGTGTTTTGAAAAATTAGTTTGTGCACCGTTTTACCATAAGGAGATTGATATATGCATCATCTTTGGTGTATGGGAGGGATACCTAATACCATCTCCTACTTTGTAAGAGTATTGATGCAGTAAGAAGGGGTCCCACAGAACACTTATGTAAGTTTTTCATTGATTCATGTGCATGCTGGAAATCGCTGTGGGCCAAAAACCTGGCAATGCATCATAAGTTGGTGCTTTTTACATGCCAAAAATCATGCCACGCACACAAATACCTGCCCTTCTTTCACATGCGCCTATATACGGCCAAATGAATGCAAAATTGTATTCATTTGACAGTTGTCACCATCCATTTTAGCATTTAAGGGCAATGGTTAGGGCCAATTGGTTGAATCAGATTTTTTGTTCAACCAAATTAATAGTTATTGGATATGTGATAATCTTGACTATATATCTTCTAAGAAAATTTAGAAACTATGAAGTCAAGATTTTCTCATTTTCAATGATTATAGATCTGTCGAACATAAAATCAGGCTCAACCAATTAGACCATACCATTGCCCTCCATTTAATAAGACCTTTGAAATATGAGGGATCCTACTAAGTGGTGTAAATGGGCTGGCCCCACTTGGACTCAGCCCGAGGCTCTACCGAATTGGACTTGATTAGAATCTATCGGATTTGGACTTGACCCAACTTGGACCGGAGTCAATTTTGGGTGAATCTTTTAAAGTTGGATCTATGCCCGACTTGGACCAAAAACCCAAACCGACCCAGACCCAACACATATATAGTTTACATATGCATAAATCATATGTGATTAATACCCTAAGACATGGTAAATTTTAAACCCCTTTCTGCATCTATAGTATTTATTATTTGGTGGTTAACGTTACTATGTTAGTGCTTCTTTTAATTCTGCTTGCTTATAAGTTCTGCTGAGCGCATCATAAAAACGAAAAGTATATATTGCTGACCAAATTGTTTCATAGCCTTATTGTTTGGAGGAATAATATTGTAAACACATTGTTATACTTAATGACTTAGCAAAAACAAATGTTCTCATTGATTTAGAGTATCCTATAGTCTCACCTTATAGTCTTACTAATAAAAAAAATTAGGATAAAGGTAGCCTGATTCTAAGGACTAGGTGACTTACCTGATCCTATATTAGCATCCAATCACATGATCTAGTATCACGTAAAGGAGCGACTTGATGATTATAACTATTGTGAAAAGAATAATATTATTAAAAAATATAAAAAATGAACAATAGTAGTGCTAATCTTGTGAAAAATGAATGGTGAAATTAAATATTATTTTACTGTTCATTTTGCATGCAGTTGACTTTGTTGATTGCACAATTTTATATGACATATTTTTAATTTTTTTTCCTTCAATAGTATTATAATACTCGAGCTACTCTTTTATGTGATACCCGATCATATGATTGGATACCACATGACAACAAACTAATACCGGATCAGATAATTTACCTGATCCTTAATACCAGACTACCTTTATTCAAAAAAATTTGCTTGTTACTTAATAACTCTCTAAACTTGAGCAATGCCCTTTGATGGATAGAGACTCATAACCCGTACTCCTTTCAGAATAATGACCAAGATCAAAGATGAAGTATTAAATTGACACATTAGACTTGAGGAGTGTTAGAATAGTCCCACATTGCCTGCAGGTTTGGAGGTCTTGGGCTATATATATACAAGCCTATTTTATGAGGATGAGTTAGGGCCATGAAATTATTATCATTGGTATCAGAGCAGGTATTGGGCTATATATAATCTGAGCACTCCTCACCTTACAAGTTGGTTTTGCGAGATTGAGTTAGACCCGTTGAATTTCTTATCATGATATCAAAGCAGATATTTCTCCACGTCACCCAATTCAATTGTCCGCGTAATTTAGCTTGAATTAATCCCACCAACACGTGCAAGAGTGTGTTAGATGCCTGTCAACAAGAGAGAAGTAAAGAGTTTATGGTGTATTATAATATTAGTTACCTCATAAATCAATAACCAACATTAATTTTTGTTATCTTAGAAAACAAATGCAAAATGAGATTCAAGAAATTAAAGTTTTGAACCCGATGGTTGTGTCTAGATTTAGCCTAATCTGGACCCCATTAGATAGGCTCCACTTATTTGCACTTAGACTTCCCCCGATTGCAAATGGAGTACCATTATTTTCACCCACCAAATATATGAGGGCACTTTTGCCAAAAAGTCATTACTGCTTTGATTTAGATAATGAAGATCATTTTTTGTCCAATTTTCTATACAGTGAGTCTTGAGGTCATGAGTGTACAATTCATACAATGGAGAGATCATTTTTCTGCCAATTTTATATACAATGAGTCTTGAGCTCATGAGTGTACTATCCATGGTTTTAATTATTGCACTAGTACATTTCACATCTTAGGACTTAGTGAGACAATAATAAAACCCCGTTTTGCAGTAAAAAATCTTAGGTTGCGTTTGGGTTAGCTCTTTCACGGCTAATAAGAGCTTTTTTGCTCTTTGGCTTTGACAGAAAACTGCTTTCATATTGGGTAACACAGCTCCTCGCCCCATTTGCCCTAGCGGGGAACTATTTTAAGTGATAAAACTCATATTTTATCTATTCTGACAGAGAGCAGACAGAGAGCTGCTGTTGCGCTTATAAGAGTTAACCCAAACACAACCTTAGTTTTTTCATAGTGAACTTGTATAATATATTACAAGTTAAAAGTGTACTAATCGGCACTTTTGCACGCATGACACTATTTTTACTCATTCCATCGAACCTGTGATAGCCTTATAAACAACTATCATGCTTTGTTCAATCATCTAATATGTGTTGCAAAATTAAAAGTGTATTAATCGACACTTTTGTACACGTGACACTATTTTTACTCATTCCATTGAACCTGTGATAGCCTTATGAATAACTATTATGCTTTGTTCAATCATCTAATATTTGTTATTATTTTTATTTTTTAATGACTAATAGTGAAGCTCATTGATCTAATGGTTTGCATTATTTAATAAGTATGATTCTTTAATTGTGATATGTTCCAATGATGGGCAGCCACTTGAATGTCTAAATTGATTATATATACATACGTGTGTGTGTGTGTCACATGACATAAAAGTGAAATATATTTTAATAGTATAAGATCTAACATATATTATAATAGTACAAGATCATTTAAAGGCTTTTTTTTCTGTTATCGCTGAGATGTCTCGCATATATTTGATACGGCTTGGATTTTTGAGATCTAACACCATTGTAACATCATATGGTCAGTGTTTTATTCTATAGCACACGTCACACTCAAAAGTGAATTTCAGGTAATTTTTTGGAATATATGCCACATGATGGTTAGCTCAGTTAATGGTAGATAATATTTATTTAAGAGTACCTTTAAATTCACTCACCAAATCTTTGAGTTCACCCACGTTGAATCACATTGACTTGGTAGAATCAGATGATGGAGATCATTTATCCTCCCAATCTTTCACATGATGGATCTTGAGATCATAGGTCTACCATAAGATGGTTAGTGTATTATTTATCGTGACACACATCACAGAAAAGTGACTTTAACATCACGTGCATGCTTAAAATTGATTTTAAGGTCACTTTTTTGAGTGTGTACCACATGTAATAAAAAATTGACCTTCTGATGGTACGAACAGGTTTTCAAGATCCATCGTGTGAAAGATTGGGGAGAAAAACAATCTACATCGTCTGGTTCAATATAATCAATGTGTTTCAGCATAGGTGAACTCAAAGATTTAGTGGGCGGATTTAACGATAATTTTTAATTAATTTCATTTTTAAAATATATATTGGTCCCGTAGCTCAGTTGGTTAGAGCGTTGGTCTTATGAGCCGAAGGTCGCGGGTTCGAGCCCCGCCGGGACCATAATTTTTAAATACTAGACATATTTAAACTTCAAACAATAATATCCCTTTTTTTTCAAGTTTTAAAGTAGCTCATTATTTTAATACTAAATATTTAAACTTCAAACAATAATATCCCAATATATATGTTTTTTTCATTTTCAGGTAGGTCAACACTCAACGGATAAGAAAGACAAAATTTCGAAATAGAGAAGAGGGCCGATCCCTTTCAAGTTTCAATCCTGCCCCTTGTTGTTCCCACGTCTCTATAATCATTATTGGCGAGAGAAAAAGTGCCAGATATATTTATTTACTTTCATTAATTAAAGCTTTTTCTGAAATTCTTTAGCTGGGCCATGGCAATCCTCCACCCTCTCTTCTTTCTCTCTCCCCCAAGCTTCCTTTTACTACTACCCTTCTCATAACCCAATACCCACCCACCCACCCACCCACCCACCTCTCTCTTTCTCTCTCTAAAAGAGAAGAAAAATGGTATGATCATGGGTTTCAACAGTTCTTCAGGTATGCTATTAGTTTCCATTTTGTTATTTCATCAACTTTTTCTTCTATTGATTCTTTTCTCTTATTTCTCTTTAGTAGAAATGCACCCAAGTTCTAATTTCTTTGTTTTCATTGTTATATTTCTCGTTGTTGACTTCCTAAAACGAAGAGAGTTCCAGGCAGTAGCATTAAAATAAGTAGATGGACATGGAATTCTCTGCACCATAATGCAGGTGGCCACCGATTGCATTTATGTTAAATCGGAATTAAGATCCCAAATATACAATGCGATTTTCTGAAATTTTATTGCAAAATTCAAATTTTCTTTTAATTTTAGCTGTAGTTATGGTTGATGTTGTAGTTTTTCCATTGCATGAAATGGGTTATGCTGATTTATGCTGTTCTGTAGTGGTGTAATAATTGCATTGAGTATTTATAGAGACCTTGGATGTTTTAGTTTAATGAGTTGATCTTCGATCGGAAATTGTTCCCTGCCTTGGATGCTGATTGCCCCGCCCGAAAATCGTACCCATGGGGCGGGCAATTGTAACTGTCTGGTTAATGTGGTTTCTTTAACATTAATTGTTTATTTCACGTAGCGGTACACTTGGAGACTTTTAGTAGATGGTCATGATAGGTCGGAGTCCTCGTCTAGTTTGCTTTTTTATGTTGGTTAGGCTTAATCCCAACGTGTAAAATTAAGACACTTTGAAGAGCGGTCCCTGGGCTTAATCGATCGATCGATGCTGGGAGCGATCGATCGATTCTGGACAAAATTAATTGTATGCTCTCGGGTTACAAACGATTGATCGAGCTTGGAAGTCGATCGATTGAGTATGAGCATAAATTGTTTGGTATCTCTCAGGTTGAAATCAATTGATCGAGCTGTGAAATCGATTGATATATTTTGGGCAGATTAGTTTCGCAGATTTGGATGGCTTGACTATTTTAAAAGATTTTTTGGTCAAAGTTTCCTAATGTATATTGGAACCTATTAGTAGAAGGTTTTTCTAGGGTTTCAAGAGAGTTTGCTACAGAGTGAAAACTGGTGAATACTTTAAGAGGCAAGGTATTGAAGAAAAGCTTGGGGATCGAAGCATTCGATTGAAGTCGTTCTTGTATTGGAATCGTTACTATATTCCAATAGATCTCTTCTTTGTTTTTGAAGGACTACGTCCTTGTTTATTCAACGTGTTGGCTGTTGAAGATCATGTCAGATCTTGACTGAGAGTACACTAGAGAGAAGAAAGTGTGCGTTGTAACTGTTCCGAAATATAGTGCATATACTCCGTGGACGTAGCCCTAGATTGGGTGAACCATGTAAATCCTTTTGTGTTGTGTGATTGCTTCTGCGTCTTCTTCTTTTGCTGTATTCATCGTGATAGGGAGTTCGGTATCTTGGTGAATTCCTAACATATGGTATCAAAGCGAGGTTTACGCTACAATGGCGATGAAGGTCTCAAATACACGATTCAAGGTGGAGAAGTTTTCGAGGAACAATAACTTCACTTTATGGCAAGTCAAGGTCACAAATCTCCTTGTCCAATAAGACATTGATGATGCTCTACTTAGGAAGGAGATAGGGAAGAAGGCAGAGACGCCCGATGAAAAGTGGATCTCTCTTAATAGGATAGCTGTAAGCACTATCTGATTGTGCTTGTTCGATGAAGTCCTGTATAACGTTTTTCATGAAAAGACGACCGTGGATTTGTGAAAGAAGATTAAATCTCTCTACATGACAAAGTCGTTGTCAAATAGGCTCTTCATGAAGAAACAACTCTACACACTTCGTATGATTGCTGGTACGCGTAATTATGATCATTTGAATTCGTTTAATAAAATAGTTAGTGAACTATTGAGAATTGACGTGAAACTTGAAGAACTTTCACTTCTCTTGCTCACCTCATTGCCTGCATCTTATGAGCACTTTGTTACCACATTAATTTACGGTAAGGATATCATAGTTTTCGAAGAAGTGATTGCTGCACTTCTTTCAGACGAATTGAGAAAACAACCCAAATCTAACTTCGACGGAACTAGTCTCTTTAGCGAAAGGGGCCGAAGCTATGATTGTAAAAGAGATAAGTCCAAAGGGGATAATAAATCAATGAGAGGAAACATCAGGTCCAAATCGAAGGGTGACAGAAAGGATATTAAACAATCTGAACATATTTGCAAATATTATAAGTAGAGATTGAATAAAGATAAAAGTGATGAAGGGATTTCACAACAGGCTAGTATTGCTAAGTCAGATTCCGGTGAAGATCTACTGTGTGCATTATTAGGCTCCAGTCAGGTTGATGGTAGATGGATCTTAGATTCAGGAGCATCGTATCACATGTATCCGTGCATGGATTGGTTTGACCAGTACAAGGTAGCCATTTGTGGGACGATTTTGATGGGGAATGGCAGTGTATGCGAAGCAGTGGGTGTCGGTTCTATCAGAATAAAGATGTTTGATGGTTGTGTTCGTACTCTTATTAAGGTTAGACATATGCCCGATCTGAAGGAAAATCTGATCTCGTTGGGGTTATTGGATGAGATAGGATGTCAAGTCATCCTAGAATCCGAAAAATTGAAGGTTGCACGAGGTGCTATGACTTTGATGAAAGGTGAAAAGATTGGGAATCTGTACATTCTATTAGGTGACACAATCAACGACAATGGTGTTATAGCTACGAAAGATTTCAAGGATCTCTCAGATTTGTGACACAAGAGGCTTGGTCACATGAGTGAACATGGGCTAACAAAGCTCATAAAGAATAAGGCGATTTATGATATTTAAACTTGTAAACTGAAATTTTGTGAATATTTGATCTTCGAGAAACAAAAGAAAGTTAATTTTTCCAGAGGAAAACATACTACGAAGGAGTTGATTGATTACATACATTCAGATGTATGGGGACCGGTTAAAGTCACTTCAGTAGGTGGAGCCAACTATTTTGTGTCATTCATAGATGACTACTCTAGGAAAGTTTGGGTGTATCCGATTAAGAATCAGTCGGATGTGTTTCAGAAATTCAAGCAGTGGCAGAGTAAGGTTGAAAAACAAACAGACAGAAAGGTGAAGATTTTCAGATCAGATAATGGTGGAGAATACTTGTCATCAAATTTCAAGGCTTACTGTGAAAATCAGGGGATTGTTAGGCACTTAACAGTTCCTGAAAATCTTCAACAAAATGACGTAGCTGAAAGGATGAATAGAACACTATTGGAAAAAGCGCGGTGTATGTTGAATCATTTCGGCTTGAGTCATTGGTTCTGGGCAGAGGCATTGAGCACAACGTGTTATTTGGTTAACCAGTTGCCATTAGTGACATTGAACTCAAAAAATGCAGATGAGGTTTAATATGGAAGACACGAAAGTTACTCACTTGAGGGTGTTTAGATGTGCCGCGTATGCATTACTTCAATGGAGTGAACGATCCAAGTTGTTCCAAAATCTAAAAAATTGTGTCTTGATTGGTTATGGCGACGGAATAAAAGGTTATCGTTTGTGGGATACACAAACTCACAAAGTGATAGTTGAAAGAGATATTACTTTCAACGAAGATGAGTTTCTGATGAAAAAGGCGAAAAACAAACCTCAGTCATTTGGTGAACCACAGGTACAAGTTGATGTTGAAAGGCATAGGCAAGATGTGAGAAACAATGAAGACTCTGAGATAGAGCATGATGGTATAGTTTCTCAAGACTTGCAGTCCTAGGTACCAGTTCCGGTTCAAGCTACCTTGAGAAGGTCAGAAATGACGAAGAAATGTCCTGAAAAGTTTAATGATATGGTTTCTTTAGCACTTGCACTTATCACAGAGAATGGGGAATCAAATATAGTTCCAAAAGCTCGGGTGGATACAAATGTAGTAAAGTGACAGTTAGTTATGGAAGAAGAATGACAATCACTTTTGAAAAATGAGGCTTGGGATCTCATGAAACTTCCTAAAGGGAAGAGGGCCATCGGTTGTAAATGGGTCTTTCGAAAGAAAGAAGGTGATAAGAGACAAACTTCGAAGTTCAAAGTAAGGCTAGTTGCAAAGGGGTTCTCTCAGAAAAAGGGTATCGATTACAATAAGATATTTTCTCTGGTTGTGAAGTACACATCGATTCGCACGTTGTTGGCCGTTGTTGCTCAGAAAAATATGGAATTAGAATAGATGGATGTGAAAACAACTTTCCTCCATAGAGATCTTCAGGAAGAGATTTATATGAGACAACCAGAAGGATTTAAAGTAGAAGGGTCATAATCGCTCATTTGCAGATTGAAGAAATCATTATGCGGTGTCAAATAGGCACCCAGACAGTGGTATAAGAAGTTCGATTCATATATGCTGAGCATAGGGTATCATAGGGGTAGTATGATTGTTGTGTCTACTGGAAAGAGTATTGTGAATGGGAGAGAATCTTCCTAATTCTCTATGTAGATGATATGTTGATAGCAGTAGAAAGTAAGGTTGAAATCAACAAGCTGAAAAGATCATTGAGTCAGAAATTTGAGATAAAGGATTTTGGTTCTTCAAATAAGATCCTAGTTATGGAAATCACAAGAGATCGTGAGAACACGACCAGATTTAGCACAAGCCTTGAGTGTGGTTAAGTGGATATTGAGATATCTGAAAGGTACTACTGAAAATGGATTGATGTTTGAAGGTGGAGATACATGTGAGTTGGATCCTCTACTGTTATGTTAATTCTGATTATGCTGGTGACCTTGACAGGAGAAGGTCTACCATGGGATACATGTTCATTTTGGCAGGTGGAGTAATCAGTTGGAAGTCAGTGTTTCAAGGGATAGTTGCGTTGTCAATTACAGTGGCCGAGTATATAGCGGCTACAGAAGTTGCTAAGGAAGCCTCATAACTTAAGGGTTTGGTCAGTGAATTTGGTAAGGTTGATGAGAGCACCGATATCTTCTGTGACAGTCAGAGTGCCATTCACCTAGCAAAGAACTAAGTTTTTCATGCTAGGACGAAGCATATAGATGTCCGGTATCATTTTATCAGAAATATGATAGAAGATGGAGAAGTATCAATTGAGAAGATTGATATGAAAGAAAATGCAACGGATATGTTGACCAAACTGGTTACATAGAATAAGTTTAGGCATTGCCTAAACTTGATCAACACTTGTCGCAAATGTTGATGCCCGTTGGGGTGGTGACGTGGTTGAGGATGAAACCTAGGTGGAGATTGTTGGTTAGGTTTAATCCCAACGCGTAAAATTGAAACACTATGAAGAATGGTCTCTGGGCTTAATCGATCGATCGATGTTGGGAGCGATCGATCGATTCTGGACAAAATTAATTGTATGCTCTAGGGTTGAAATCGATTGATCGAGTCTGAGCATAAATTGTTTGGTATCTCTCGGGTTGAAATCGATCGATCGAGCTGTGAAATCGATCGATCGATTCTAGGCGGATTAGTTTCGAGGATTTGGACAACTTGGCTATTTTAGAAGATTTTTTGGTCAAAGTTTCCTAATGTATATTGGAACCTATTAGCAGAAGGTTATTCTAGGGTTCCAAGAGAGGTTTCTACAAAGTGAAAACTGGTGAATACATTGAGAGGCAAGGTATTGAAGAAAAGCTTGGGGATCGAAGCATCCGATTGAAGCCGTTCTTGTATTGGAATCATTACTATATTCCAGCAGATCTCTTCTCTGTTTTTGAAGGACTACGCCCTTGTTTATTCAGCGTGTTGGCTGTTGAAAATCGTGTCAGATCTTGATTGAGAGTGTACTAGAGAGAAGAGAGTGTGTGCGTTGTAAACGTTCTGAAATGCAGTGCATATACTCCGTGGACGTAGCCCTAGATTGGGTGAACCACGTAAATCCTTTTGTGTTGTGTGTGATTGCTTTTGCGTCTTCTTCTTTTACCGTATTCATCGTGATAGGGAGTTCGGTGTTTTGTGAATTTCTAACATTTGAGATGAGGGTTATACATTTGGTTGGCGGGACAGACCGGTTAGAGCAATCTATAATAACCCAAATGAGGCATTTTTCAATGAACATTGCCTATACCTGTTTTGGCGTGAAGATTAGCGGTTCACTCTTTCTGTAAAACTCGTGTGTGGTTGAAAATAAAGATATTTGATAATTAGTGATATTTAAGCATGATGGATTTCCCTTTGAACGGAAATGCCTTTGGATTTAGCACATTAATGATTTTATATCTGAGGTAAGTATCCATCGGTGACTTTTTAGCCCTTCAATTTGTTTCATTTGAATTTAAAACCTTGAAATTAAGCATTGAGTTGATCCTGCTAGGATTGTTAACACTTGATTTGAAACCACTTAGAAAATAGTCTGATGTAGACATTGGAGGAATAGAGTGATTGGAAAATCTCTATTATTTAGGTAAAGACATCAATAATCCCAATGTAAGAAAAAGGGTTGGCCAATATTTGTTATTTATCTAACTTACAATTTCCATTTATTTGGTGGCAAACGCTCCATTATGGGATTAAAAAGTAGGGATTATTTACCTTTCCTAAATTGATTTTAATGAATAATATGTACTATTTAAATAGAACATCTATAAGTGAGGTTATGCAGTACATTAGTTGGGCATAAATGGAGCTTTTGAATTTAGATAATCAATCAATCACCATCATCGCCTTGTCCCTCTATTTTGTGCTGGCTTTGCAATTTTCAGTACTCCACTCATTTCTGTACAAGCCTAAAGCCCTGGCTTGATATGGATTTATGGTATGACTCACTATAAGTATTTGACGAGTTTTTATAGCCAACTGTCACCCTCCTACTTTTTCAGCTGGGATTGGGCCCAGCAGCGATGGAATTAGATTAGAGAATCGATGATTCTTAAATAAAAATTTATGGGTTCCCAATCAATTAATTTGTAGGACTTAGCTAGCCATCTTTTTTGCATTGATTTTACTACATGTAATCGATTAAGCCAATCAATAATTTATCAAGAAAACCTGTAAATTCATGCCACTGGTTGCAGAAGGATGGTGAGTTAAATGCTACAAATTGATTGATTGGCCACCCACAAATTTTGATCTATGACTTTCACAATTTTTAAAACTTTTGTGAGATAATTTATTGAAAATGATGGCATCCATTGAGAATGACCAAATTCCCCTTAGTAGGGGAAATGTGTTATGATGGAAGAATGATTTGGTCAACAATTCTCGCTCAGCTTTGCATGGTTGATGAAAATGGAAAAAAACCTTACGTATAATTCAAGGCCATGTCAAAAGGAAGGCTGATGGAAAGAGTTCTGGGAACAAAACCTGTGAAAGTGCCTGGAATCATGGTAGTATATCAGTAATTGGTACACAAGAGAACGTACCAAAGTAGAAGTGGTACCGTAGTGGAAAATTTATCTTTCCCTTTTAGCCCTAAAATCAACTAGTTTGCTTATTTGTCGTTTGGATATGAAAGCTAGAAAATGATCCTAGTGCCTGGAGAGTATTAGACCTTATGGTTGCTGTAATAGCCCGAAAAATCACGCTAAACTATGACCTCGGGATCCGTGCCCGATCGGTCATAGGTTTAACCAAATAGAAGTCCAATAGTTAGTATGGGGTGTGATGAACGGATGAGATGTGATGGGTTGAGTGTCTGTGTGGTGTGTGTTGAAAATTTAAAGTCACATACACCTCAATAGGTGCATGTTCTCAACACACAAGCTAGGGGGGGAGATAAAAGGGTTTAATAACCCTAAAATCAATAGTTTGGTTGTTGAGAGAGAAGTAAAGAAGAGAGAGAGAGAGGAGTAAAGAGGGTGATTAATACAAGGAGTAAATGCTAGTTGAGGAAGGGAGATTCGAGCAATAAACGTCGGATTCGACGCGAGGGATCCGCTAGAAGCAAAGCTGGAACTCTAGCCTTCCAACCACTTGATTTGAAATCAATTTGAGATTGATTCAAGGTAAACTTTTGTGAATGAAATGCATAGATTGTAGTTGAAAATGGTGTAAATCATAGGTAAATGGTTTAGAAAAATAGAGGAAAAAGTGTGGAAAAAGATTGAGAAGAATGTACCAAAGTTGACTGACAATTTCGATTAATCGAAATTGAGTTTCGATTAATCGAAATTGGCCAGGAAGTTGAAAAGTCAATGGACCCCGATTTCGATTAATCGAATTGGAGTTCGATTAATCGACTTTGGATTTCGATTAATCGATTTAGGTATCGATTAATCGATCGAACCTCCAAGTGGACCCTGTGGGAGGAAATGATTGGGAAAATCGACTAATCGAAATGGGATTTCGATTAATCGATTTCAATTTTCGATTAATCGATTTGGGATCGATTAATCGATTTTAGGAACTCGATTACTCGAATTGAGAATCGACTTGGCTGAACAGAGAATTTCGATTAATCGAATTAGTATTCGATTAATCGAATGAAAATCTCGATTAATCGATGTGAGAATCGATTAATCGATATTGACTTTCGATTAATCGATTTTGGAAATCGATTAATCGAATCAGATTCGATTAATCGATTTTGGAGTTCGATTAATCGACTGAGATAAATTATGTTAACTTTTGAGTTTGACCTTAAGATTCTTGGAGGGTCTTGGACCTTCTTTATTGCATCCTTTGTGATGTGTTTCACCTGTTATGTGGTACCATAGGCGGTACGTGTGAACTAATGCACAAGGAGCCACGTGGGACCTTGATGCGTTGCGCAAACAAAGACTTGAGGTAGGGAACACCTTGAACATGTACTTTATTTTACAAGAGCATGTATGTAGTGATATATAATTCAAATTCAAATGTTTTATTGCTTAAGAATTGTGAAAAGTGTGTGTGTGACATCCATAAGAGTAATTATAATGAGCCATCCCCAGGGGATGATAAAGTGAAGAGATAAGGGCATCAGGTGTGATGCAAGTAAATGGATACATCCCAGGGATGTATCCAAGATTGAATCATGTTTGATAGGGCCTAACTGATATAAGATAGCACACCTACACGGTGAATAACTATATGTAAGGCACCGATATTTTTGTTATTTGAGGTTTGATAGGGTACCCCACTGACGTGGCGGGATATCCACGACTGACACGGCAGGATATCCGTGACCGATACGGCGGCGAAACCGTAGGCGGTCGTGAGGCTTATCCAGACACGATAGCACACCTGTGGGTGTTGATTTGAGACAAGTGAAACCGCCACCAATCCCGGGAAAGGGGCTTGGTACTATATGGTATTCCTGTGGAATACGTTAAAGTGTCTATATAGATGACGATGAAGGGTATCTCATCGGGGCTCGATGCTATATTGCTTGGATTACTTAAGTTGAAAGTTTAAGTTTTGCTTTAGGCCTTTTCAAAGATCATTCATGAGTAAATAAAAGACACGAGTAAACTACAAGAAAATGTAATACTTTTAATCGTTTCATCAATAATCGATAGACACATCATGCATGGCATATCATGGAATATATGTGAGTAATAATTTATATGTTCAACCGTGTTTTGTTCCCTATTGAGCTAGGATGTAGCTCACCCTATAGACTATACGTCGCAGGTCCACTACTAGCGCCGAGGCTTGAGGGAGGAGACGACCACAGTGAGTGGGACCTTGCCGAGACGAGTTAGAGCCACCTCCTGAGGACTTCTTCTAGAGGACTTCGTTGTGCCACTTTGAGGGCTTTTTGAGAGAGATTTGTACGGCTTGGTATGTCAAGCCTTGTTTTGTTTAACCATGCATATATTGAGTTGGGACTATTCTTTTGGGACGAACCATCCGTGATGATTGCTATCATCGATGGTTTGGATCGGTTCTCCATTCATGCAGAGGCATGAGGGTAGAACTGTCTTTTGGAGAATTACTTAATATAGATTTAAATTCCGCAGCTCCTTTATTATTTCATTTTATGCTTGATATGCCAATGTTCCGTGCTTAGCTAAGGGGCACAGTCAAGATGATCGTGCTGATGGCACGGGTTTCGGGGTGCCGAAATCCGGGCTGTCACAGTTGCTGACTAGGTGTGCATGCGAAAAAATGCAGATTCCTAGATGAGCTCTTTTTGCTGTGTGAATCCTTAGATGTTGGATCACCTTCAACACCGTGGATTATATTTTTAACATAGTTCTCTCTTTACTGTTCGGACTCATGGTTGTTGGATCACCTCTTGATCAACGGTCATGGTTCTTACCATATCTAGGACTGACTTCACTGCTTCCAGATGTCAGTGATGCTTTCCTTGGTTGGTGTGCTATTGACTTCCTGGTCTCTGGGGATTCCAGTCTAGGTTAGAATCCTCTAGAGATAATTGCTTGGTAATCATCTCAAGTATATGGGAAGAGTGGAGCAACCGTGCCTTTTGTGACGAAGCTGTTAACATCTAAGGGTCTTTTTGTGACGGAGGTGTTTTTCGTGGGCCATTTCATGGAAAATTTCTCTGGTTTGAGGTTGAAAGGAGGTTTTCTATAGTCATGAGAGCCTTACGAAGATTATCGAAGAGGGGAAAATGCCTTTGATGGATTCTCTAAGTTCCATTATGATGGTAGGACGGGGTGGATTGATCCATGATCACATGATTTTGGCTTGTCTGGCTTGTTCCAGCCCGTTGGGGACATGTGAGTAATGAGGCTGAAGTACATGCCACATCCTTGGTCGTCATATCCTCATTCAAGCCATGGTGGACATGCCAATTGTAGATGAGGAATCTCATCATCGCAGATGGATTACTAATAGAGATAAGTCCCCAAGTCCCTATGGAGTTTGTTTAGTTGGATTGAGAAAATGTTCATCTTTTTGTTGTTTTTGTCTTTTTTATTATTATTATAAATTGTTGGCCTACATTCTTCCATCATGTTCATAGGGTGGCCAACTAAATTGTAGATTCCTTCGTAATAGAAAGTATTGACAAGGTTTCTCTCGCAATGGGGTATCTTCATTGGTAAGTTTCTTGGTTTAGTTTTTTATTTTGGCAGCCAACTCCTGTTTGTCTTCCCTGTTATGCCTATTATTTTTTATTTTTATTTTAATAGATTAGCCTTATTGAGTACACGTTTGAGCCCAACTTACCTGATGGGGACATCAGATTTAAAGAACCACCTATGATTTATCAGAGGCGAAAGAAACGTCACGATGACGGATATCCGTGAAGTTTCAGTTAGTTACTGGCAGTTACAGTTAGTTGTTTATTTTCAAATTTCGAATATGTACGGTTACAGTTAGTTATTTATTTTCAAATTTCGAATATATTTGTAAAATGCCTATAAAATTCTTTGTAAGAACTATTTTTATTTAATTCATGATTATGAACTTTGCTATGCAAATTGAAAACGAGATGTTTTACTTCGAGAGTGTGATTCTCTCAGAATAGAAGAGTGGTTCTTCTATACGCGTGTGGTTGGTGCGAAGTCGATCATTCAATCTTCATATCCACTTTTATCTCACTTGAAAAAGTAAGTATTTGATTCTTATTTTTTTTCATTCTACCTACAATCCTATTTGAATTCTAATTACCTAGAATCCTATTTCTCTTTGTTAAATCCGCTCATTTTCGAAAGAACTCCTGTGTAAGTTTGTTCAAATTCCTAAACTTTTGGAAATCTAGATGTTCGCCTAAGAATCCTAGTCTTCTAGATCCAGAAAGGAAATGTGCAACGAAAGTAACACTAGTTTGGGCTATTGTAAATCATGTAATTGGAAATCTTTTCATTTCCCGTGTTAATTTGTTAAGACAACTTATATTTCAATTATTTTTATTAATCTTCAATTAATCTCAGCCCATCTAAATCACATTGTGTTAGTACCCGCATCATTACCTATATATATATATATATATATATATATATATATATATATATAAAGCCAAGTCCAGTTGATTGCATAATTGCATTTGATGTACTTATCAAAAAAGAAAAATAAAAAATATTAGCAGTTTTGTGTGTGGAAAAATTCTGCTTATACTTCTGCCACATAAATGTACTAGAAATCTGTCATTTCTTTGTTTCTATCTATCATATACCCAGTTCTTTGGACAATGATTTGCTTGTACTTGCTTTTTTTTGTTAGAAATCCATCCACTTTCACTTCTCCATCTCAATTCTCTATATCAAATTGCGACATGCTGTCTCATTTGTATATGTTGGTTGAATATTGTTAAAATTCTATTTCATGATGTATCATTCTTATCCCTTAATCATATTGCCACGTCATGTACGTTTCTATGCCAGGTTTTTGTTAGATCGTATGCATTCACATTATAATTGTAGAGAATGGGTTCTGGAGACTGGTTTAAGACAATAATTAGTCTAAAGAAAACAAAGGAAGGCAGCTCAAAACAAATTAAGGTAAGCAGCCCTCAAGTGTTTTTTGTTTGCACTATGGACTTATGTTTTCAGCCAATGCCATTGGGTTTCACATGTTTTGACAAGGGAGCCATCTGGCTTTTGCTGCTTTAGTTTATTGTGGACAAATATCCGTTTTTCCATGTTTCAAATAGATGAAAACGAAATTCAAGAACATGGAATATTTGTTATGGATAGCTTTTTACATGAGGGAGGGAAGAGTGGTCTTCTAACATTACCTTATGCTTCATTATGCCAATGTACACATTTGGGTGAAAAATTTATATGTTGGCTTGTTACCTTCGAGTTCCATCAAATTACTTTATTCTATCCTAAATTCTATTAGAAATTACTTATCTTATTATGCATATGTGTCTAGCATCCATTCTTGGTTTGTTTTACTTATCTAATTATGCATTGCCAATTGACCATCATTTTTTACTCATATCACGAATCTTAAAATCCATAATGTTAGTAGTATGTACAAACAATGAAGAATTATAACTGAAACTTCTATCTTTTTAATTTTAATGTTAATTTTTATTTTATTTTTTTAAAGTATTGATGCCTTAGGGACTTGACAAAAATTCCTTTACTTGGTGGAGTGATAGTGAAGCATAAATGCCCTGATATAAAAAATAATTTTGTAAAATGATAAAACAATAGCATATTCCTAGGATAGAAAAGTAATAGGAGGCGGCATTTCATCCATCATTCATGAGTTTCTTGACTTTTTCTGAAAATTTTAATTCAAAATTCAGGGGCTGAATTTGTCCCACAAGGTGTCAAGAAAATCTGTTCAGTCTGCGGATTTAAAATCTCCCATACTATGTAGATAATTTGCCATACATAGAACCAGATTTGGTAAATGGAGAAAATAAATGAAGATGAGGAAATATTTTACAAGAATATTATTGGAGCATTTCCCCAGATGCTTGAAATGGATGTAGGAAACAAGAAGAGAGAACTTAGGTATTTGTGACGACTATCTGCTTTCATGGAAGCAATGGGTGGAAGTATACTTTGATCTGGATAATCCGATATACTTTTTCAATGCCGCGAATTGCAAATAGATGGGATTTCCTACATATCATTGTTACTTCATTCCCATGTGAAATATTTTGGGTAGTTCCAAATATTACTTTCAGATAAATGATCCAAAGCTACATGTGCATTGCGATAACAATTTCCTCTTTGAATTCTCTGATCTCTACTCCGTGATAATATATTAACCGAACTCTAAAGTCTTTGAGGGAAACTGCTAGTCTTAGTCTCTTAGATGTCATTTTAATTGAGAGAAAACAAAGATTTGTTGAGAGAATGAACACAGAGACCAGTTTGACAACAATGCCATTGCTAGCACTTGTATATTGTAGGAAAATAAATTAATGGAAGAAGGGGGAAAAAGATTCGGAGTTGTCATTGTTGAATCTAGGTATTCTAAGGTCTGCATCACCACTGTGCTCACTAGTGGCTCACTCTAATAACAAATCTGTGGGCACTGTGTAGATTCGATTTGCTATGCGCTGTGGGAATCCGAACATTAGGTAAAGACAGTTTTGTAACAAAATGAGATGCAAGTAGAGGACCTGAATCAAGTCATATTTCTCCAAGATGAGGCTTACTAGAACACTAACATAAATCAGGTTCATTGCCAACAGGAAGATATGCATAATGGATGGGAGATCTGGGGGGAAACACCTCAAAAGTTTAATGGAGCATGCATATATTGAGTAACAACACTTTTTTTTTGATCGGTATTGACTAACGACAGTTACTGCATAATAGAGATCTGGTCAAGTGATTGTAACATGTATATTGGATTTCCAACAGGTCTTTGATACATTCAAAATATATTGAAGTGTCTCACCATCTTAATTTATCTTGATTTGAATCCTTCGGAATATTCAAATACCTACTCCCCAACACGCCTGCCTGCTTATTAAGTAAATCAAGGGTGTACTTTCTTTGGGAAATAAGGATACCCTCTGTGATCTAGCATCTTCAATCCCACGGAAGTATAGGATCCAAGTCTTTATCCGAAATAAGTATTTCAGAGGACCCAAGTCTTTGATTCAAACACGTGACTCAGGTACTTTTAAATCTCCTAACTCTGTTTCTTCATAATCAGTAATAATAACAATATTGCCGACATAAGCAATGAGAGTAGTGAGCTGAAGACCTCTTTCATAACCAAGGGGTGATCATAGTGAGTCTTCTTAAAGCCGAACGTAACAATGACATCTCTAATCTTTTTAAACCATGCCCTTGGTGATTACTTCATCCCATGGATAGCGCCCTTAATGAGTCCACACACTTGTCCCTTCTCCCTCATGGGTGAAGGCAGGAGGAAAAGCCATATCAACCTACACTTTAAGATCGCCATGAAGAAATGCATAGTTAACATTTAGTTGATGAAGAGGTAATCTCTTATGAACTGTAAGAGATAAGATGGCACAGATATAATTCAACTTAGCAAGTAACGGGTGCAAAGCTTTCTTGATAATCCACTCGATAAGTTTCAATATAACCTTTAGCTATCAACCGGGCTTTATACCCCTTAATTGAACCATTTTACTGATATTTTACGGTGTAAACCCACCTACAACCAATAACCTTTTTTCCATCGAGCAACCCAATAACTTCCCAAGTATCATTCTGTTCAAGAGCTTCATCTCTTGAATCATGGCATGCTTCCACTGTGGCTGCAATAAGGCATAAAAAACACTAAATGAGATCCTAGTAAAGGTAATGGAAGAAATAAATGAACAGTATGAAGGGGAAGGGCATGATACAACAGAAACTGACTCATAGGATAAGTACAAGACCTAGACCCCTGATGTACTGTAATCAACAAATCCAAGTAAGATGAATTTTAGTCTATGGTACGAGGAAGAGTGAGCTCATCTTCCTTTTTCCAAGTGGACACATTTGTAGTCAAAGTTTCAACTTTTTTTTTTTTGTGAATACTCTTTTTCTCAACAACGGGAGGCTCAACAACAGGCTCAACACATGGCTCAACAATGGAAGGGTCAGCAGACAACTCAACAGTAGTTGCTCAATAATAGCAGCCAGAGAAGAATAAGAAGAACACAAGTGGGGCTCTTTGAAATGTCACTTCTCCCCCTAAAGAGAATTCTCACAACCAACAGATGAACAAAAGGGGACAATCTCAAACATGGTGATGTCCATAGATACATATCACTTTTTGAGTGAATGGATCCTAATATCTATAACCTTTCTGGGTGGATGGATACATAAGAAATATAAATTGGCTTGCAAAATATGAACAAAGCAAACACAACTAAACAATTTGGGTGGAGCATAAAACAATGGAGAGGAAAATTGTGGATAGGAGTAGGTATCCAACTAATTAAATAGATCACAGTGAGAACTGCCTCAGACCTGTACCCTTTAGGCACATGCATTTCAAGTAACAAGACACAAGCAACTTCAAGTATGTGTTGATTTTTTTTTTAATTTATATGCAAGCTTATTAAGCTCAAAAATAAAAAACTAGAGGGGTACAAAAACAAAATTTACAGACAAATAGAAACCCAAATATTTCATTTCACAAGCTTTGGCATCGCCGTCACCCATGAAACAATAGAAACCCAAAAAAACTGTACAAGTCATCAACCATTATCATTAACATTAAGACCCCATTTGTTTGCAACCTTGAAATTCACCATCAGTGGGTTATTAATGCCATGCCCATTAAACATAATGTAGAGATTCTCAGTGATATCTTTGATGATACACTTTTTATGCTTATTAACCCCTTCAAAAATTTGAAGGTTTCTTTCTTTCAACAATCCCATTTTGTTCGGGTGTATGGCAACACGTGTACGGTCACACAATACCATATTCCTGAAGGTATTTTGGCGATGATGGAAGACATACTCCCCCACATTATCCGACTACAATACCTTAAAATTTGCATGATATAGACTAGAGTCCACACCATCTTGTGGAATGTCGGAAATATCGAGACAACTTGATCTTTGGATTTCATCATCAACGGCGCCTTCGGGTAGAATCATCCACAAATGAAATGGGAGAACTCTTTTCATTGTCGTGAAGTAGAGCACCCTCTTCTCATACCCTTGACCACTAATTTTCGCCGTAGAAAGGTTCTGAAATGCACAATAAGAATGAAAGAAGGTTACACTATAGGTAAGATGTCTGGTAAGACTACTAACAGAAAGAAGGCTAATAGGTATGTTTGGAGCATGGAGAGTATATTCTAGAATAAAATAACTACTTAGGTGTTTCTTTTCCCTTAGAAGGAACGAGTCCATCAGCAATGTGAACATGGTGAGGAGTAGGTAATGGAGGACCATGAAAGAAAGTGAGAGAACATGCCAGACATGTGGTCAGTAGCTCCAGAATTAATGACCCATGGAGGTTGTCAAACTGATAGATCATAGATGTAAGTGCAACATTGCCAAAAATGGTGTTTTGGGGAGATTTAAACTATCCGATTTGTGGACTATAAATTAATATCAACCGTGGTTTTTAGTTTTAATGGCTGATAAGAAAGTTTATCAATCAGATTGTTCGCATTTACTTATCGGTATGTTTCTTTGGGCTGAGACATGTTCCAGTGATAGATTGCCACTAGAGCAATTTAGATTGATCACAGATGTGTGCCACATGACATAATGATAACTCACACCTCAATGGTGTGAGATAAGAAGTCTAAGTTTAATGATGTAAGATCATTTAAACACCATTTTGGTGTTTAAATGTCTGTCAGGAGCCTTTATCCCTATTTCAACTATACGGATACATAATCTTCACTGTTTATATAATGCTCCAGTCCAAGCACATAAACAGTTCCCCATATCTTTTATAACAGGCCATTTATCAGCAGATAAAGAAACATAATTGCAGCAATCATTGATGAGCAGTATCTGGTTTTGAAAGAGTAACATAACAGACTCTAGATTTATCAGTTTTGAGTTCTTTTTTTGCCTCATAATTTTCTCAGTTCAGCTCAGAATTAAATGAGATTAAATGGGACATGCGTCAGGATGAAAAATGATCCTAATAGAACTGATTTCAGGGTGTAAATAGCCTTTAATTTCCTCAGATAGCTGGAACAGAAATCAGGCCTAAAAATGGAGAATAATTGGAGACCGGAAACCCATAATAGCACCATAAAACACTGTAGATATCCCTCACCGATGCAAAAATTCCAAAACTCAGTGATTTCCCCTAAAAGACCGACCAACCCTTCCTATCCTCACTCAGATCTACCCATCAACAACTCTGGGAGGCCAGAAAACCACGAAATAATGGATTTCAGCTTGTGAAAAAACTCCAAAAAACACTTTCTATACTTGATTGAAAAATCTGCAGAAATACAATAAACTCACCATAAATCACTTTATCATAAACTAGTCTTCATCGATCTTTAGAGGTCAACTGTTGACCTAGGGCTGATGCTAGCACATCACATGCTGACGTCAACAGCCACATGCCACCAATCACAGGTTCGGCAGGGAACCTTGCTCTGATAGCACATTAACTTGGTGTATGTACAGGTATAAGGGTTTAGATTGATATATTAGGATTTCGGTTGTGTGTTTGTGTGCGCGTGTGTGAGAGAGAGAGAGAGAGAGAGAGAGAGAGAGAGAGAGAGAGAGAGAGAAGGTGATGATTCCGATGACGATGACAATGCTAGTGATGATGGTGGTAATGATGGAGGAGATGTACCACAATGGGTTAGAGGTCAATGTTTAGAGTACATTGCCGATACTCACTATCAAAACTGAAGTTGTAATTTTGTATATTAGTATGTATAATGTATGACATGCTTTTATTAAATAAGAATGTGTATTTTTCCCCTTCTTTGTCTTTGAGTCATTTCCAAATTTTTGTTTGTGTTAGTTTTAATTGTTAGACTTAGATACTTGTTATTATATAGTTTTTTTTTTTGCTTTTTAATTTTAAAAAATAAAAATAAAAAAATTCATTAAGCTGTGGCTTAAGCGATTTCGCTTAAGCGAAATGCAATCAAATCGCTGAGCATGGCTTAAACGATTTAACAACATTGTTTGTACGCATAAGGGTAAGATAGAGTCTAGCATATTATATGTGCTACTCAATCGTGTCATGCAATCTAGAGATAGTTTTCTAAGTGAAATATTATGCGCCTTTAATTTTTTTTCGAATTGTTATAATTTAGTGGGTGGCCATTTTATTAGTTTGATAAAAGACCTAACTTCTTCCATCATTTTTCTAAAATAGTTTAAACCATCATTTACTATTAAGTTTAATATATCCGATGCGGGAAAAATTGCACGTGAAATATCTCCCTTAAAATAGGTGTTCTAATCTTTAAGTAGTTATTCAATACTTGATCAATGGCGGATTTGTTGTTGGTGTCATTATCTAGGCTTAGCAAAAGAAATTATCTTTAATTTTATGTATTTATTGTTTTCATTATGCCATTAGCTATGTTAGCACCTGTATGCGGGGCTCAAATTACGGAAAAGGCGATACGTTTATTCATCACCCAACTAGCATCTACGTAATGTGTTGTTGCGCACATGTATGGCTTACCAGTTATCGAGTTCCATATGTCCGAAGTTAGACATATGGCACCGGGCACCTCTTTTAGGGCGCTTTAATTATATTTTTATTTTTCTTTAAAATATTTAGTTACATTGGTTTTAAGGGTTGTTCTTTTTATGGGTTGATATTGTGAATTAAAAGTTTGTTTCATCCATTCGACAAAATGTGGACTATCCATGGGTCAAACATTCGGAAAACCGGTACGTATTGTCCAGCTCCAAAACCGATACGTATTGGACGATACGTATCGGTTCTGGACAATACATTGCTATGTATCATCCGGTATTTTACTATTTTGTATGGGAGGCACCTATACAATACCTTGATTGTACCATATCGGTGACCCCCAAAACCGATACGTATCGGTTCTGGACAATATTTTGACCCATGGTACTACCCATCCAAAAGAAGGGGACTTCTTTTTTGATAAAAGCCTTAAAAGAGTTTCTAATTGGGTTACTACCGGGTCATACGACCATTTACCTACTTCTCCCTATTTATTTATTGTAAGTCTACTTTGTCCGGGTAGTAATTGGTCAATGGGCGGGTTAGACTTTACTTTTTACACATATTATCCAATGGGCTTTCATGCTCGACATGCTATGCGTTTTGCCATTGGCGCCAAAAGTATCACCGCACACCTTACACTTGCCCATTCTTTTCCCATCTTGATTGTCATATTCTTCAAAATTCAACCACAAGGTGGGTGCTTTTTTCATTTTTTTCCTTTTTTGCCCTTTTTCTTTTGAAAATCTATAAGTACCCCTTCTCCCCACTACAATATCTCTCTCTCTCTCTTACTCTAATATTCTCAAGCTCTCTCTAAGATAAAAAAGAGTCTCTCTCTCTCTCTCAAATCTCAAGCTGTTTTTCGAATTTTTTTATTTTTCATTTATTGTAAATAATAATAACCATCACCACAAGCTCTAGCACACAAGCTTAAGCACACAAGTTGAAGCTCAAGCTTAAGGCTCAAGAACATCTCCAAGATCAAGCTTCTTCATCTTGAAGCTTCAATCTTTCTTTCTCTCTCTAGTCTCTATATTTGTATTTCTCTTTTAATTTTATTGTATTTATTTTTGTTTTAGCACCCATAATCCGAATCCCTACCTAAGGCTACCTATATTTCTATTGGATTCCGATTCACAATCATCATCCACTAGAAATATGGATACCCATAACTTGGAAGTGCGTCTGAGAGACAGTGGTGATTGCCCTAATGAGGTGAAACAACCATCTTCATCACCACCCCCTACAAATGAATAATGCTTCGGTTCCCAAGCCTCGACCATTGTAAAAAGGGTGGCAAAGGAAAAAAAAGAGCCGATGTGTGATTGAATTTTGATGAATATGAGGATCAAGATGGGAAAAGAATGGGGAAATGTAAGGTGTGCGGTGATACTTTTGGCGCATGAAAGCCCATTGGAAAATGTGTAAAAGCCAAGTCTAATCCGCCCATTGACCACTTACTACCCGGTCAGAGTAGACTCACCGTAAATAACGAGGGAGAAGTAGGTAAATAGTCGTACAACCTGGTAGTAGCAAGTTTAGAAACCCTTCAGTATTTTTATCAAAAAAGAAGTCCCCTTCGTTTGGATGGATAGTCCACATTTTGTCAAATGGATTAAAAAAGGTTTTAACCTACAATATCATCCCATAAGTAGAACAATCCTTAAAATTGATGTAACTGATTATTTTAAAGAAAAATAAATAGATATACTTAAAGCCTTAAAAAATGTACCCGGTGCCATATGTCTAATTTCGGACATATGGACCTCGATAACCGGTAAGCCATAAATGTGCGTAACGGCACATTACGTGGATGCTAGTTGGGTGATGAATAAGCGTATCATCGCCTTTTTTTCGTAATTTGAGCCTCGCATACGGGTGCTAACAAAGCTAATGCCGTAATGAAAATACTAAACACATGAAATTAAAGATAAGCGATTTTCGCTAAACCTAGATAATGTCACTGACAATAAATCCATTATAGATGGACTAATGAATAACTACTTAAAGATTATAACACCTATTTTAGGGGATTATTTCATGTGTGGTGGTCCACTCATATATTAATGATGGTTTAAACTATTTTGAAAAAAAATGATGGAAGAAGTTAGGCCTTTTATGAAACTAATAAAATAGTCACCCGCTAAATTACAACAATTCCAAGAAAATTTAAAGAGGCATAATGTTCCACTTAGAAAACTAGTTTTAGATTAGACGACACTATGGAGTAGTGCATATAACATGTTAGATTCCATCTAACATCCTTTTTCATATATATTTAGAGTACCTATAGTATACATACATACATACAATAATTTACACATCAATTTACACTCTTAATTCACATACAGCTTTTTGTATTGAGAAAAGAATCTATATAATTTCTAATGCATGCTCCTCTCTATCTAAAATCTTAATGAAATGAAAATTTTCTTTAATTTTTAAAAAGGGTCTCACCTTGGATGACGTCATGCACGTTCCCTGCTTCCTGAGCAGTGACTGCATAGGCTCTCCCCTGAACGATTGGTTTCCTTGCTTGAATTGGTCGTGGTGCTGCAACTGAAACCGTCTTTCTCTTATCCGTCTCGGGGCAATCTTTGATCAAGTGGGCCACCTTGCCACATCGGAAACAGCCCCTAGTTCCCGATCTACAGTCCACCGTCCTATGAGGCTTGCCACACTTTGCGCAAGTCTCCCGAGGTGCGGAAGAAACAGTACGAGAACCCTGTGTGATAGTGGCGCCAGTAGACATGGCAGGGCTCTCATAGCGAATAGGTCTCCCCGACGCAAGTAATGGAAACCTCTGTTGGTGTTGTTGTTGTTGCGCCGGTCTTCCGAAACCCCTTGGAACTGTGGTCTCTGATTCTGGGCCATGAACCTCGGCTTTTTGTTCACCGGTTCGTAGTGCCCCGATCTTCCTTGTTCATTTCCTCCTCTCTGCTGCTCTCTCTGTCTATATCTATTTGTATTCTCCTCTTCAACTACCAGTGCTTTACTCATGACCTCTTCATAGGTTCTTAGTTGAAATGGAGCTACGCCTCCCCTAACCTCAGGCTTCAAACCTTCTTTGAAACCTCTTGGACTTCATCACTTGATGTGTGTAATCCGGAGCAAAACGGCAAGTCATGAAACTCTACCCATATTCTCTCACCGTCATTCTCCTTGTACTAACTGCAAAAATTGTATCTCAAGCTGGTTCCTCACCACTTCTGGAAAATATTGTTTGTTGAACTCCTCAACAAACTCCTCCCAAGTCCAAGGCAACTCTGGGGTCTCCTGAGCCCGAGTCCGTATCACGGACTTCCACCAAGGCCCAGCCTCCCCATCCAACATGTAAGCTGCCCATCTCACACTCTCATCTTCCGTGCAAGTTAGCACGCTAAAGACTTTCTCCATCTCCATCAACCAGTTCTCGTGACCATTGGTTCACGCCCGTAAAAATGAAGGAGGTCTCATCCTCCTAAACTCGTAAAAGATGAAGGTACAGCAACGCAGTCCTACAGTGGTGTAGGTGGTGGTCATTTCTCTTGATGCATGAGCTGCAAAGGATGCGGCTTGTTGTGCCATGGCAGCTGCCATAGTCTCCATAGTGTGCATCATCCTTTGTCGCTCTTCTCTGTCCTCTTGTCTTTCTCTCAATCTTTCTTGTTCTCTTAGATCTTGATCTTGATGATCTCGATCTTCTTCATCCCGTTGTCTACTATCGCTCTGGGCCTCAGTACCTCCTAAAGGCACTCTATTTGTAGGAGAGATGTAATCATCTCCACTACGTAGACTCCTCTGATGGCCTCCCCTTGGTCGGCCTTTTCCTCTAGACGACATTTTGCGGCTGCATTTGAAACTAAAGTTTCGTTAGCAGAAGCCCCTATGTTCTGACGAAAGAACCCTTGTCAGAATTGCTAAAAGAAAATGGCTCTGATACCAAGCTCCGGGGATTGACTTCAAACCCGTGCCATCAGCACGATCATCCTGACCGTGCCCCTTAGCTAAGCACGGAACACTAGTATATCAAGCATTGCAATAAAATAATAAACGAAATCGCGGAATTTGAATCTATATTAATTAACTCTCCAAAAGACAGTTCTACCCTCATGCCTCTACATGAATGGAGAACCGATCCGAACCATCGATGATAGCAATCATCACGGATGGCTCGCCCCAAAGGAATAATCCCATCTATATATATATATATGGTTTGAATCAAGGCTTGACATACCAAGCCGCATGAAACTCTCTCCAAAATCCTCAAAGTGGCACAACTGAGTCCTCTGAAGAAGTCCTCCGGAGGTGGCTCCAACTCTTCACCTACCGAAGGTCCAGGCTCATGGGATCGTCTCTCAAGCCCTGTTGCTAGTAGTGGACCTGCGACGTATAGTCTATAGGGTGAGCTACATCCTAGCTCAATAGGGAACAAACACGGTTGAACATATAAATTATAACTCACATATATTCCATGATATGCCATGCATGAAGTATCTATGCAGTTGTTAATGAAACAGTTAAAAAGCATTTCGTTTTACTGTTGATTACTTGTATTTTCATTTGCTCATGAATGATGCTGAAAAGGCCTAAAGCAAACTTAAACTTTCAACTTAAGTAATCCCCGAGCAATATAGCATCGAGCCCCGATGAGATACCCATCATCGTCATCTATATAGACAGTTTTAACTGTATTCCCTGGGAATACCAATAGTACCCAAGCCCCTTTCCCCTGGGGATTGGTGGCGGGGTTTCACTTATCTCAATCAACACCCTTGGGGTGTGCTTACTATGTACGGATAAGCCTCCGCACTGGCCTACGGTTTCGCCGCCGTATCGGTCACGGATATCCTGCCGTGTTAGTCGTGGATATCCCGCCATGTCGGTGGGGTACCCTATCAAACCTCAAATAACAAAAATATCGGTGCCTTACATATAGTTATTCACCGTGTAAATGTGCTATCTTATATCAGTTAGGCCCTATCAAACATGATTCAATCCTTGGATACATCCCTGGGATGTATCCATTTACTTGCATCACACCGGATGCTCTCATCTCTTTACTTCTTCATCCCCTGGGGATGACTTATTAGAATTTCTCTTATGGATGTCATACGCACACACACTTTTCACAATTCTTAAGCAATTAAACATTTGAATGGAAATCTATATCACTACATACATGCTCTTGTAAAATAAAGTACATGTTCAAGGTGTTCCCTACCTCAAGTCTTCATTTGATCAATGCATCAAGGTCTCACGTGGCTCCTTGTGCACTAGTCCACACGTACCACCTATGGTACCACATAACAGGTGAAACACATCACAAGGGATGCAATAAAGAAGGTATAAGCCCCTCCAAAAATCTTAAAGTCAAACCCAAAAGTCAACATAATCTATCTCAGTCGATTAATCGAATTCCAAAATCGATTAATCGAATCTGATTCGATTAATCGATTTCCAAAATCGATTAATCGAAGGTCAATATCGATTAATCGAAGTAATTTCGATTAATCGAAATTCTCCTTTTCGCAAAGTCGATTCTCAGTTCGAACAGTCGAGCTTTCATTCGATTAATCGAATCCAATTTCGATTAATCGAAATTCTCCTTTTCGCAAAGTAGACTCACAGCTCAATAATGAAGTTTTCATTCGACATCAATCCAATTTCGATTAATCGAAATTCTTCTTCGCAAAGTCGACTCTCGGTCGAATAAATGAGTTTCACTAGTTGATTAATCGATTCCAAATCGATCAATCGAAAACTAAAATCGATTAATCGAAATCCCATTTCGATTAGTCGATTTTTCCTCAAGTCATTTCCTCCAACCCCTGGGGTCCACTGGAGGTTCTCAGTCGATTAATCGATCCCCAAATCGATTAATCGAAATCCAAAGTCGATTAATCGAAATCAAATTCGATTAATCGAAATCGGGGTCCTCTGACCTTTCAACTTCCTGGCCAATTTCGATTAATCGAAACCCAATTTCGATTAATCGAAATTGTCAGATTCAGCCCCTTTCGAGCTGTTCTTCCCAATCTTCTTCCATACTTTTTCCTCTATTTTTCTAAGCCATTATCCTATGATTTAACCCACATTCAATCACAACTTAACCCCTATAATCTATGCATTTTATTTACAAAAATTTTACCTTGAATAGATCTCAAGTTGATTCCAATCAAATAGTTGGAAGGCTAGGGTTTCCAGCTTTGGCTCTAACAGATCCAAATCGCGTTGAATCCGGCTTTTATCTCTTGAATCCCCCCTCCAATTAGTTGCAATAACTCCTCTCTTACTTTTCTCTCTTCTTTACTCTCCTTCAACAACCAAAATACACCTCTAGGGTTATTAAACCCTTTTATCCCTTTTCTCACTTGTGTGTTGAGCACATATACCGCGGTAGGTATATGCGACTTCTCATTTACATCACACACCACATAATCACTCAAACTATCACATCTCGTCCGTTCATTACACCACATACTAACTGTTGGACTTCCATTTGGTCAAACCTATGACCGATCGGGCACGGATCCCGAGGTCATAGTTTAGCGTGATTTTTCAGGCTATTACAATGACTATAAGTGTGGCTGCCCCATCATATGATCAGTAGTACCAAAATCAATAATCCATGCAGACGAATGAGGGGAATAGACTGCAGGATATGCAAATGAAGAAGAAACACCCCTGGCCCTGTAGGATGAGCAACTAAAAGTCCCCTTTTGAAGCTAACAAACTCGGCCGGTGGAGAAACACTTCCGCCTTGAATTTATAACTCATCTTTGCGACGAGAGATGGGAAAAATTTCAACACGAGAGAAGATCTAGTGGGAAAAACCTCCACTAATTAACAAACAATGTGGAAATGCATCTCCAAAGATCAAGCTGAAGAATGTACAATATTCTCTAAGCAACAATATCCACCAAAGTGTACCGATGACACCCAGTAATCACTAAAACCACCTCTAAACAACCCCGAAAATACAATACTAAATCATAGACCATTAGGGTTTGCAACAGGCGACACAAAAGATTATGAATTTTGATAATCTCAGTAGCAAGATTCACCAATTTGCAAATACGTGCCAAAAAACACGAGAAACCAAATCCCTATTCACATAGAAAAATCATCACTACTTTCTCTACACACATCCATATCACATGAGACCAAAAGCATATGAAAACTAGGAGGAAAACGTTCTAGCAGTAGCAAGATTTCAGGTACCCTAGAAAACCGTGAAATCAAATCTTCGTTGTTCACAAAAGTGTTGTAGTCGGTAGTAGGCATGAAGATTTCGGTCCAAACAACACCAAGATCGATCCCTGATTTACCCCTGAAATCATTGTATGCACAAAAAATTGTGAATCCCTTGATTCCCAAACATGTTGTCGAATTTGTAAAAAGAGCCATCAAACAGTCATACAGTTTTCACAAAAAAATCCCTATGAAGATACTCATAGTGCCCTTCTTTCGGTCAACGGGGGTCGAAATGTGACAGCCCGGATTTTTCCAACTTGAATTTTCTGAGAAATATATATATATATATATTTGAACCAAATCCAACCGGGAAAACCCGGACCGTCAGATCGCAAATCACAATCTGATACAGAATACTTGGTACATCCACATACATGCAGAAATCAAAGCAGATAATACATATGACATAATTAAAATCTCTAGTTCTAATATCCAACATGAATAGTAAACTAAAACAATCCACCAGAGATGTACAATATGTGTATAATAGCTCGAATGTATCAAGCCCAAACTCACCAAAATCCACAATGTACTAAGTCTACGATCCTTAAACTAAGGATACAAATCCTCAGGTGGAAGATCCTCTTCTTCTGTCATGTAGTCTGGACCTTCCTTAAAGCCAAGATCCCAATCCATACCTACACCTGTGACGTATAGTCGGGGTGAGCAAACAGTCTAAGCTCAGTAGGAGAAATATCAATATCAATTTCACATCTCATCATATCAATGCATATATTCGATGACAGATTTCCAAAAACAATTTACTTATCAAACAGAAATTGCCTATATCCTTAAATCGAAATGAAAATCAATAATTCGGAGTTTCACACAAATTGCAATGATTCATTCTCAGTTCCTAAGTTCACATTTGAATTCAGATTCATAATTTCTATTCGGATTCAAAGACTTACTGAGTTCTGAGTTCAGGTTCCATGACTTAATGTTCAGATTTCCATTGTTCACATCTTACAGTGTTCAGACTTTCAGTTCACAACTTACAGCGTTCTGATTTCCGATTCACATCTTATGGTGTTTATTTCCAGTTCGTATCTCACAGTGTTCTGATTTCCAATTCATAACTCACAGTGTTCTAAATTTCCAGTTGCAATGGTCCAGTCAGTGTCCAGTCATTGTTTAGTCAGTGTTCGGTCATTGTTGATGCATATGCGGATTAACGTACTAGTCGATTATCGTTATGCAATGTGTACGGATTAACCCGTCATTGGGTCCAATCGGTGTATCAGATGCACGATGACGGATTAACCCGCCTTCCGGTCGTCGGTGTATGCGTATCGTCGGCCCGGTCGATTGTATGCACTATCACGATTAATGCGGATTAACTTTGTCTAGTCGATGTATGCGATCTGCGTATCGGTCGATCGATGTATATGGTATGGATTAACCCACGCAGTCGATCGATGATTCGTATGTATGCGGTTGTATGATTAGTGTCAAGATTTACGGATTCTAATTCACAGCTCATGGATTTCAAGTTCACATCAAATTCAATATTCATACCTTTCGATTCATAGTCCATACTCGGCATCCCTATTCGAAATTCGTATTCACACTTAGATACGGAGTTCAGATTTCATGCTCAACTACTAACTCAAGGTAATTCCATCTCATTCTAAGACCCACAGTTCCATATTCCATATTCAAAACTTCAGATGCAGCTAATAATTCAAAGACTTCAACACTTCCAGTTCAATGACTTTCGATGTCCGATATTTATACCCCAAAGGGTTCTTTTAATTCAAAAGATCCAATTTCATCTTAAGATTTAAAACTTCACATGCTTCATGTTCAAATTTCGGATTTAAATACAAGACTCAGAGACATTCATATCAAACAGACTTCAGGTTCATAGTAAAATTTTCAATTTCATATTCAAAGCTCAAAACTCAATGGTTTCAAAAATTAAGAATTCCCATTTATATTTCAAAGCTTCCAAGATTCAATCGTTCGATATTAGCCATAAATCAAATTCTAAATCAAATTCTAAATCAAATCAAGAATCCAAAGGTTTCAATATTCAAAATCAGTTAAGTCTAAGTAGTTCTAATTCCATTTCCACCGAATCATACTCAAATCGATTATATCATAGAATTTCATGAATCAGAGAGACAATGTAAATGGGCATTGAGTTTTCCCTACAATTCAAGGTTCAAAGATCATGCACAAAAACACATTCGGATTTCAGATACAAGGAGTTCAAAACATAAATTCATATCTCAAGGATTTTGAATGTTCAATGTACTCAATTGAGGTTCCCCTACCTCGGGTTCGGAGTTGTACACAAGTAACGCAAGGTCCTTATCGACAGCCTCCCGTTCCAAAACTACATCACATATATGATGATGTATTAATGAATTATCTTAATTACCAATAATTTCGATGCATTTAAGTATTTTCTCAAAATCGAGGTAGAATTGGGCAAGTTAGTGCTAACCTAGAATTTGACCCAACTTCCAGCTCAATTTTGACCACCAAAACATTTGATTCACAAGTTGGTGAATTCACAAATGTTGTAGAGGTCATTGTCCTCTTTCCAATGCCATGAGAATCGCGTCAATCAGAGTTAGGAGTAAAAAGTTATGGCCAAAATACTGAAGCTGTGTCAGCACTTATGTCAAAACGTGCTAACTCGGAACTTGACCCAACTTCCCGCTCAATTTTGACCCTCAAAACATTTGATTCAGAGTTGGTTAATTAATAAAAGTTGTAAATCTGGTTGTACTCTTTCCAAACGCCTCAAGAATCATATGATTCCGAGTGCGGGGTAGAAAGTTACGGCTAAAATACCGAAATAGTGTCGGCAAGCTCAGTTAAAACCGACCGATCGAGATAAGTATCCGATTGATCGATTTCCAAATCTGATTGGTCGATTTCCAAAATCGACCGATCAATTTTTCCAGAAAATTTCCACTTTTCTGTTCTATAAAATCCGATCGATCGATCGGTTTCGACAGTCTCTGAAACCCGTCAGGCTTCTTCTTTTTCAATCCCAAAACACCCAAAAACTCATTTTCAAGCATCCTAATCACCTATAAATCATAACCAAACTAATTCTGCACTATTAAAACATAAATTTTACCTTCTAAAACTCGCGAAATCGGAGCACACGATGGACGACACCGATCACGCCAAAACCCACGCTTCTCTAAAATCCGATGATTTCAAAACCCAATCTTCTCAAAATTGCAACGGGATGAAACCCAAGGAAAATCTCCACGGATTGTGCCGGATGAACTCACCAAGTCCTCGCGAGATGCGGATCATTCAAAAAAAGGGGTTTCAAATCGGGGTTTCTAACCCAAATCAAAGAGGGTTTGGGAAAAATGGGTTCCCACACTCTTGAGTTGTTACCACGTCGACGATCAACGTTCCCTTGTGCCAATTGATCGAAGAAGAAGAAAACAAGGGGAAATCAACCGAAATCCAAGGGCTTGCTCCTTCCTCTTACGACTCTTCTCTCTTTTGCAAGCAAATGAAGCTTCCTTAAGAAGTTTCACTTATAAAGGGGGTTAGGTGTGAAGCCACTACACCCAAGCAACATGTTAGCCCCCACAACCCATGTTGTTGGTTGGGTGTGAAGCTAGCGTACACAAACGAGGTGTTGGCTTATATCCAACGGTCCAAATATAGGGCCTTAAGTGTGTGGTGTATACCTTGCCAAGCTCACACACTTAATCGGTTATTAGTGTACGGGAAAAATTCGGGTTGTTACACGAAAAGTTTGACCTACTAATGCTGGCATGATGTCATGCTAACAGCAAGCGATAGCTCTAGGTTTTGGAGAATTTGATACCGACTTGACTTTGGTGAATTGATTAGGGTTAGAAGATTACGGTTAGGGTTGGGTTAGGTTAAGTAGGAGGAAGAAGAGAGAGAGAGAGAGAGAGAGAGAGAGAGAGAGAGAGAGAGAGAGAGAGAAGCAAAGTTATGGTTGGAGTCCCTAGTGCCCTTTATATTAAACCAAAATAATAAAGAGTCCTTACTTGCATTATACACACACCATACATAGTACTAACACACCACTAGTAAACTATCTATGGACATAAATATAAATATAAATATATTTATATTTAGATCCACTAGTAAACTATCTATATATATATATATCAATGTTTTAGCAGACCCTAAATGCTGTGTAGTCCTTACTTGCATTATACACACACCATACATAATACTAACACACCACTAGTAAACTATCTACTTATATATATATATATATATATATATATATATATCAATGTTTTAGCACACCCTAAACGCTTTGTAGCACGCCCATATAGCTTTTAGCCTATGTAGCTTGACTGTAGCGTACGCTACAATATATTAGTGTAATTGTTTTTTATTTTTTTTCCTAGTTACAAAAATGCCACTACATTTTAAAACCTATGGGCTTCAAAACTTATTTTCGTTAGGACCAGAGCCTGTATCATACGCTATAACTTATTTGTCATGTTCTACTTATGAAATGTTGCTCATATAATTTTTTACAATTTTTTATTTTATTTTTTTCCTATTTTTTAAATTTATAAGAATTAAATATTATAAAAAATCGTGAAGCTTATGTTGCACACCTTGAGGCTTGCGCTTCGCTATGCGGGGGGCGAACGCTACGCTACGCGCTATTTGCTATTGAAAACATTGATATATATGCACACACCCACCCACACACACATGTATCCCAATAATACGCGCTATTCGCTATTGAAAACATCGATATATATGCACACACCCACCCACACACACATGTATCCCAATAATACATTGCAAGAGACACACCTACAGTCTGATATCGATGACCTGTGCACAACAGGTTGTGCATGGCCCGCCCAGTTAGCACTAGGTTTATCCTTAATACCAATCCACTATACAAGGAGGTTATACCATGAGTGCCGTCGCTCATACATAAATGACTCTATTGTGTTAATACAATTCTACTATTTCATTCGTGAAATTTCCTTCATTTCTAACATAATATGTATGATTGTTCTCTCAAGGTTATTCTTAGGATTTAAAAGTTCAAAATTGGTTTTGAAATCAGTGGACAAATAACCTAGCTGACTTGGCAAAATATTTCATAACTTAGATGACTAGGCCAAGTTTTGGTAAAACTCAGTACTCAATCCTAAAAAAACTAAGTACTCAGGTAATGTGTTGGACAGATGACCGAGTCATCACACATTAGTTTCCTATAATAATTTGCTCTTTTATTATTATTATTATTATATCCATGTGATTTATAAAATAGAATTGATGCACACTTTGTTAATTTCATGGTATTTGGCATTATAGTAGCGTACATGTTTTATGAGTTTTTTTTTTTGGGCGAATCATCTGCCAGTACATTGTAATATTCCATTTGTTTCTAGTCATACTGGTAAGCATACATAGAGTAAGAATCATCATCTCACATTGGATCAAGTTTGATTCATAGATTGTTTCTATCAATGTGGTAATCTCCTATAGGTTGGTTTTCATTACCTTTGTTCTATATTCCTTGCATTATTTTCTTTTGTCATTGTTTGTTTGTTTACTTTGTGTACTGCCCATATTTATGTTCCTAAAATCCATTTTCCTCTATGTTCTCCAGTTTTGGTCTATCCATTGGGAACTTCTGTTCTCATTTTCTTCATTTTTCGTGGTCCCCTCAGTAAATTATGTATCTCTCTTCAATTCTAATTCTCGAAGAAGAAAAATCATTCTCACAATATTTCTCAAAAATAACTAATAGGTATCTGAGGGAGGTAAATTCAACCCAAGTCCCTGTTGTCGGATTCCGACTCTGATGAGAAAATTCTCACGAGGATGCTCGTCTAATTTAATTCTCAAACTCTACCATTGATCCTCTCAAGTCATCCTTTTTGAATCTAGGCATCTAATCTTTTCATTAGAACAAAAAAATCCATATATCCTAAAACCCCTAACATTACAAGATTTCCCAAATTCACTTACAATGAGGAAAGACTCAAATTTAAACACCATTGCCGTGGCTGAACTTCTAACCACTACGTGAAGCCTGAAATGTAAACTTTTGAAAAAAACTAAAAATATAGTTGAAGCCGTAATAGTTCTTAAAAGGGATATTGAAAATTTACTATCATCATCATCGTAGCCCCTTATCACATCTATTTGGGATCCGTTTTGCCAGTCCTATTTCTCCACTCGATTATGATTAGCGCTAAGCTCTCTGTAACTTTGCAATCCTTCATATTTCTTCTCACGACTTCCATCCAGGTTTTCACTGCTCTTCCTCTTCTCCTACGTCCTTGTGCTTGTAGAGTCTCAACCCTTCATACAGGGTCTTGCTTTTGGCCTCCGATGAACATGTCCAAACCACCTAACGTGACATTCAGGAGATGGAAAGTCGACTATAACCATTGGAAATGGAAAATTGAGCATGAACTTATCCTCCTAGAAATTTTTTGGATAATCTATTTATCTACCTTAGGAATGATTGACCATAATCAGATTTGCAATTTTGTTGCAATATTAATTGCTTATCTTTAGTTGGGCCTTATGAATTTTCGTATTCGTTTTTAATATATCACGTTTATATATTTCCTTTTACTTGCTGGGGTAAGTTCTTTGTTTCCTTTTAATTTAATGTGTTTCTTGCATGAGGGTTCCATGTACATGTTATCATCATGCATGATATTATTTTTATGATTCCGTACAATAGGCTGTTGTGGTTTGATAAGATATTACATATAGATCATTTTTCTAAGATATTTTGTGAATAATCTTTACTCTATAGATAGTGGATTATGGAAATCAATTAGTTGTTGGGTGGTTATTTTCATTATTTTCACCCACAATTCATTCAAATCAGGAATCTTCAGTGGCTGAAAGATCTAATGGGTTCAAGTGGAGGCATCGCTCTCGAAAAGGGTCAAAAAAGTTCTACAATGGTGCTTCTAGTGGAAATCCTGGCTTTCTTGGTATGCCAATTGAGGATATTGCAGCTACTCGGATTCAGACGACATTTCGAGGATTTAGGGTATATGCCTACAATTTGATTAGCAAGAATTTTGTAGATATTGTATTTTGGAATCATCTATAATTAGACATCATCTAATGTTATTTCCTTTGTGCAATTGTCATTCTACTTTCAGCATGATTATCAAAAATTTGTTCTTGTCCAATTTTTATATTACATGTGAATGAGCATGGTTACTTCATCTAGGACCCTCACCATGTTTATTGCAACGGATAAAAATTTGTAAGTTTAATTATAAAAGCAAACTTATTGCGACAGTTTTGACTTACCCTTTTTAGCGTTTAGATGAAGAAGGTTAAAGTTTACCTAATTTAGGTCTAAATTTATGATCATCCTTCCATATGCTAGATGATTTGTGCAAAGGTTATGGTGATGAGAGAGAGAGAGAGAGAGAGAGAGAGAGAGAGAGAGAGAGAGAGAGAGAGAGCTCTATGAATTACTTGTTTCTGCCCTATTAATTCATTGTTTCAAGCTCTTATGGACACCTTGGCCTCTTCCAAGGCAGGTTTGAGTGGTTTCCTCATTTTTTAAATCATATCAAGCTGAATTTTGATGCTTGGATTTAGTGTCTCTTGTGAAGTTGTGGGGGAGGTGGTCTTGCCCCTTTTTGGGCTTTTTCAGTGAGAATAATTTAGGGTGGAGCCAACTTTGGGAGAGCCTTTGTTTCTCTATGTTATGTTGAGTGTCTGTTGATTGATAATTTACAGTGATTTTTCTGTCACACTCTGTGGGTTAATCTTTATCTAGATTATCATGGGGCTTGCCCATAACTTTGTATGAGACATTGAATACCCTTAGGCAATGTTTGATAACTTGGAATTTTGTTCATGTAAGTGAATTAGCAATTCCATGCTAACGTCCTAAGAATTGAATTCCCTTGGAAATGAGACTTCTCTTGTTTGATTATGTTGTTTGCAAAGCGACTTCTCTAGAATTGCAATTCGTCTGTTTGATTAGTCTGTCTAGGAAATGACTTCATTGGAATTGCAATTTTTTATTAAGAGTCAAAAATTTAAATTAAAAGTCAAACATTGACTAATAAAAAAATTGATAATGTTTTTTAAATTTAGCAATTAATACTAAAATAATCACTATTCACAACAAGTTACACCAATCAAAGTTCAAAAAAGTTAAATTTTGATAAAAAAGTCAAGTTTGACCCTAAAGTCGAACTTTGAGAAATAAAATTTAAAGGCCTAAGTTACAAAGTTATCAGTGTTGTCATATGTGTTTGCATATGTCATCAGGAAGCGGGATCGCATATGCCATCATGGCATATGCGATCCAGGAAGTATGCCATCGCATACAATTGTATGCCATGGCATACCATCACATATGCGATTGTATGCCGTCACATACAGTGTAGGACATGACATACTTCTCCAACATTGAATTTTTTTTTTTTTTTTTTTGCTTTTTGCTTTTCAGGCTTCCCCAAGCCCTATTAATAGGGGGTTTTTTCTTCCTAATGCATACCATAGCTCTCAAAGGTATGTTTTGGGTCTCTTTCGTTCTCTTTTGTATGGTCCACTTTATTTTTGTACTATTTGGACTTATTTTTTTTATTTTTCCTTCTAACTTATGGGTTATATACTTAATATTATATACTTTTATTTCTCATTCTAGACAATACAAAATTAATAGAGCACAAAATTAACACCAAGATATTACTTTTCAATATGGAGAACTTTGGAGATTTTTTGAGATTTTTTTGAAAAATAAAAATAAAAAATTTATGTGCCATGGCACAATTGCATATGCGACCCGCATATGCGAATAGGGTTATGTCATAGAGTCGCATATGCCATTTAACTACATTGAAAGTTACACAGTAATAGCTAGTATCTATTGTCAAGTTACACTAATCAAAGTTTGAATGAAAGTCATTGTTTTAGTAAAAGTCAAATTTCGAGCAAAAGTCAAACTTTGACAAATAAAAAATTAGGCAATGTACTACTAAGTTATAAATTAACCTAGTACTCCACTATTAGGTTACACTCAGTCAAAATATGATTAAAACTTAAATTTTGATTTAAGAGTCAAACTTTGACCAAATTTGACCAATAGTCAAAACTTTGACTAATAATAAATTTACACTACCTATTAAACATTACTATAGTAGTATCAATCATCTACTATTAGTTTATTGATGGGGACAGCCCAACTCGGCCAAGTGAATCCCAACTTGCCTAGGAGAAGCTCAAGTCTCCCAAGCGACCCGACACATACTTTGGCGGGGTGAAATGAAGATCTCGCCCAGGCGAATCTCAAGTCACCCAAGTGACCCGAAGCACAGAATTAGCATAATAGCTTCTCGCCCAGGTGAATTTCAAATCGCCCAAGTGATTTTCGTGGATTTATCTTAGATGCATTTTTTTTCTTTTATTTTACTAGCTTTCTAAGTCTAGTTTCCTTCTTAGAATAGAAGCCTTTCTATTTTGTTTAGTTAGAGTTTATTTGCCTATATAAGGCTTTGCTAAGAACAATTTAAAAGAGTTGATTGATTAATGAATTAAGAGCTAGCTTTGTGTAAACCCTAGAGAACTTGCAAAGAGTTTTCACTCGAAAGAGAGATTCTTTCAAACTCGGAGAGCAAATCTTCGTTTTGATCATGCGGATTGGTGCGAAGCTGACGTACCTCCTTGGTGTGAAACCTTGGAACCCTTGTCTTTCTTATTCTATTTTCTTAATTATTGTCAGGTAGATTATTTCTTTTATTCCTTTCCATAATCCAAAATCCAAAGTCCAAAATCCAAAATCCCTAGTTTGTTAGTTGCTGGAATTTTTGCTCATATCTTCTTATTCGATACATCCTATAATTTTTCCTTGATTAAATTAATTCCTTTGGGCCTCTGATTTCTTCAAACCCTAGAGGAGTCAAGAGATGATACCGAAATTGTCGCTTGGTGCCCTAAACTAGATCGAAACTTGAGTTCTCTCATCGGAGCCGTTTTTCTAGATTGAGAAACTTCAAGTGGAAACAGACGCTATAATTGAATTAATCTAATTGCCTCAATTGAATCTAGTGAACTATTTTATGTGGTTGGATAATTTTGAATATTTTCGCTATTCAATTTAATCTCAAATTAATCCTAAAATTTGCATAATTTAGCATTTGTCCTACATCAGTTACACTATTCGAGGTTTTACTAGAGCCATATTTTTTTATAGAATGACTAATAAAAATGTGGCAATCAGCTGTCAAATTATAAATTAACATGATCGTAGCCACTATTGACTTTCAGGTTACACTATTCAAAATTTCATACAATAATTTTGATAAAAGTCAAACTTTGACCAATAAAAAATTGCGTGGGAAAGTTAAAAATTTATATTCTAGTACCCACTATCGAATACCATGTTTCACTACTTAAAATTTGACTAAAAGTTAAAATTTGATCAAAGTCAACCTTTGACTAATAAAAAATTTAGGAATTTAGTTTCACGTTAATATTAATATAACAGTAGCCACTATCCATCATCATGTTATAACAATCAAATAAAAAGTCAAATCTTGACTAAAAGTTAAATTTTCATCAAAAGTCAGACTTTGACTAATAAAAATTTGATAAGGTACCACCAACTTACATATTCATATAATAATTGTCACTATTCACTCTCAGGTTACACTAGTCAACGTTTGATAAAAAATCAAACTTTAAAGAGTTTATAGATCTTTTTAAAGTTTGATCAATATTCATACTTTGACCAAATTCAAACATTGACCAAACGAGTACAATATGGTTGATGTAGTTGGTGATAATAGTAGTGGCATATTGCAAAATTATCTTGTGGAATTGGCATTTCAAAGGTTTTGTAGATCCAATTGCAAATAGCCTATGATGGAATTGGTGGGTCGAAGTGAATTCCACTAGTGGCCCCACGGCAATTCAGTTCCACCCCACCCATAATTCCCGATCAAATAAAAATCATGGACTTGCTGATTCAATTTCACTGTGGAATTCCAACTTCCACGTTATCAAACTTAGCCTTAGAGGAATCATTGATGTTCTATATATGCAAATTTGTGGGGAAGCCAACTCCTTCCATGATAATGGCTAATTGTGGTGTTTAGATTTCACCGCTTTGCATTTGGGGAAGTCCATCATTAATGATCTTTTGTTTGGTCTTCTGTAACTTGGCTCACTGTCCACTAATTTCTTCTTGTGGGTTGATCAAATAATGGATCCCTCTCTATGCGTTGGATTAAGATTCGAGCCTCTAGAAATTCTCTACTGAAATATAGTGCACTGTTTTGATTTATAATATCATATTATTCAATTTCCTGTACTGATTTTACCTAAACCGGAGTACTTTCCATTTTTTCACCTATTCAGGCAAGGAAAACTTTACGTTGTTTGAAAGGAGTCGTAAGATTACAGGTGCTCACTCAAGGACATAGTGTCACTAAGCAAGCATCAACCACTTTGAACTATATCCAATCATGGAGCAAAATACAGGCCCAAGTTAGAGCCCGTCGACTTTGTATGGTAACAGAAGGCCGCATAAGGCAAAAGAAGCTCGACAATCAGTTAAAACTCGATGCTAAGCTTCATGATCTAGAGGTAAGTGTGATTATTATTCATGTAACAACTTATGGTGCTTAATTTTGTTACTAATATTATTTTGGTAGCTCTCTTCATTCATTGGTGGTCTCTTCCTTTTAGTTCTGAAATCCTTTCCTTTTAAATATTTTTTAATTTTAAATAGGGCTGAAATTAGTTGCAAAACAAAATATTTAAGATGATCATTGTGGTAGTTTCTACCATAAATTCGTGTAGATTACAGAAAATGAAGGACCACTAATGGTTGTTTTGTGGCAAAAATAATCATTTTCTGCAGTTCGATGGAGTTTGTAGCTACAATCATGGTATCAATACTCGGCCGAGATCGATACCACCACGATACAGGTATCGGTATCGGACCGATACTGGTCAGTATCGGCTGATACAACCAATTTTTTAAATATTTTTTTAAACTTCTTTTTCCAAAAAAAATAAAACAATTCAACCGATATGGTATTGGCAATACTGTATTGGCCGCCGATATGCATTCGTCGAAGATGGAACGATACGCGATACCGATACCGAGTTTGACACCTTGGCTACAATTATCAAATAAATCTATATTGGATCTATGCATTTTACAACTGTTATATTGCCAATAAATAGTTAGAATTGTTAACTGAGCTCTATGTTATCATATTATGAGCATTGATGATGCAGATTTCTCTGCAGTTTATAGCATCCATACTATTTATGGGTTTGTTTTCGGTTTTATTAGTTGCAAACATTCCTAATCTTTGGTAAACTGATAAAAACCGCAGTGTAAAATCTTGGATGATACTGAGACATGTTGGGTGATACGTTTCGGTATCCGAGCCACCCGAGACGAGCCTATCGTACATGAGTCTTTTTTATTGTAATGTCGATACAAACTGTCTTAACAATGTCTGAGATGACATTTCGCGGTATTGGCACAGACCAATACCATGACATATACCAAGATTTGAAACCATGGTAAAAGGCATTACAACATGGTTGTTGTTCACAATTTTCTATCCTCCATGCCTAAGCTTGCAAGCTATATTTCATATGTTCTTGATAACAATGTTATCATAATTGGATCGATTGTCTTTGTCGATCGGATTGGATCTGTTGGATTGTTGAATTGTAAGATGCAATTAGTTTTTTTTTATATGAAAAATATATTAATCTAAAACATTGCGATATGATGAAATTTGCCCAAAATAAAGTATATAATAACATATATATTACATCGTTCACATTTCATAAACCATATACCATGCATATAATGAAATGATTGAAGTATGAAACCCAAAATAACGGCATAAATAAAAAAACTTCATCGCTCAAAGTTCAAAATCCATTCCCATTGTATATCAAAAAGTAAAAAACTTTCCAAATTTCAAAACTCCAAAGTCCAAACTGTTAAAATGAACCATATACTGTTGTCAAAAGCCCCACATATGCCCCACTTAGAAAGGGTGGCCGCCTTGGTCTAGCTTACTTCCGCTTTATCCGTCTTGGGCATCATAAGGAGAGAGACTAGATTTCTAGAGGGAATGTTGGTGGACTTATTAAGGACAGCTACAATTTATCAAGTGAGATGAGAAACATTGCAACGAAACTCTTAATGATTTTTTTGTTTTTTCTTAAACAATGATGTTCATCACCACTTGATATAAAGTGCAATCACATGAGAAGCCAATTAGATTTCTAATCTTTAATAATTTAATTAGAATGAAATTAGATCAAGTCACTAAGTTGAAATTTTGTGTAGAAATTTCAACGTATCGAACTAACTTTAGATTTGACCATTGTTGACCAATATTTGCCTTAAAATCCAAAAACTTTAAAAATATTATGTTTCAAAACAAATGATTTACTTAGTATTATTTTGTCTAATTAATTTTTTAATTGTTGCTTGCTAATTATCATTTGTTGTTTAGGCTTCAACCTATAATTTACGTGAAGATTAGTCATGTTTTTATCTTTATTTGTTAATCTCACATATTTATTATTTACTATAAATCCTCCATAAATTAATATGACAAGTAAAAAAATAATTTCCATATTAGCAGACTTCACCGCCTAGGCCCCGCCTAACACATTTAACAACTATATATATATATATATATATATATATATATATATATATATATATATATATATATATATATATATATATATATATATATATATATATATATATATATATATATATATATATATATATATATACTAGCATAATGCACGTGCGATGCATGTGAGGCAAAATGAAAACGAAGTTGGTAGCAAGCATGAAGTTGGAGCCAAGAATTTGGAGAAACCAATTAGATGGATGGTCACAACTGTTGCTTATCATCTTCCTAGCATACGCCACTAACAAATACATTCCTGATGATAAGCAGCCCAATGTAAAAAAATTATGTTACAAATAAAAGGAAAAAAAACAAAGAGATTTGTCTCAATGGAGCCCCCCAATTTATTATCTGATCAGAAATCAATTGATATATTAAAAAAAAAAACTGGAAAAACACCAATTGATGCACCAAAAAAATAAAATAATTACCAACTTGAATGAAAAATTTATATTTTTTCAAATACTATTACCCATCTGAGAAGAGTCCCCCATTTTGCTGGTTGTTTAGTGTAGATATTTTTGAGAGGTTGTTCTATATGGGTAGAAAAATAAAGTAACTCATTCTCAGAAATAAAAAGCCAAAAAATAAATTAATAAACTTACCCGTGTGAGTTTATCTCTAATTAGTTTGACTACCTCTCTCCCAGATGAGGTCTTAGATATGTGTTGAAAAAAACTAATCGATGTAAAAAAAAAAAACAATTGTTAGCATTATATGTCTACTACAGCGCAGACTTCAAATGCATCAAGTGAATACTCAAGACAACCTTTGATTATGTCATATTGGTTAATACCAGATCAATAAATTAAAAGTGCAATATAGTTGTTTTTGTCTTCATTCTTTTATCAAGGATTTATGACTGACCCAGTATAGTTGTTTTTGTCTTGATTCTTTTATCAAGGGTTTATGACTGACCCAACCCGTGGGTGCACCTCGATCATGCTCAATGGTTCAAGGGTGCGTGCATGACCTGACCCAACTATCTAACCAACCCAACCTGATTTATAACCCCCCCTTTCCTTCATTTTATTCATTAAATATCGAGGTTTTGTCAGATCAACAGGGCCTGACTTGACGGTTGGGTCACGTGTCAGTGGGTCCTTCATAAAAAGGTGGGCCTAAAGCTCCAATCGAAACAACTTATAAATTTTGGATGGTTCAACTGGTGTCCCCTTTGAAAAGCAGATAGAACAAAGATATTAAGGAAAAAAGTAGAGGGCTGCTATGCAGTCACGCAATGTCTTCCTACGCCACTTAAAACTATTTCTTGAAGCACACCAAACTATATAATTACACAGCAGTTAATGAAAAGATGACATAAATGTATCTTTGTCAGAGGGATGCTAAAAAATTATGTTAATTATTTCATTTTGGACCGGCAGTGAATGGGTGACACAGGACGGTTCCCTAAACTATGTGAATGATATGATTGATTTTGCCGGAATTAAATTAGAATTAAATCAATAAAATTCACAAAATATAACGAATACCTCAAGTTTTCGTAGTATTCCATGGGAGAATCACGTATGCTTCAGATAGGGTTCAGTTCAGGCGCTAGATCCGTAGGTTGCAGCGTAGATCGATCCTAGAGATAGAACTCTAGGCTTTCCCAGATTAGGGCGCTCACGACTTAATGATGGGATCACTAGTTTCCTCTGATTATTTGGTGCGGAAGGTTTAATAACTCAGTTGGGATCTACGGTTGTTGAATCAGATCGATTCAAGAATTCAGGGACAATTAGGGTTTAGGATTTCACAAGGATGATGATCAATTTGGGGTTGTAGAATCACACAAGCAAAGATAAAAGATAGATAGATAGATAGATTGGTAGGCTTCACACCCTTGACTTCGCACCAAACCTTTCTCGGGAAGAAGAATCACTCTTCGTATAGGCTCATCTCAAGCACACAAGTAAAAGCTCTTTTCATTAATCATCAACTAATTATATTGTTTAACTTAAGAACTTTATATAGGAGTCCTTTCAAACGAAAATAAAACCCTAAAATTCTAAAAGGACAAGTATGTCCCTGAAAATTAAGTTCGAAATTAGAAAATTACCCAAAATTAAAAACTGCATGATTTCAATCGATCGATCGAAATTTAAATTTGATCGATCGAAAGTGAAACTTGATCTATCGAAAAAACATATCTCAAAAATTCGCCGCTGAAATTCGATCGATCGAATTATATACTCCAGAACTATATAATTCCCTCTGCAGTTTGATCGATCGAAATTTGCAGTATTCTCCCAATTCGCCAAATTTCGCCACATTTCGTCTCTTTTCGCCTAGCTCTGATGTCCAGTCCGCTTCTTCCGACGTTGGTATACATGAAACGGTCCATATCCAATGTCTACGATGTTAGCGTCCCCGTCAATGGGTCCTTCAAAAAGGGGTCTTAGACCCAATCAAATCAGCTTATAAATTTTGGATGGTTCAATTGGTGTCCCTTTAATTTTATGGTCCAGATCATTTAAAAAAAATTGATTTTGAAGATACAGATTTGATATCAATTGTTTTTGCAAGTATACCTTAATATATTTCATGTGAAAATTGTTGATTGCCTTGAATCAAACAGTAGATGTCATTTTTTTGGGCGCAATCTTTAACGTAGCCATGGCCATGGGTCACCTATCATAAGAGATCTTCTAAATAGAGATTTAATATGTAATGGACAAATGGCCAATCGATGAGCAGCCTTCCCAAGTCTTTGAAATGGGTTGAATCTTGTGGCACATGTTGATTATCCCTTCTATTTGTTGATTTTATCTACTTATTTTTCAATGAATGATGATAAAAATGCCAGTTTTGATGATGATGGTGATGAAGCTGCTGCTCTTACCTATGATTTTGTGACTCTTAAATATTTGGTTGCTGAAACCATGGATCAAAATTCCGGCTGAAATCTTCAAAAAATCGGCCAATAATTTGCTACCTCAATAATTTGGGTTAAAAATAAAATAAAATAAAATAGGGCACCGAAATGTTGGCTTGGCCCTCAAAATTTTGGCCGAAATTTCGGTCAACTTTTCGGTTTCGGTCATGCCCGAAACCGAAAACGAAACCGATATTTTGATCCTTGGCTGAAACGATTAGATTATTATTTTTAGGGATAATGGCTCTGCCCGACAATTAAATACCAAAATGGTGTTTAAATGATCTTACACCGTTAAAGTTAGACTTTTTATAGCACACGTGTGATCAATATAAATTGTCCAAGTGGCAATCCATTATTGGAACATGTCTCAGCCCGAAAAAAAACATGGCTGTAAGTGGATGTGAACCATCTGAATGATGAACTTTAATATCAACCATTAAAACTAAAAAGAATGGTTGATATTATAGTCAAGATTATCGGATGGTTTAAATCTTCCTAAAATACAATATTTGGGCCTATTGCACTTGATCTATGATCTATGACTTTGACGGTATGGACCGCCCACATCTTCAACCATTGATGGTGTAAGATCATTTAAACACTGTGTTAGTGTTTAAATGAGTAAAGAGAGTCAGTCCCTATTTTTCATGAGCACCAAAAGTGTAAGAAAAAAAGAAGAGTCAGTCCCTATATATATATATATATATTAAAAAAAACTATCAAGAATTCAAGATTCGTTATCAATAGCCATGTACCTAGACATCATTGTCAAAACTCTTCATCAACATCGCCAATGGAGTCATCCATATAAGGAATGCGTCCATCATCTTCCTCTTCTTCTTCTTCAATGTCATCATCATTGAATTCTATATCGTCGATGTTTTGCATATGATCTCTCCTCCTTATAGCTAGTTTTTTACGTCCGGAAATTGAAAATAAAGGAACAAGCACTTATGACTTTATAAGTTATAAATATTAAGTATGGATAGAAATATAGAATTATAGAATATAAGATCATAATTAAAATAAAGATTTTAAAATTTAAAGTACTGACGTGTTTTCTCTTTTTCTTGAGTTTGTCTTTATCTGCTCCTTCCTTCATTGCATTCCCTTAGATTTTCTTCTTCAAGTATATCAACAATATTAAGCTGTGATAGCTCTCGACTAGATAAATTCCCTTATCACCCTCTTGGTCTTTCCAATGTTCTTCAAAATTCAAAATTGATCTTCTGTTAATCAACTAAGTAGGGATTGGAAATACTTTGCAACATTATGCTAATATTAAATTTATTTGAGACCTAAATTATGTAAGGATGATTGATTAGTCTAGAAGAGGGGTTACTCTTTTTTGTTGGTGTTTATAGAAGGATGATTGGTTAGTCGAGAAGAGGGGTTTCTATTTAGTTTCAAGTGAACTTACTTGAGTCATGTTTTTTAAATTATGGAGCATTGGGCCTGGGCATATTAACAACGTAAATTGAAGATTATGACTCCGGTAACACACATGAATACCCATAAGGCCATAATAAAAATCATGTTACTCGGATGCTTATATTGTTCAAATTTTTTGTTTACCGAGTCAGACTCTCCAACAACTTGATCATGCCCCATTCAATGAATATAGATATACATATGTATCTGTATCTCTCTCTCTCTCTCTCTCTTTATATATATAATCTTGGGATATTATCAATGTCCAAAAACTTGTTTGCACAGTAATACTCCAGAAAAGTAGAAATTTTTTTCTTCTCGTACTTATAGTAGAGTGATACTGGTGTAAAATCCTGCATGGAACTTAGTAAATAGCATGATAAGGCTACAAGAGAACACTCTTTTTCATGGTATTTTCAAACATGCCTTGTGTACTTTTATACTTGTGTCCCCTACTTTGAGCAGTAGAAGATAAAAAAATTGCAACTTTTTTGGGCATTAATGTCAGCTAAGGATTTGGATATTACTTCCCAAGCTTTGGCTTAGATGGAATCCATTTTCCTAATACTGGCTTTCATGCTTTGGTGAACCGTCCGAGATCCTTTTGATGACTTGTGTTGTGTTGAAAAGATGTCTATATGATCCGATTGAGATTGTGTAAGGCCCATGGTAGCAATGGATCTTGGAGAAGTATGCAGAAAAGACAATTCTTTTTTATTATGTTAGTATTAGCAAGTGATCCCGACTAGGTCTTTCAATGGGCCGGATTAGGGCCGGGCTGGGTTCAACCTGGACATAACCTACCTGGGACGGGTTCCCATAATTTTCACCCCGGCCCTAATTGGTTGTGATGTACTCAGCCCAAGCCCAGCCCCTACCGGGCCAGGCCAGGCTTGGGCATTTTTCTGGGCTTTTTTTCGACTGTTTTTGTCTAATAAAAGTTGGTTGGGCTATTTTTTTGAGCTATTTTTTCTAATAAAATTTAGTTGGGCTAGACAAAACTGTAATTTAGGGTTAGGGTTTAGTAATAAGGAGGAAGAAAAGAGAGGAAGAGAAAAGTGAAGATATTAGGGTTGAGTCAATGCAACTCAAATCCCAATACAAAATACTATTTATATTATCTTAGCATGTTCACGTATTACATGGTTCCCGAGTTAAGTGGATTGTATAACTTAAAATTCACTTAACTACACATACACTCAAAATTACTTACTACACACCCATACAATAGAAATAACATCTTCAACCCTCCCCCTCAAGTTGGAGTGTAGATGTCGATCATACTCAACTTGAAGGAGACGTCATAAAGTCTCTTACCACCAACACCTTTAGTTAAAATGTCGGCAAGTTGATCCTCAGTTATAACTTGAGGAATACTGATTTCTTTGGATTCGACCTTCTTGCGAATATAGTGACGGTCCACCTCGATGCTTTTTGTTCTTTCATGAAAGACATGATTCTTTGCAACATAATGGGCGACTTCATTGTCACTATACAAGATAATTGGAGAGGATATAACAACTCCAAAATCTGATAAGATGAATTTAAGCCACATGCCTTCTCTCGCACCTTGGGACATGGCGCGGTACTCCCCCTCGGCAATGAAGTTTGATACTACATGTTGCTTTTTAGATTTTCATGTGACCAAATTAACCTCCAAGAAGGTGCAATATCCGGTAATTGATCTCCTATCATCCAGAGACTTGACTCAATCGGTATCAGTAAATATCTCTACATCCAAATGATCACGATTTTTATAGAGAAGTCCAGTGCCAGGACTTCCTTTCAAATACCTCAGGATTCTGTGAACAACCTCCACATGAACTGTCCTTGGTGAGTGCATACATTGACTCACCACGCTTACTGCATAAGCAATGTTTGGATGGTCATGGTTAGATAAATCAGTTTTCTAACTAATCTCTGATAGGTATGTGGATCTTTGAGAAAATCACCTTCTTCACCATTTAATCGGTGATTTTGTTCAATAGGGGTCACATCAGGCCTACGCCCCAAAAATCCCTTATCATGAAGGAGGTCTATGGTATACTTTTGCTGGGATAATGAGATGTCCTTCTTAGATATCGCCACTTCAATGCCAAAGAAATATTTCAAGCTTCCCAAGTCTTTAATTTCAAACACTTTGCTCAAATACTCCTTCAGTTTAAGAATCTCATGGCTATCATCACCAGTAATGATGATATCATAGACTAGTATAATCTTATAATAGCATCACTAAAATTTTGAAACCAGGCTTTTGGGGATTGTTTTAATCTATCGATAGATTTCTTCAATCTACACACTTTTCCCTTCTCCCCTTTTACAAATCCAGGAGGAAGGTCCATGTATACTTCTTCCTGTTGGGATTTGAGATTCCTAATAGCGCGGAAGCAATGGGTGGATCGCAATCGATTCTACACACTTCGAGAAAGGCCGAGATGATTTAATGCTCATTGATCCACGCCGTCAACTACCAGAGAAGATGGCGTTATCCTCACGCAACGTGGATCCGACGGTGATTGATGGCAACGTAGAAGGACAATCACAACTTTAGGGTTCAGGCTTTAGAGAAGAAGAGAGAACTTATAAGAAAGAAGATTTTTCACACCCGTAAGTTACAATCTCTAAAGCCATATATTAATAGGTAACCCTAATATGACTCTTATATGGTGTATATCATGCACACCCTAGGGGTTGTACAAGTGGCATCTTAGCCACTCAAACCAACTTCTCCCACTCAACCCTGTAATGAGTAGTGCCATGATTAACAAGTTCTCTAGAGCCCCAAAATAGAATCGTGATAGTCCTTACAGAACAAAGGACCCGTGGAGTAGGACCAACCGAGATCACATATCTCTCACACAGTGTGCGCGCACTAAGTTGCCATCTTTCTAGTGCGACATCACCCAAGCTTTCCTATTTCTGCTCTAGTTCGCATGACCACACAGGAATATACGACTTTTGATCTAAAATTGCAATCCCATATTATATGCACTTATTTAACTTATTAACAGAATTTTAAAAATAATTTCTTCGAATCCATTTTGAAAATAAAGTATTTAATAAATACATACATTTAAAAAAAACTGTCATTTAAATCTTTTATAATTTTTTATGCCGGCAGATAAATTTTACAAGTGTGTATGATTGACCCTAGGAGCCTAGTGTTGATGTCAAGGAACTTCCCCACGCAACTATGTAGTTCAGATTTTGACTAAGCTGCTTTTCTAGTAGTACATGCACCTGATCAGATTAGTCACAATCATCGTCATTATACACTAAAGTAGCGACACCCAATCTAATCCTCATATACATAAAAGTCGGTAGTTAAGGGCACCAGAGTCGCCTACGAGACTGGCAGCTCGCACTATACACTAATCAGATATGATCAGGCAACAGTAGGTAAGGAAGTCCAGGAGCACTCGATGCTTCGAACACGTGGTCGCTCATCCACGCCGTAAAGTAGACAAACTAAGCTCAATCAGTGCTCGTCAACGCTACAATACGCATGCTAACTGACATCTATCAGCAACACTAGCCTGGTTCCCATTTCAAGCCCTGACGTCATCACTAGGTCACACCTGTGAATGCATCATTCAATTCTAGGTCTCATCCCCAAACGCAACTCACCCATGTGCAATGGTGTTTAACAGTTGCTACTTCCGTATGGAGTCGTTTGAAAGTGGTTATCACTTACTCGTGTAACCTATAGCTTTCTGCTATTCCAGACTTGCGATTAGCCCGTGCAAGTGGCTTGTTGACGAAAGATTATTTTTCCCACGTGGAGGTGATTGCAGCTACTCGCGCAACCACACAATGATCAACATAAGAATATATAAATATTGATAAAGATAATAAGTTATCCACATTGCGTATAAACAACTAAAATGTAATGTAAAAAATAAAACGCAATCATAAAATAATGTCCGTGTCCAATAAATAACAACTATGTATAAATGAAAAATATGAAATAGTAATGGAATCATAACTCTCACTGATACCTGCACAACTTTAAGTCTACTCTCTCAAAGTTTACATAAACCCATATGCCTAACATGTATCTCATAGACATCTCTCGCAATGGGTTTTGTCATATGATCTGCCAACATTTCGCTGGAAGGAATTTGATGGAGTATGACCTGCTTGTCCCTGACAAGGTTTCTAATGTAATGATATTTGACTTCGATGTGCTTCGATTTCTTGTGAAATTTGGGATCCTTCGCTAAATCGATGGCAGATTTGTTATCCATCCTTAGAGAAAGTGGGTCTTGGGCATGAGGAATAACACCCAAGCCTCTGCAAAATCTTAGGATCCACACTCCTTCCTGAACTGCAGCACAAGCAACAACATATTCTGCTTCCATGGTGGAGAGCGTGTTACACGCCTGTTTGTTGCTAGTCCATGATCTCCACCTCCCATTAAAAATATGAAGCTAGAGGTGGATTTTTCCTCATCAAGATCATCTCCAAAAGCAGCATCAGAGTATGCGTGCACTCTCAAATTAGTGTCTCCATAGCATAACATCAAATCCTTAGTGCCTCTAAGATATTGAAAGATCCGTTTGACAACATGACAATGTAATTGGCCTGGATTACTCTGGACTGACCAATCCAACCGTATAACAGAAATCAGGAGGTGTGCATCGCATGACATACATGAGACTGCCAACAACGCTACCATAAGGGACAATAGACAGCCAATTTCTCAGCATCTATGTTGGGACACATATCCTTCCTCAACTTCACATATTTATTCATTGGAGTCTCTACCGGTTTGGAATTACTCATACGAAAACGCTCAAGGATTCTTTCTATGTAAGAAGTCTGAGAAAGACCTAAGAACCTTTTCGAACGATTCCTAATGATTTTAATGTCCAAAATGAAATTGGCCTCACCTAAGTCTTTCATCTCAAAGTTAGAGGACAACTATTCTTTGGTAGAAGCAAGTAAGCACTTATCATTACCAGCTAAGAGAATGTTATCGACATATAATGACAAAATGATGAAATTCTACTAGACCGTTTAATATACACACAGTTGCCTTCCTCACTCATAAGGAAGCCAAACGAGATAACAATCGTATGAAACCGTATGTACCATTGTCTAGAGGACTGCTTCAATCCATAAAGAAACTTTAAAAGTCTACACACTTTGGAGGTCTTACCCTTCTCGATAAAACCAATGGGTTGTTGCATGAAAATCTCTTCCTCTAGATCACCATTTAGGAAAGCGGTCTTAATATCCATCTGATGAAGTTCTAAGTCCATGCACGCAACCAAAGATAAGATCATTCGAATTGAGGGAAATCGAAACACAGGGAGAATGTTTCATCATAATCAATTCCCTCAATCTGCGTGAATCTTTTGCGACTAAACGGGCCTTAAATTTATCTATGGAACCATCTGCATTCCTCTTAATTTTAAAGACCCATTTATTACTAATGGCTTTACGACCAGGAGGTAAATCAACAAGCTTCCACACAAGGTTCTTCCTCATAGATTCCATTTCTTCATTCATTGCAGTTACCCAATCGTCGCAATTAGGAGAAGTCATGGCATGCTGATAAGTTTCAAGTTCATCATCATCCATGGCTACACGCGAGAATAATTGCCCTTCAATCACAAAAAAATTGCGAGGAATTCTATCATGGGTAGTCTCTCGAACCTCAAGATCACTTTGAAGAATGCTCCCATTGTTTACGGGATCAACATGGGCATTCTTATTGATTTCAAATGAGCTCCCCCTATCCTGAGTTGTGTCCGACAATTCATATGACTCAGTATCGATCCTGGGACGCTTCCTACTGGGATATTTATCCTCTATAATGGTAACATCACGAGATTCGACCTCAATCGAACCTCCACGCTCTTCATAGACTAGGATATAACCCTTTGATTCATTTGGATAACATACAAAAATACACTCGACGGTTCGACTATCCAATTTATTTCGATTGGGTGCAGGAATCAATACATGACTTAGAGATCCCCAAGGGCATAGATTACCTAGAGAAGGTGGTCTGCCTGTCCAAAGTTATACAGAGATTTTGGAATAGACTTAGAAGGGACTCTATTCAAGACATAGACGGCCGTTAGCAGTGCGTCACCCCAAAAGCTCGCAGAGAGATTAGCATGTGCCATCATCGATCTGACCATGTCAAGAAGAGTTCTATTCCTTATGATGGGGACATCACACAAGACAAAACAGAGGAAAACGCAAGGACAAAACAAGAAAGAAAGATGAAAGAGGAGCAACACCTTCAGTCTACGACGAATGTCCGTGACCCTCATGATGGACGTCAATGAGCTCTTGACGGACGTCCGTGACAATATATGCTCACTGGTTTAGTGCGCATTGCAGGTGACGGACGTCTGTAGCCTCAGGACGGATGTCCGTGAGACGAATCCACCGAATGACGGATTCTCGGGAAATTTCTATTTTTTTAGGAAAACTTATCTTTTAGTTTTTTATTATTTTAGAAGTCTTCTAATTTCATGTTAGGATTTTTTTAGCCTATATAAAGGCATTGTAAACACTATTAATTAGTTTTAAATTATTGAATGAAAAGAGATTTACTTTTGTGCAAACCTTAAAGAGCTTATGAAGAGTTTTCAACCGAGGGAGTGAATCCTTCAAACCTTGAGGAGTGAGCAATCGTTTCTCGTGCAACTTGGTGGGAAGCCGACGTACAGCCGTAGTGTGAAGCTTCGGAAAACCCTTGGTGTGAAACCTTGAAATCTAGCCCTTTATTTTGTCTTTTCTCTAGTTGTTGTCAGGTATTATCTTTCTTTAATTCCGTTGATAAAAATCAAATCCCAAATTGTTCCCCTTTTACTGAATTATTTTTAGTCTTATTTCATTTAAAATCCTCGAGGAGTCGAGAGACGATATTGCGATTGTTGATTGAAGCCCTAAACTAGAACGAAACTCGAGTTCCCTCATCGGAGCCGGTTTTCTAAATCGGAAAATTTTCACGCATGCGAACGCTAAAATGGATTAATCTACTTGTTTTATTAATTTCATTGAATTAATTTTATGTGTTGTATGATTTTGAATGTTTCTGCTATTCAATCCATTCTAAAGTCAATCCCCAAATTCGCATATTAATGTTTTAGCGTGTCGTTTCGCGTCATTTTTGGTATCAAAGCCAAGTTTAGTTTAGGGTTCTCCGTGTTCATATAGGTTTTAGGGTTTATTTCTTTTCATTTCAAATCTATCTTACACCATCTAATTTTGCATAATTCCATCATGGATACCAGTAGCTTAGAAGCCCTGATTAAAGATCTTGCATCTAAGGTGACCACTAGTCAAACCCGGGTGGATGAGCACATCACTGATCAACAAGCCAGGTATGAGGCTTTAGAAACCTGTTTTGAAGAGATCAATGAGCTCATCGCTGAGAATCACACTAGAGTCAAACCCAACGACCATAGAAGGGAGGGTTCTCGTCGTCGTGAAATTCAAATCAATCAAGACGATAAAGTCATGAAATTAGTGAAAATGGATGCCCCTACTTTTGACGGGAAAAGACAACCCAATGTCTTTTTCGAATGGGTCGCCAGCATGGAAAACAACTTCGAGTGGTATGCCATGTTTGAAGAGCGCAAGGTCAGATTTGTCAAAGTCAAGCTAGAGTTTATTGGTTGGGAGTAGAGCGTTGTAGGAAAATCCAGGGTCTTCGTGCTATTTCCACGTGGACTGAAATGAAAGTCCAACTGCACGAAAAATACGTTCACGTATCATATGATGAACGTATTCTTGATTAGTGGCAGTCATTGTATCAAGGAGATTCTTCGGTCACAGAGTACATCAATCGGTTTGAAGACCTTATGACCCAGGCCGATGTAGATGATCCAGCAAAAGTTACCCTCTCTCGATTATGAATGGGTCTTCGACCATAGTTATGGAGGGAATTCATTCCTTATCTCGTTGCGGATCTCGAGGAATGTTTTGCTACGGTTGAAGAATTAGAACGGTATCTCGACACCCCAGTAGTGGCAGATCTAAGTCTTCCAAACTTGAGTATCAATCTAATCTTATAGAAAAGGAAAATAATGCCTCTAGTCAATCTTCAAAATCTGTGCTTCCTCAGGTTGACAAAGGAAAGGGACCAATGATCGAGAGTTCCAGACGTGCTCTGCAACAATGTTATAAATGTCAAGGTTTTGGTCACTTTGCATCCCAATGTCTCAGTAAGGGTCAAACCTTGATTATTCAGGAGCATGCCGAGAAAGAGAGTAATGAGTTACACGAAGAAGTGTATGAACCGTGTGGCACGCCAAGTGATGACGAAGGTGAAGTTCCAGTCAAAACTGTAGGTTGCATTAGGATAGTTCCTATTACCGGGGATAGTGTTGATAGTGTGTCATCCCAAGTGAGCCATTAGAGTTCGTAGCAGCATATCCTCATTCTAAATTGCATGGGATTAATAATCATAATTTATTGAACATTGAAAATATGCCTGATCACACAAACACATTGAATATGTTTAATGAATTTGATATTAACAGTTTTATATTAATTCCTGATAGTCTCGCGCATGTGGAATCCTTTCCAATCTCAGAAAAGGGTAAGGATGGAGGTCTAAATTTTCCTCTAGACAAGGGCAACCATCTGATAGTTGCCGTAACGGATCTTACGCCTATTCTAGATCCCACAACCCCACCCTTTGATCCATTCCTTATTGAGCACCCAATCGAACCACACCCATTTACCCAATTTCTATCCCATACCTTACCTGTGCAATATGAGAAAGGGTCGAATGAGAAAGTCATAGAATTTCCGAGCTTCCATGCCATTGAAGATAAAAATTGGGAGTATCTCACAGCGTGGAAAGGTAAGCCAAGAGTTGAGCTTCCGAAGTGTACTATCCATGGGTTCCCTAACTTATCGGAGATGAGTTTTTCCCACTCGGTGAGTATCAATGGGGACATCACACAAGACAAAATAGAGGAAAGCGTAAGGAGAAAACAAGAAAGAAGAAAGAGGAGCAACACCGTCAGTCTACGACGGACGTCCATGACCCTTATGACGGACGCCCTTGAGCTCTTAACGGACGTCCGTGGCTTCAGGACGGACGTTCGTGAGATGAATCCACCAAATGACGGATTCTCGGGAAATTTCTATTTTTTAAGGAAAACTTATCTTTTAGTCTTTTATTATTTTAGAAGTCTTCTACTTTCGTATTAGGGTTTTCTTAGCCTACATAAAGGCATTGTAAACACTTTATTAATTAGTTTTTGATTATTGAATGAAAAGAGAGTTGCTTTTGTGCAAATCCTAGAGAGCTTGTGAAGAGTTTTCAACCGAGGGAGTGAATCTTTCAAACCTTGAGTGAGCAATTATTTCTCATGCGACTTGGTGCGAAACCAATGTACAACCGTGGTTGTGAAGCTTCGGAAAACCCTTGTTGTGAAACCTTGGAATCTATCCATTTATTTTGTCTTTTCTCTAGTTGCTGTCAGGTATTATCTTTATTTAATTCCGTTGATAAAATCAAAATCCCAAATTGTTCCCTTTTTACTGAATTATTTTAAGCCTTATTTCATTTAAAGTCCCCGAGGAGTCGAGAGATGATATTGCGATTGTCGATTGATGGCCTAAACTAGAACGAAACTCGAGTTCCCTCTTCGGAGTCGTTTTTCTAGATCGGGAAATTTTCACGCATGCGAACGCTAAAATGGATTAATCTAATTGTTTTATTAATTTCATTGAATTAATTTTATGTGTTGTATGATTTTAACTATTTCCGCTATTCAATTCATTCTAAAGTTATTTCCCAAATTTTCATATTAGTGTTTTAGCGTGTCGTCCTACGTCACATTCTCTCAGCTATTCCATTCTGTTGTGGAGTATAGGCTATGGCGAACTACCTAAGGATGCCAATACTTCCACAAAATAGTATAAAATTTTCATAAGTGTATTCACCACTTCTATCTGATCTAAGCACTTTGATTCTATGGTCCAATTGATTTTCAACTTCAGTTTTGTATTTTTGAAAACACACAAGTGCATAAGATTTCTGTGATATAAGAAATACATGCGCATACCGAGAAAAATCATCAATGAAAGTTATAAAGTATTGGCATCCATTTCTCGCGTGTATATTGAAAGGTCTACATATATCTGTATGTATAATTTGAAGAAGACCTTGAGATTTGGTTGCCCTAGGAAAGGGTTTTCTAGAGGCCTTACCAGTTATGTAATACTTGCAAGTGGGCAAATCAATTTTAGTTAAGGAACTCAAAAGGCCTTCTTTGGCCAATCTAGCCATTCGATCTCTACCGATTTGACCTAATTTAGCATGCCTTTAAGGGATTCAGAAGTGATAAAGGCATCAGATAAGACAACAACAGGAAGTAAGGATGAAGAATTAATAAAAGATGAATCAGCAATGTTTAAAGCAAAGAGATTCCCAACTAAAATTTTCCAACCAAATAAAATATTATTTTTACGAAAAGATACTCTAGAATGATAAAATCTAATATCAAAACCATCTCTCACTAAACAAGGAATAGAGATTAAGTTTCTTCTCATCGCTAGAGCATATAAAGTGTCTTGAAGAACCAACGTTTGTCCAATACGCATCTGAAGGTGGTATGCACCAACTCCGAGGACGTCTTCGGACGAGTTATTTCCCATATAGACTTTGTAACTACCAACAACAGCATGATGGAAGTCAGAAAATCCCGTGCGGTCCCTCGCGATGTGCTTGCTCCAGAGTCTACAATCCATTGAAAAGATGAAGTATCAACTATAAGAACTTCGGAACAAACAAATGAATAAACGGGAGGACAAGGGATAGATGCAACCTTTGCGACATCTTTCCTCATCTTGCACTCTTTGGCGTAATAGCCGGCCTGACCGCAGACGAAACACTTGATCTGATTGCGAGACTTTTTCTTGCGGTAAGGACAATTATTAGGTTTTGCTTTAGTAGACGGAGGTGGACCGGTGTCACATTTCTTCTTATCCTTTCGAGGTTTCTTATTATTTCGGAATTTGTCAGTGGGGGCTTCGCGTTTCCAATCCTCGGTGTAAAGGATAAGAGGAGCTTTTGGTAGAATTATGTTCATTTCTATCTCGTGCTCTAAGTGACGACATAAGTCTCTGAAGGTTTTGATGGTAAAGAGCCTAACATGGTATTGATTTTATGGTTTTCAGTCATGTTACTCCCTGCACTCCTAACGCCTGCTATCATCTGATTCATCTTACGAATATGGTCTTTAATCGTACACCCCTGAGGCATACGATATGCTTGAAACTCTATTTCCATAGCACGAATCCTTGCGTTAGATTTTTTAGCATACGCCTCGTAAAGAGTGTCCCATAACTCATTCGCGGTAGAATAAGACTCATAGGTAGCAAGAAATTCTCTATGAAGACTCAGAAGGATAAGGTTCTGGGCTGTCCGATTATGTTTCAACCATTTTTGGTATTTCTCATCTACAACTTTCATAGCCACAATGAGTACATCCTCATTGGGCTCGTCTATGATTTCTTCTATGGCATATTGGATATCCTTCTCATCCAGGAGGATCCTCATCAGACGAGACCAATCATCGTAATTGTTTCCATCGAACTTCTCAGTCTTAATCAAGTTAGCAACTAGAGATTTGACAGTCATTTTTACCACTATTTCAAGAAAAAAATGTGTTAATTATTGGACAATAATATTTCATTTTATGTGCAATCTCCATCAGTATTCTCCAAAATGTCAGAGGATTTTTCAATGTTGAGATGACTTTAGCAGTTATTAGATCGGTCTGAAAGTATCATATACCCGATTGGGCATTGTAAAAACAATCAAGATTAATCACACAACTGTTGAGTATCTCACCATTAATAGTCTCAATGACAAACATGATCTACTCATCTAGGTGTGTATCCAAGTATATGATGGGTGAATTATGTAAGATAATCTCAACAGGATCATCGAAGATTGTCATGGTAAACGAGTTAACCATTCAACCATTTACATCTCACAGAAATAATAAGTTAAATATTCACAAACACAAAGTTGCGCTATCGAGTAATCTTGAAATGACTTGAGCTCATGAATAGTTCTCATGTGGATCTATAATTTAAGCCCTAAAACTATTCTTCCACAATTAGAATCATTTATTACAACTCGAGTCATCATATGAATATAACACCCTATGAAACTAATGGAACTACTCCTTCACGTCAATTGGAACGCTTCTCCTAAGAGCTCCATCGCGCTTTTTGATCGTTTGCGCCATAGGTCCATCTCCGTAAGGGTACAAGTCCGTATACATGTATTTATTAATTTTACAAGCTGAAGAAAGTAAAAAAATACATGAACTCGATCTAATACAATTTGATCAATTAATAAAACATCCTAGGATGCATGTCATGCTCGATAACACAACGATGTGCATAACCCACAACCAATCAACTGTAAATGATCATTCATTCACATCTCATAATAGAATAAAATAATTAAATTTTTAATCATCGAGGCTGACAATGATTAAATATCATAATTAAATATTATGAATAATTCATAAATTTTTGGGCGGATCAAACCGTTAAAAGTGAAATCAGGCTGGTCCAATCAATAGATCGCATCGAGTAGATTAAAATCAACTACTTATGGGCCTAAATCCGATAAGTTATGAGGAAGTTATTGCTAAAACAAAGAGGAAGTCAAACTATTGCAGTTTTGAAAATTGCGCTAGTGCACACATTTGACCGATAAGATTGAACCATTCGAATAAATAAAATTTGTGATATTTTGTCAGAAAGTAGTTCAGTAAGAGAATTGACTATCTAACGGCTCATATTTTACAAAAGGAAAAAAAAATGTAAAAAAAAGCCTAAACAACAGCCCAAAAGGAGGTTGTAACTGTTCAATATATATTCTTTTATATTGAAACATCTTGCAACTTGCTGTTAGCACAGTTGGTTCAAAGTAGTCTCATACTACTTAGAAGTTGAGGGTTCAAATCCCCCCACCTCCAAAAAATTTTAAATTTATGTATTTGCATGAGTTAAATTAATGGACCTGGTTTGGACCCGGACCAGACCCGGTTGGATCAAGTCCAAAAACTGTTGGCGAGCAGCCCAAAACGAGCCCAGACCTGATCTAGATGCGGTCCAGTATTGTGAAACAAGACCCATCTAGATCTGTCCCAATAGCTACCCGAATGGATCTGACCCAAAACGGTCCAGACCCGATCTAGATTCGGTCCAGTATTGAACTCTAGATCCGGCCCAATAGCTACCTGGATGGACCCGACCCAAAACGGTCCAGACCCAATCTAGACTTGGTCCAGTATTGAGCCGGACCCATCTATACCCAACATGAACCCAGATCTGGCGGGTCCACTATCCAGAAATCATGTGTTGGGAAATCCTAGCTCACAAGAAAGAAGAAACGGGGAAACCCACCTAGCAATGGTAGCTAATTTGGGGCTACATGTAAACAACATCATGAATTATATTTAACTACTTTCCCTTCATCACCCTTTTCATCTTTCAATACCGACAATGGGTATAAAACTCGCCGGAATCAAATCATAATAAAATAAGATAAAATAAAATTTATACTTAAAAAGCGGAGAAATCAATATGCTTGCTCTAATACCACTGTTGGGATTTGAGATCCCTAATCGCGCGGAAACAATGGGTGGATCGCAATCGATTCTACACACTTCGAGAAAAACTGAGATAATTTAATGCTCATTGATCCGAGCCGTCAACTACCAGAGAAGACGGCGTTATCTTCAAGCCACGTGGATCCGACGGTGATTGATGGCACCCTAAAAGGATAATCGCAACTCTACGGTTTAGGCTTAGAGAAGGGAGAACTTATGAGAAAGAAGATTTTTCACACCCGTAAGTTACAATCTCTAAAGCCATATATTAATTGGTAACCCTAATATGGATCTTATACGGTGTATATCATGCACACTCTAGGGGTTGTACAAGTGGCATCTTAGCCACTCATACCAACACTTCCTTGAGATCACTATGAAGAAATGCATTCTTCACATTAAGTTGAGAGAGTGGCCAGTTAAAGATAACAATACCCTGATTGTGTTGAACTTGGTTACAGGTGCAAAGGTGTCTTGATAATCAACTCCTTGTGTTTGAGTGTACCGCTTTGCTACAAGCCTTGCTTTATATCTTTCAATAATACCATCAGGTTTATACTTAACTGTATACACTCATTTGCAACCAACAACTCTCTTTCCTTCTAGGAGTTCAATAATTTTCCAAGTTTGATTTTGTTCCAGAGCTTTTATCTTCTGAATCATAGCATCCTTCCATTTTGGCTGCAATAAGGCATCAGAAACAATAGAAGGAAGGGTGATAAAATCAAGAGAACAAATAAAACCATAATGAGATGATGAGAGATTCTAATATGACACATACTTACTGATGGGATAACGAGTACACGATCTAGGAAGTTTTTTGTGAGCAATGGGTAGATGAAGATCAAAAATAAGAGGACCCACTTCGGGTAAGAGTTCTCAGTCGGTATTCTGAGAAGGTGACTCATCTACATTCTCATGCACATTGGCTTTAACGATGCTTTTCTTATTCCTTCGCATATACATCTTTCCCTTTTCATATTTATCAAAGGTGGGTTGTTCGCTTTTCTGTGGCTCAACAGCTTCATCATCCACTTCATCACAATCTCCATCATCTGCCATAAGTAAAGCTTTAAACATCTTAGAGTATTCTTCATTTCTAAGTTGTTTCTCCCCTTGAAGAGGACTCGGAAGACTGGAAAAAGGAGTGCCCTAAAAAAATGTCGTGTCCATGGTGAGAGGATCAAAGTACTTGTATCCTTTATGAGAAGAGGAATACCCAATAAAAATACACTTGGTAGCCTTGGGATCAAGTTTACTTCGCTGAATATTGGGGATATGTGTAAAACACAAGGAACCAAAGATACGTGGTAGCACCAAGAACAGGGGTTGATGAGGAGACACAAGTTGGAAGGGAGAATGCCCTTCTAGAATAGGTGTAGACATTCGATTGATGAGGTAGGCAGCGGTGAGGACAACTTCACCCCAAAGATGTTTAGGAACCTTCATATCAAACAATAGAGATCGAGCAATCTCAAGAAGATGCTTATTTTTCCCCTCAACAATCTCATTCTGTTGAGGGTATATAGACAAGTAGTTTGACACACAATTCCATGAGAGTGAAGATAAGACTAAAGAACGTGAGAGGAATATTCCCCACCATTATCCGATCGAGGAACCTTAACATGCCCATGAAATTGTGTGCTAACTAGTCTGTGAAACATAGGAAAAATAGAAGCAACTTCATCTTTGGTGCACATAAGAAAGAGCACAGTGAGTCAAGTACACACAATTCCATGAGAGTGAAGATAAGACTAGAGAACGTGAGAGGAATATTCCCCACCATTATCCGATCGAGGAACCTTAACATGCCCATGAAATTGTGTGCTAACTAGTCTGTGAAACATAGGAAAAATAGAAGCAACTTCATCTTTGGTGCATATAAGAAAGAGCACAGTGAGTCAAGTACAGTCATCAATAAAAGTAACAAAATTACGATAACCATTCAAAGCAGTAACAGGGGAAGACCCCCGACACATCAGAGTGCATAACTTAAAAAAGAAGAGCACATTTACTACCACTCAAGGGATAAAAATTGCAAACATGTTTAGAGAACTGACAAGTCTCACAATTAAACAAACTACTATCAAATCCATAAAAATTTTCTGTAAATAAAAGTTTCAAACAACTAATATGAGGATGGCCACAATAGGAGTGCCATAATCTTGTTTCATCAATAGAAACCACTATAGCTATATGAGGAGATGCACCACGTAAATTTTGAAAGAGGTAGAGTCCCTTCTCTTCAGTACCATGACCAAGGATCTTCCCCGATTTCAGGTCCTGGAAAACACAATATGACGGAAAGAATGTCACACTACAGTGTACGAAATTGGTAATTATACTGACAGATAATAGATTCATAGGCATGTTAGGAATCAAAAGAGTAGAGTTAAAAGATAAGGTGCCTAATTGAATATTCCCTTTGCGCTCTAAAGGAACAAGGGACTCATCAGCAATGCAAATGTGAATAGAATCAGAATGACTAGACACAGATGAAAATAAATCTGTCATACCAGACATGTGATCCGTAGCCTCAGAATCGATGATCCATGGGGACTAAGAGGAGGTCACATGTGCAGACCCATAGGTACTTGACTCAGCTATGTGGGAGGAAGATGCCTATCCCTATGTTATCGTCATGCGCTGAAGGCGTACCTGGAGATCCTAAAGCTCTCTCTCTAAGCTCTGGAAATCAGACGGAGCTGAAGCAGTAGGGATACTCTGACCACCAACTGGATTAGAAGTTTCCCCAGTGGAGGACTAGAATGCACGACCTGTAAGGAATTTTGGTTTCCCATATAATTTCCAACTATCCCCGTAAATGTAACCCAATGTTTTCTTCATCTCTAAGTACATAGCAGCAAACCATGACCACGAAAGATAATTGACCCCATTCAATTTCTTCGTAGTAATTTGTAAGTTATGAGAAATATCTCCCTCACCAACGATTCCGGATTTATTCTCTTCTATGATTAAGAGATACTAAGATAAAAACAATTCAAAAAATAGAAAGCTCACAACTTTCAAACATGGAGAATGCCTATACAGTCCACTGATTAATCCCAAAACAACATTAAAAAACGTTGGGCAACAGTTTCTTAACAATTATAAAAAAAAAATATCGACAAAATAGTCGAACATAGCCTATAATAGCCATTAAAACAACCATAACTCTTTCAAATGAACTCCGAATTCAACGAAACTTGAATCATCAGTCTGCAAATGAAACGAGCTTTGAAACAAGTCATACCTTGCCAGACGAAAAAGCAATTAGCAATCGAACAACGGAGATTTATGTGGCTGAGCGGTAAAAGAAGGATTCACGAGAATCGATTAAATAACATCAAAATAGATCCATAAATAAAAAAGGAGTACACCATCAATCTTGTATGGTGATTCCGGTCCAGCCTGGTCCAATCCCGACCTCCTTTAAGCCTTCACGGATCTCGGGGATCCAAAAAAAGAAAACACACTTTTCTTTAGAAATACCTTCAAAACTCTATGTTCCTGGCCTCAAATCACTTTAACTAAGAAGAAAATGGAGAGGGGAAAAAACCGATCAAAACCCCCCAAAAATCTGAGAAAAAGGTCAACGGGTTGACCCTGCTGACGTTAGCATGATGACATCATGTTGACGTCAACGATGATGTGGATGGCTTCAATAGGCTGTACCAATTTCTAGTGTTAGGTTTTTTGTTGGCTCTAATACCAAGACAAAATTGTAATTTAGGGTTAGGGTTTAGTAATAGGAAGGAGGAAGAAGAGAGAGGAAGAGAAAAGTGGAGATATTAGGGTTGAGTCAATGTGACTCAAATCCAAATGCAAAATACTATTTATATTATCTTAGCATGTTTACGTATTACATGGTTCCCAATTTAAGTGAATTGTGCAACTTAAAATTCACTTAACTACACACACACCCAAAGTTACTTACTACACACCCATTCAATAGAAATAACATCTCCAACAGGGCTTGGGTTATTTTTTTTCTAATAAAAGTTTGAAGAAGGTTAAAGTTTTAATTAAATAATTATATTAACATTATAGACACTCAGGTAGATGCTTTTATTCAAATATTTCATTTTAGTTTGTTGCACAATGGTTATAACGGAAAACGATTAATCTCAAGCCATTTAAGTAAATTAGATTTAATTAAAATTTTTTATTATTATTACTTTAAAAAGATATATATATATATATATATATATATATATATATATATATATATATATATATATTATCCGGGTCGGGTGTTGGAACCATCAACCCAAGCCCAGCCCGGATTGATCCGGGTTGCAACATGTTTTGCCTGGTCCGGATACCGGGCCGGGTTTTGCTTGATAGAAAGTACCACTTTTTTTGGGCTGGCCCGGCTCATTGAGAGCCCTAATCCCGACTCATTAGTGTTGTCATATGCGATTCTATAAGCTCCCGTCGCATATGCCATGATCGCATATGTGACCCAGTCATGTATGCGATCGCATTCTGTCACATATGCGATAGTATGCAATCGCATACATGACTGACGTTCATATTTATGAACGTTCAAGATTATTTTAATTTTTTTTTGCTTTTTAGTGCTCTCCAAAGCCCTATAAATGAGGGGTTCCTCTTCCTAATCCATATCACATCCATTCAAGGTATGGTTTGTGTCTCTTTAATCTCTTTTTTGAGTTTTTAGTACTCTCTTTCTCTTTTCACATCCATCCAAGGTACTATTTTGTTTAAAATCAATGAAATTTATGTCTTTCCTTCCAACTTATGGGTTATATACTTTTATTTCTCTTTCTACAAAATTAATAGAGCACAAAATTAATACAAATATATTAGTTTTCAATATCGGGGATTTTATGGGATTTTTTTTGGATTTTTTTCAAATTTTTGACCACAACAAAATAAATAAATTTTTGCATTGGCACAATCGCATATGCGATTGAGACATGGGATCGCATATGTCATTTAACTACATTGCGACTCGTTGAGTCCTTTCTTCTGTGTGTGTGTGTGTGCGCGCGCGCGCATGTGTGTTGTGTATACACCAGGCTAGACAAGGTTCAAATCGTTTGGCAAAATTTCACCCATGTGAATTTTATGGCATTTTGCATTTGGATTTATTTTTTTCTTCTCATTTGTTCAACCAAAACGTTGTAAACTTCCTTCCTTAAGAATGAATAGTTGGTTTAGGAGCCTATGGATCTCATTTGCTTGGGTGTGGGGTTCCTTCTTGGGATACTTCTATTGTAATCTTTCTCTGTATGGTCTCACCGGATGGGCGTTTTTATTTGTGATGGAAACCTATGCCAGAAGTCCCCAAAATCTACCATAATTACCTGTTGATTTTAAGAAATTCCGGAAGTCTGAAACCTCCAGCTTCCCTCTTCAGAAATTCATTTCTTTGATCTTCAACTTATCATATTGCTGCCATTTCATTTCACCATATGTTGGTTTATCCCTACTTCTCTGGCTATAACAGCTGGGCAATGCAACAGGTGGAATGGTGTGGTGGCTCCGAAACAATGGAAGAAATTCTTGCTAGAATACAACAGAGAGAAGAGGCAGCTGTTAAGCGTGAACGAGCTATGGCATATGCCTTTTCTCATCAGGTATGTTGGTTGGCTCCCACATCATTGTTTTTTATTTTGAGGGACTAAGTGCTTTATATGACTTTGTTATTTGCAGTGGAGAGCCCACTCTTTTCAGAACCAAGGGCAGGTTGCCTTCGAATTGGGAAAATCTAACTGGGGTTGGAGCTGGGTGGACCGTTGGATCGCTGTCCGCCCATGGGAGAGCAGGATTCCTACTCAATCTACCACCCCAAAGAAAGTTCCGAGCAAGCAAATAAGCAAGGTTGGTAAAAATATGAACTCGTCACCTGCGAAAAACTCCAGTTCAGTTAAACCCATTTTGATTAATGGAAAAACGCTTACACTGAAAAGATTATCTTACCCACCTGGCGAAAAAATGGTTACCCGAGAAGCAAATGCCAAGGTAGTAAGCTCTTCTCTTTCTAAATCTTTGGATGCTAAAGCCAAAGAGGATCAACCAGTTTTGTTGGGAACAAGTGATGTGCCTTGCTAACTTGGGGCACCTGTTACTATGGGATCTGACTTCTTGCTACTTCTACTGCCAGTTTTACTTTACAGAACGTAAATTTTCTCTGTGAAAGGGGGTGGTCATATTGAAGTTGGTTTGTTTGAAGTGAGAGAAGAAGCCATGTTCAATTTTCTTTTTGTTATTGATATAGAAATGGTGGTGTGATGAGATATGATTTTGTGGATTGGTTTGTAATGCAGTGTGTGCAGAAAATAAAAATGAACGGCTGGATTGTGGTGTTAGCTTAATCATCTCCATATATTTTATGTAAATTTAGCAAATTTGTTGTTATTTAGGTGATTAAATGTGAATGTACTTTACGAAATTGAAGTACTCAATAATGATACCTTGTCAGAAATCCATGCAGCTTTTATTTTTGAAGATATGGGGGGTTGTCTTATCATCCTGCATTAACTGAAGGACACAGATCTCCTAATAGTCTTCAAAATGAACGTTTTGACACCAACGAATCTCGAGACTATGGAACGATGCTGCTCCGCGAAGGTTTGGCTTATGAGACTCAAACATCGTTGACTGCTTTAAATTGGACGATGGAGATCATTTTTCATTCCATTCTTCCACACACTATCTTGAGATCATGGCCTACCTATCCAACGGTCAGATGTTGGTTTCATGTGAAAAACATCCCCAAAAGTGACTTGAGAACTCTTCTCATGGTACGCCATAATCATGGTCACTTTGGGGATGTGTGCTACCTTGAATCAACATCTGGTCGGCTGATATGTGGGCCATAATCTCAAGATCTCTGAAGTGAAAAATTGGGACAAAAAATGATCTCCATCATCTGATTGAAGGCAGTCAACGGTGGAACCATCAGTTGCGGAGACTGAATATTCGATTCCAAAAACCCGTACCCTTTATAGAATGCATTCTGATTTATTTCACCAGGGAGGTGGTTCATTAATGGTATCTGTCCCCGTACTTGCTAGTTCAATGGGCTGTAAAGTCTCTTAAATTCTGCTCTTTATCGACAGCCAGGCAGCACATATTGGTTAAAATTTGGTATTATTGGGCCGGCCCCTGGCACAAACCATGGTGGTGGGGCCATCCTAATCACAAGTGAAATTGGAAAATGAGTAGCATTATTTGTCCCCATTAAACCATTTCTTATAATAAAAACTGTTGACTGCCTTGAATGAGATTATTTTGTCCCAATCTTCTACAAAATGGATCATGGAGCACCTATGAGACTGTCAGATCTTAATTGAGTGTGGCACGTATCCCCAAAAGTGACTTGAGAGCCCTTTTCTTATAGTACGCCCATGATTGCGGTCAGCTTTGAGAATGTATGCCACTTGAAATGAATATGTGACCGCCTGATAAGTGTGCCATGATTTGAAGATCTATTGTGTTGAGGAAAGGGATAAAAAATGATTTCCATCAACTCATCCAAGGCAGTCAAAGGTTTTTTATGGTGAGAAAACATGCTTTCTTCACAGGATTAACGGGTGTAAAATAGTTCTTACCATCCGCATCAAGATCCCATGACTTTGTTGAAAAAAGTTCATTAATCAATCAGACGGACGGGATAGCTTGGTCGTTGCAAATCTTGGGCTACACCTAATTTACACGCTGCCCTTCCCTGCCGCCACTATTCATCGCTCTACTCAGCTGCCATTTGTCTGGTATGAATTAATGGGCATGACAATCCATAAAGATAAGAGGCACTTCTGTCCTAATTTTTGGGACAAATAGCACGTATGTTTTAGCCATACAAGCCTTCAAATTGGTCTGATCTATGGACTCTAAACCTAAAATGAATGGTAGTTCTTATTGGTACTGGAGAGCTCACTTCATAACTATCCTTACGTAAAAGCTGTCTTCCGTGGTTCTTACCTATGGTATCAAAACTCGGCCGATACCGATGTTATCGGTTTCGCCGAGAGTCAATACTGATACTAAAGAGGTAATATTGGTATCAATATCAGTATTGGGCATATATAGGTCACTATCGGCCGATACTGATTGATAGAAAAAACAATTCATTAAAAAAAAAAAAAAAAAAAAAAAAAAAAACAAACAAACAAACAAAAGCCAACGATAAGATATTGTTGATTCTGCATCCGTATCGGCCGATATATATCCTTCCAAGATGGGCCTATACCTGATACCGATACAGAATTTGATACCTTGCCTTCCCTTGTAGATTCTTCTATTATATTTTTCAAAACTTTATTGGTCATTTTCACTTAGCTTCTCACTCATGAATCAAAATGCCGGCATTCCGAATGTATTGTCCGGTAAGTTATTATTCCGATACGTATTGTTTGATACGTATCTGGACGATATGGTATATTGAATGTACAATATCGTCCTAGTCCAATACCGATATATATTGTCCGATACGTATTCGTATTGAACGAAATTTTGACCTATATTCTCACTACCTTGCTCTAAGTTTTAAACAAAGAAGCACATGAAATGCTAAAATTCAATTTAAAGATACTTGTTTTCTTATTCTGTCATTTTAGATGAAACTTTGGGGCTTCATCTCCACTATTTATGCCATTTTGACTCTACAATAGTTCCAATCTTCTATGGCACCATAGACCAAAATAAAAGATTAGAATACGGCAACCGAACGGGTCACCAAAACCAAACACGTGGCTTTTTTTTTAATTTTTTAATGAGTACATGGTTTTAAACACCCCGTGTATCTTATACATTCAGCCAATATACATTGGGTTAACTCCACTTGATACATTACTATTGTTAAATATGGCACTACAAAAGTAAAGGATTTTGGCGGAAACTTGCTATTAAGGTATTTTTTGGTAATGGTAGGACTAATAATGGCAATTTTTGATAGCGATCAAATTAATAACAGCAATTTTTTATTAAAAAAATTATTGCTAATAATTTTATTTTTTGTAGTACAGGTAAATCTGTTAAATATCAAAGAATTTAGTCAAATATAAGGACGTATAAGGTCATATTAAGCCGTACCGGGTCATATCGGTCAAATATGAATTCGGTATAAACCAGATATAATACCAAAAATATCCTTTAGAATTTATTTATTTTTTAAATTATTTATACTATTGGTTGACATGTCTTACACACGTGTCGAGAGAGATATAAAGATATTTTTCAGAGATGAGAATGAGTATATTTGCCACTATAAAAAATAAGACTATTAGCAGTAATTTTTTGGAGCAAAAAAGTGTCGCTATTAACAAAAAATCTATTAAGATTATTAGCGGCAACTTTTTTGTTAACGGCAACAGTTTATGGCTGCCGCTAATAGTCTTTTTTTTTGTAGTGTGCAATCATAAATTTAAGTGATTTGTTATATGAGATTTATTCCCTAAACACCACAAATAGTTCTTATGCGCCTGTAGGTTGTACAGGCACTACATTTGGGTTGTTCTATGTAATATGGCATTAATATATATATATATATATATATATATATATATATATATATATATTAGAAAATTGGTCAGGCCTTGGATTTGCTCCCCAATGGTCATCATTTCGAGTCCCCTCAGGGCCACTGAAATATTACTCGATCGTTAGTTCTAGAGCCTTGTGAGATTAGTCAAGGTGCGCACAAGCTGGCCCGAACACTCACGGATATATATATATGAAAATTTACAAGATCGAACCTGCCAGATACACCTTTTCCGCAAGAAACCCTATTTTTTCACCTTTATCCAAACCGACCAGCTCCAAGCTGGGCCAATTCCAACTAGCACAAAAAGTCTCAAATACCCATTCTTACACTTTTTATCGTTCTACATAGTTTAAAAGTTTAAAATTTTACATTTTTTTATATTTATGCAATGTGAAGTAGTATCTATGCCGTTTGATTTGAAGGCCACAATATAGAGCTCGATGGTGCCAAATATTGACACGAAAAAATGGTGATACTACCTATTTAATATATATATATATATATATATATTTAAACAGGCGGTATCGCCATTTTTTCGTGTCAATCTTTGACACCATCAATCTTTAAATTGTAGCCTTCAACTGCATAGATGTTGCTTCACATCGCATAAATATAAAAAAGTGCAAATTTTTTGAATTTTTAAACTATCTAGAATAATAAAAAGTGTAAGGGGTATTTGAGACTTTTTGTGCTAGTTGGAGCTGGTTGGTTTGGGTCAAAATATAGAATTTTTGGCAGAAAAAGTGTAACTGACAGGGTCAATCTTGTAAATTTCCCATATATATATATATATATATATATATATATATATATATATATGGTATCATTTAATGATTTTATTTATGCAAAGGTAAAGTTATGACCAAAAACGAAAATATTATATACACTTATCCATTACATCTGATACGTATCGGCTTGAGATCCTGCCTGTATGTATCGGTTTTTAAATCCATGGAGTGTACCACTTAATGCAAGATTACGAATTTATGATCATGATTTTAAATATCGGCCGTATCTGCTACATATCGGCTGATATGTACGGGATTAGGCCCCATCCGATATGATATACACCCCCATTCGATCGGCCCATATCAGGTCATATCAGCTGATCTATATCTGATATGAATCAAATAAAATACCAAAAATGTCCTTTGGGCAATTTTTTTTATTAATTTAAGGCGTTAGGGAAAATACGCCCGAGCCCACGGGAACACTTGTGCGCCTAGTGGCTAGATCACATGCCACATGACATGATCAACTGATCAGCCATGAGACATGTGATTTTAAAAAATAAATTATTTTTTAGCTTTTTGCCCTTCATTTGATTGGTCAAAGATAAAGTAACGCCTCAAAAACATTAGTGTGCTGGTAAAAATAATTTTTTTTTGAACCGGATCTTATTGACCTTGCCTAAGTTGCCATAACACCCTATCCTCGTGATGTATGACATGATAGGGGATGTAGAGATTTGGCTACATGATAGTGGGTGTCGAGAAATCTTTACACCCGAGCACATAGTCCCTGGCTTCTTTATATATTTTTTAATATTAAAAAAAATATATATATAGTTATACTTATCTTTAAGAACAACAATTTCCATAAAAACTTCCCAAAATTAAACTCAATTTTTTTTTTTTTTGTCCTTTCAGACTTTCAAAAACATGGCTAAGAATGTTGCTCATTTTGCATCCATCAGTGGGTTCAATCATTCATGCCATCCATATCCTCTCACCTCCCATGCCTCTGATTCCACCCTCTTCCATCAGTCGGAATACTTGACTAAAAACCCTTTTTCCCGTCACATCTGATCCTCTCTTTCATTACTAGACAAAGACATCAAAATCATGCGCCACTTATTCGCAAGGCATCCTGTAGAATCTACATAGATCCCTACAGGCCAACAAGTTCTCTCCAATTGACATTGAAGTTTGGGAACCATTGCCCTCCTCCGTTCCTTAGCTCAAAGAGGAAAGTGCTAATTCATATAAGCCAACCCCAGTTACTAATTAATCTTATTCTTACTTCACTTGCAATAAAACAGTCCCCTGATGGAGGGCCAGCCTCTGGACGCAGGAAACGAATCCCCATTAGGCCCTCCACCCAGGGATTTATATCATGTGCTAACTCAGCACGTGTGAACATGGGGCGCCCACCTGCCCCTCATATTAGTCTGATGTACTCAGAGGCTCGGACACTTTGGTAAAAAAAAAAAAAAATTTCCTTATATGAAAAGTTAAATACAAGTTAGATATTGCCAACATTCATCCTTCAACACTGTTTTACTATAGTAAGCATGCTAATATGCTAGTAGTAAAACACTCCCCTTCTCAACCCATGACCAATATGAGCCTGAAGGGCCATAACTCTAAAAGCTTCTTCCTCCTAGCTCTCCCTCCATGCCTCATTTATAGTTATGAATAGTCATCGGCTACTAACTATGGTTGATACCATCTGCCATACATGACTGGGTCAATACATTTAATGTATGAAGGAATATATACCGCTATGTATCGGCCATGCACACCAATGTATCGCCGGAAACCGATACATATCATGTATCATTTGATATGTAAGGGTTTTGGAGCTGGCCTATACTGGAAAACTAAGATTTTGAATCTTACTCCCGAATACGAAGAACAGATATAGAAAAACCAACGGGCGGTTGGTACGAGTGATGTGCGGGTTGCATGTACCCGGGGAGTTACTCGGGTACTCTCAGATGCCGGATACCTCATTATAAAAAAGAACAGATAGAAGGGAGGAAGAACTATCTATAAGAGACCTAGTGATTTTTTTGTTTTTTTGCTTTTATTTGTGTGGGTGGGGGTGAGAGTGGTGGTTGGGTTTCGGCATGAATTTTGTGTATAGTTTCTTGCAAGAGCTTTGAAACAGAGAAAAACATTACTGTTGAAACAACCCCTTAGAATATATTAAATATTAAAGAAGTAATGGAATCAAGACATCATACATAGTTCACCCACCATTTCTAAGAACAAAGAAACAAAGCCTTATATAATCAATAGGGCACCCCACCACCATTGCATTTTTTGGCTCATAGGAGAGCAACTTGGGTCACTAAGTTAAAATAAGCTAGCTAGCAATCCATTCTGTTCTGTGCAGGGAAAAGGACTTATCATGCGTTTCTCTAATCAATTCAAGCGAGACAGAGATGTAAAATATAAACTAAGAAAAAAAAATCTTTCTGTTTTATTTTTGGGTCTAAGGAAAGCTCAAGCAGCACTAGAAGAGAAAAAGACCATTCATTTCCAATTAGAGAAAGAACCTCAACTTTCTATCACGTCGACGTGACAAGAAGAACCAATTCGAATCAAAATCCATAAAAATCGAAACAAACTGATATAATATCTTCTGGGTATACTCTATTTTAGCTCTGCTGATCGACTTTTAGAGAGATCAATGAAAAGAAAAAAATGGAAAAGAAAAAGAACCCAATTCAAATTGGCACATTTCTAACAGAATTAAAAACAGGGTTGCCCTTTAATCAGTGGCCAAGGGCACAACAACTGAGTCTTCAACTGTTTAGAGATGAATTTGATCCACAACAAGATAAACAAGAGAGCCTAGAGAGCCCACTCCAAACAGAAACTGAAACAAAGACATAAAATGAAAAACCGAAGAAAGAATAACCTGGTACCACAGATTTCTTCCGACGGCGTAAGCCATTGGATTAAGTAACCGAAATCAGTTCTTCTTCATTTGAATCCTCGTCCATCGATACAAAGATTCCTGAGTAATCAGAAGAATGAAATTTAGGTAAAAGAATTGGAAAGAATAGGGAAGTAGAAGAAGAAAAAGAATTGAAGGTAGTACCTAGAGTAGAGTTGATTTCGGTTTTCTTTTATCTTTTTTCTTTTGCTCAATGGCGTGAAGCAGAGGAAGCAGAAGACGATTTGTTGATGACTGCGTCGTCTTGCTCCTCTTCACCCTGAATTCGTGCTGGAACGCGGAAGCCAGAGAACCCGCCGGAAGCAAATCCGATAGCCGCTGATACAGACGGAAGCGATGGATGGAGCATCATAGCCGTCTGATGGTGATCAGCAGCGGTAATTGGCGGCGGGTCCGTCCACGCACGAACGGAAGGTGAGTTACTGGACTGAAGGGGTCCCCTCTGTGTGAAAAACGGGTGGTTTGGCCCGAGATATGGTTGTAGCGACACCTGCTGCGGACTGTTGAAGATGTATCCGCCTCCGCCGCTGCCGGCATCAGCTGGATTCCACAGTAAGGTTCTCTGAAACCGCCCCATTTCCGGCTGATTCTGGTTCTGCTGCTGCTCCGACCAGTTCGGGGTGGTGGATGAAGGGTCGAACGCCATAGAAGCAGAGCTGGAGAAAAGGGCTTGGTGGGCGGAAGGTGTGGAGTGGTGATGGTGGAGGAGGATTGGGTCTTGGAATGACTGAAGCGAAAGGCGGAGATCTTGTGTTTGGCTGCTGGTTCTTGAAAGAAGATCAGGTGAGTAGTTGGGGAAATTGATGGAAGACGATGAAGTGGAGATGGGGAAGAAGGATTTGATTGTGTCGGCGATGGAATCGGTGTCAAGAGACGGCGGGAGGAAGCTACTACTGCTGCCTCCGCCGCCACCGCTCTGGTTGTTCATGTGGTGGTGGTGAAAGCCGTAGGAGGGCTGGTCGGCGGCGACCATGGGCTTCTTGCTAGACTCAATTGTTGAATCAGGTTCATCTTGGTGATGGTGGTGGTGATTGTTTTCTTGGTCTGATTGAGCAACACTTGTAGTTGCGGTGGGCTGCCAAGCGGGGAGCTCTGCGAGCTCATCAATGGCAACCTTGGCCTTTTTAATGAGCCAGTCGACGGCCTTGCTGGGCCGGTCGTAGCCGAGGCGGTCCTGGACGTCGTAGAACTGGATGGCAGTGTGAGCAGAGAGGCGGACACGGCGGTCTCTCGGCCCCTTGGCGGTGCACACCTTGCTGTGTCGGTCTTTGCGGCCGGTGGATCGGACAATGTGGCCACCTTGGACCTCCACGATTTCCCCAGCTGTGTGCTTCAGCCCCAATCTTGACGCCGCTTGGTGGTGGTTCTCTTCCATTCGGTCCGCGAACCGGGCATATTCGATAGAGGCTGAGGGTGAGGGTAAGTAAGATCTTTTCTTTGGTGGTATCTTTTGCTCCTGCTGTTGATTTCTTACTTCTCCTCCTCCATAGAGTTCCTGCTGTTTCTGCTGGTGATACTGCTCCTGCTGTTGATTTCTTACTTCTATGGTTGTTTCTTCTTCTCCGCCAAAGAATTGCTGGTGTTGGTGCTGCTGGTTCCGCTGTTGCTCCTGGTTGACACTTGTTTTTAGAATCAGATGCTGCTGCTGTGTCCTGTTGGGATTCCTCTGAGGATCCAGACCCCTCTTCTTTTCCTCTTCCAGCTTTCGATTTCTTGAACTTTTTTTTACTGGGTCTCCTTACCCTCTGCTCGCTTCTGTTTTTTTTGTTCCCATATATTGTGCTGCTTCGACTTGCCATCCAACTCCCCAAATTCCATTACCAACACCACTAACCCCTTAGATGATGAACAACAACAGCAGCAGCAATAATACCAATAAGAAAAAGGGAAAAAACAAAAACAAAAAGAACAAAGAAAATTTTGTTGTTTAGCCTCCCATCTGTTTTTTTTTTTCAGAAAAAAATTTCTTTAGATAAGATTTTGAACATATAAAAGAGAAGTTAGTAGTCCTGTAGAAGATGGTGAGAGTGAGACCCACTTCACCAGGCAAAGCAAATCCAAAATAATAAATAAATAAAATTTTAAAATAAGTTATATGAAGCTAAACATTTCTCTGCTTTCGATTCTATAGAGAGAAAGAAAGAAGAGAAAGGAAATATGAGAAGCAAAGAATTCCTTATCGGCCTATGGGAGCCGTTGATGCTTCTGGTTGGTGTAGCAGAAATGTGTCGGACAGCAGATTAAAGATCCTGGTGATCTCAGCGGCCAACAGCTGCCTCTGCCCACACAAACCCAAAATGCTGTTCGACACATTTGAGATAAGTTTCTTTTTAGACCCAAATCTAGTGACCGTCCATTAATATTTAGAAAATTTGTACTAATTTGTTTTCAAAACTCCGTCTGAAGTCTGAACATTAGACTATTTACTTTATCCTCCATCATCTACAATAGAGTGCAAGTAGGAGCTTTGATCAGTGCGATTTACTGTCTGTTACTCAATAGGTGGGTGATCATTTTTGACGGTTGTGATCAATTAGTACCATTTACTAAAGGGTACTTGATGGGCCTCCTTTCCCTTAGATCCTTCACCCGTTGATAGCGACACCTTTACAGCTTTTTGGTTTTCTCAGCTTCTTTATTACTTTGCAAAAAGAAAGGACATCAGCTTTTCCCTTAATGCCAAATTACTACTCTCTATTCAAATAGGAAAACCACCCTCCCTTCTTGCATGTTTACGCGAAAGAGAAGGTCCCTACTTTTTTATTTGGCATAATTTTATTTAGAATGGAAAGCAATTTGTTGGACAAATAGTTGTAACCAAGGTCTCAAACTTCATATAGTACCGTCCATGGAGGACCAATACTTATCCGTATCAGTTGTTATCGATACCGATTGGCACTTAAACAAAAATAAAATAAAATAATATATATATATATATATATATATATATATATATATATATATATGGGCAAAAGTGAAAATGCATCCCGGTGTAGTCTAAAATAGATAGCGCAGACGCCTATACCTGATGGAGGTAAGTAGCACAGGCCCTAAGGGGGAACTTTAAGGCGCTTCGCACAAAAAGGCATTACGTGTCAACTTTAAGGCACTACGTGTCATATGGAGCGTTAACGCTTCGAAATAGTCGCGCTAGCGCTCGGTAAAGATTCTATTGCGCATCTTATACGAAGACAATGCGCCACTTACTAAAGCATAAGTGCTTCTTATCGAAGTGCAAGTGCTTCTTATCGAAGCGCTACCCCTTCTTATCGGCTAATGAACGATCTCCCCAAAGAGGCGCCTCATATAGTCTATTCAAATTGTAATGATAGACATTGAAAAACACGATGTCATGCGTTGCTTTTCATTTAATATTCTGACGAAGGTAATAAATGATATTACGTCAAATGTTGCTCCGCAGCAAAAAAAGTTGCTACGTGTCATTTATTGGGCGTAAAACCGAAGTGCTACGTTTCATGATAGAGGCGCTAGCACCCGTACAAGAAGCGCAATCCCCTCCTTACAAGCGTAGCGCATTGAAGACGATGTCAAATATAAAATTATTTATATTTGGGTAATAAAGGTCTTGTCGAATGTAATAATGGCCATATCAACCACGGGTCAGGAACTTATCCCTTGCGCCTTGCCTCGCTTTGCCTTTCTGATTATGTCAGTGGTAACTATGGTTATAGCGGGATTAAGTGAGGAAAATGAAAAAATGTCGCATCAGCCAAAGAAGCGTTACGTGTCTAGCTCCTATCAATAGGCGCAAAGATTTCTATACGCACAGATATATATATATATATATATATATATATATATATATATATATATATATATATATATATATATATATATATATATATATATATATATGTGTGTGTGTGTGTGTGTGTGTGTGTGTGTGTGTGTGTGTGTGTGTGTCTCAGCTCAAACCGATACATATCTACCGATATAGAGTTGGAGGACCGATATATATATATAGATTTACTGAAAAATCGATACATATCAGTATCAGCCAATTTCTTATACCTTGGTTATAACGAAAAATTCTAGAGGGACATGGAAAAAGATAAAACTTGTACAATAGTAATAGAGATTACATCAAGTCATCCAAGTTTTTATTTTTATTTTTATAAGAACTTCATTAATGATTTAAATCAGCCATAATTACATCTTGGAGTTGAGGAGGGAAATCCTCCATCCAAATTTCATCACAATTTCTAATCAAATCAATTTTTGAGAGTGAGTCGGCTGCTTTGTTCGCAGTTCTCTTAACATGAGTGCAAGATTGAAAAAGTTGTAGGCTTTTCGAGATTTCATCATATAAAAAGGATAGGTATGAAGAATCACCCCTCTTACTGCCAACCACACTGATCGCCCGGATAGAATCACCCTCGAAATCGACATCTTGGAAGCCACATTGGTAGGCAAGTCGAGAAGCTTCAAGGAACGCTAAAGTCTCGGAATGTTAAGCTTTGGAGATATATGAGAAATTTTTGGCCATTGAAACAAGGACCATACCTTCATGGTTGCGGATAATCACCCCAATCCCTGCAGATTTTTCCAATTCACTCCAGGCTCCATCAAAGTTAACTTTAAAGTGGTCTTCCACAGGGGGAGACCATAGGACAGTCGAGGGGTGTAAATTTTGAGGATGTGTGGTTAGATCATTCATTTGCTGGAACTCTGCAAGATACAATGAGGCACTCCTAGTAATAATGGTTGGATCTTTTTCCTTAAAGTCGTGAATTACTTGGTTCATTTCATTCCAAAGAGCCTAAGCTAAAATGAAGAAGTGGTCCAACTGATCCCTACTAAATTGTTTATGAAACTCCATAGTCCACTCTTTAAAATTCAGCTGTTTGAAGTCATGAACACGGGGGCCCAACGAAGAACAAAACTAGCAGATTTCAGCTTTGTGGCAGTCTCTAAGAGCATGAACAACGGATTCGTACCCGGATTCGCAGATGTCGCACACAGGGGAAATGCTTTCAATTTTTCTATGAAGCAAATCCTTGATCGGGAGAATATTCTGACAGGCCCGCCATGCAAACATTTTGACCTTATTTGAGATATGGCATCTCTAAAGATCTCTCCAAAATATATTCTCCAAATTCGAGTTTGAGGAAGAAGATCCCCTTTCCTTTGTTTCCTCAACAAAAATAGCTTTGTAGGTGCTTCTAACTGTAAATTTTCATCCTTTTCTAGAGCCCAAGCTATTCTGTCCTCCTTCACTCCAGCAAGAACTGGAATGCTCAGAATTGTATGTACATCTTCCGCGTGAAAAACAAATCTGATAAGCTCCTCATTCCAACAATTGGGCATATCGCGTAGTAATTCAGAAACATATTCTAACTGGCAATTTCCTCTTGGAGGGAAAATTTTGTAGGTGTGCTCTCTAGGGATCCACCTATCATGTCAGATTTTTATGGAATTGCCACCACCTACCCTCCAAATAAGATTTTTCTCAATAATCTCTTTCGCAGAGAATATGCTAGACTACGTTTATGATGGATTTCTTCCAGTTTTAGCATCGAGAATGGAAGATTTGGGGAAATACTTAGCCTTTAACAAATGGCTAATAAGCCATGATGGGTTTGAGAGGATCCTTCACACTTGCTTAGCTAACATCGCTGAGTTGAACGCAAAGAGATTTTTAAAACCCAGCCACCTTCGCCTTTTGGTAGGCACAAGTCCTTCTATGCCTTCCAATGCAAGCTGATGTCCTTGCCTTTCTGATCCCACCAATATTTTACCGTCATTACTAAAATCTCTTTGAGAAGAGAAATAGACATTTTAAAGCAACTCATCATATGTGGGAATTGCCTGCACCACAACCTTGATGAGAACCTCTTTCCCGGCCCGAGACAATAATTTTTCTTTCCACGCAACAAACTTTTTCCAAATCCTATCTTTGATGCATTCAAACGCCGTTTTCTAGATTTGCTGAAGAACATGGGTAGGCCCAAATATTTGTCTTGAGCGGTGGTACCTTTGATCTGCAAAATGTTGAGAACTTTTTTCCGCAAATCATGTTTAACATTAGAGCTAAAGGATAACGATGATTTGTCAAAGTTTATTTTTTGACTGAACGCATCCTCGTAGAGCTTGAGAATGCTAATAATTTCTTCACATTCGAATTTTGTTATCTTATGATAGATGAGGCTATCATCGACAAAGAAAAGGTGGGAGATGGCAGGGGCACCCCGACAAATTCGAATACCAAAAATTTTACCAGACTAAACAGCGTTTGAGAGGAGATTAGAGAAAACTTCGGCACATATAATGAACAAATATGGGGATAATGGGGTCTCCTTGACGGAGACCTCATTTAGGAACAACTTTGCTTAAAATATGACCATTGACCAAGAATTCGTAAGACACGGTTGTAATGCACCCCATGATAAGATCGACCCACCAAGACACAAAACCCATTTTTTGGAGAGTATTTTCGAGAAAGCTCCATTCAACCCTATCATAAGGTTTACTCATATCCAACTTCAAGGAACACCACCCACCTTTGCCATGCCTTTTATTTTTGAGGAAGTGACCCACCTCAAAGCCAGTTAAAGAGTTATTAGTGATGATTCTCTCAGGGATGAAAGCACTTTGGGATTCAGAGATAATCCTTAGGAGGACCTCCTTGAGACGATTCGCTAAAACTTTCGCTATGATTTTGTAAATAACATTACAGAGGCTTATAAGTCGAAATTGAGAAAGATTTTTTGGACTTTTGGTTTTTGGAATGAGAACAATATGAGTATGATTAACACCAGGTAAATTCAAATTTCCATGAAGGCATTAAAGAGCAAAGCCAACCGCAGACTCATTAACAATTGACCAATAATTTTGGAAAAAAAGAGGGGGCATACCATCAGGACCAATATGAATGCAACTTAGCTCAAAAACGTATATAGATGAAAGGGTTCCAACCACTCAATTCGAGCACTTTAATATTGACCGTTAATCATAACTATTGGCCGATCAAGTACCATCTAACTTGAAAACATTATATACGTAGTAGTCAGCCTATAGCACGGTTTACTTTGTTAAAAGAAAGTTGAGCTACTATTAGGTATATGACTTGATGCTGATGCTCATAGTACTCGGGTCACTCTTTGAGATTTGTATCATCGTGTGTTCCATGTAATTTGACACTTATGATCTCAAGAATGAAAGTAATCTTTATCGTCTGATTCAATACGATCAAACACCATCTAAAACTAACGGTATATTAGGTGTTAGATCTTATTATCACATTCTATGTCAAACCAAGTATCTTTCTGTAGTTAGTTTGTAGAGCCAAGCCGGAGTGAATATGAGATTAATGGTCTCAATCGACGGTGTTAATCTGTTCAAACATTCCATCCAAATCTTGTTAGAGTTTTCGTACTTTTTAAATATTTTGAAACCACTTTTTTAAAGCACAAATACGATTGGGTGAACCATGTGTTGTGCGGAAGCTCACAAACTAATCAATGATTTCACGATGAACGATCAAATAAGAACGCAAAAATAGAATAAAATCAATCACAAATATACAAGAGACAATATTTACATGGTTCGGCAATACGCTTACATCCACAGGAAGCGATAATCCACTATATTGATGATTACACAAGAATACAAAAACACTCAAGCCTCACCAAAGCTCTCCTCAAAACCCTAGATAGGTTTTCCAAGGCTTTACAATGATATCTCTCTCACACAAAGCCTTTCTATTTCGCCGATGAGTTTTCCCTTATATAGAAGTCTCGAATCTTACTTCTAACTCGAGAGAAACTGCTCAAAAACCGACTTTACATGTAACTTCATCGTCGCTCGTCGCTCGAGCGAGAATCAAATTCGCTCGAACGACTTACACCCAAAACTTTTACTTGTGAACCGTGCCCCGGTCGCTCGAGCGAGGTCCAAAACCGCTCGAGTAACCTTAACCCGTAAATTCGGCCTTGAAGAGTGCACAACTCACTCTAGCGGAATTGGTTCCCGCTCGAGCGACTTTCTAAGTTAGAGCCCAACTCTAACACCATGTGAAAATTGGTTCCGCGGCCGACCATGAAATCCGCCTGCAGAATTGAATTTTATTATATTTGAAGTACGATTTTTGGTATATCTTTTATCTCCCGAACTCATCTAGGTTTTGACCTCCTTTAGATCAGATTCCAAACACTTAGAATTGATCTTCTTCCCCCTTATGAATCTAATTACTTGAGTTCATTTGAATTTCGAAAGGTATTTCTTTTTTCAGTCATTACTCTTCAAATTGTTATGCAGATATCAAACGATTGTTGAAGGCCAACCTATTCGGATGCAATGGAGACGGATCGGGGAGATTCCTTGTGCTCCAAAAGGGGTTTGATAGGATTTGCATGCATAGTTTGATATATTATTTGTAACACTCTGTAAGCTTTCAATTCATAGTGAATTTGTTTGCGTGAACTATATTTCCCATTATCGAGTTTATCATATTAAAAATTATTGTATAGGTGCAATTTTGTGGGATTATGATTACACTTACTAGATCGATTAGGGTTAATCGGATAGCCTAAGATTTTTTGTTAGGTTTATATTACAGTTGCTAATTTTAAATGATGTATTGATGTTTGATAGCTTTAAACTAATTGATGAAAAATATTTTTCATCCCATTCTCTTTAACTAAGGATCTTTAGATCATGACACATTGTTTGTTACATGTGGCACACATCTCTAAAAAGTGACCTGAGTATAAAGGCGCTTGGTATTCATGCCACTTACTTAACACCGAATGTTTACAATTGTATGCATATTGGTAGGGTCTCAAGCCGATATATATATATATATATATATATATATATATATATATATATATATATATATATATATATATATATATAAAAGATATTATCATATAGGTATTGACCAAACTCATCAATATTAAAGCATCTTTTTTAGGTTTTCAAATATTAAAAAATATATAAAGAATTTAAAATAATAATAAAAATTACCCTAAGGGCATTTTTATATTATTTTTGGACCATATCAAATAGATAAAATATTTGACATTTTTTATCGGATATTGAGAGGGAGCTAACCTGATACATATTAGCCCATATGCTCTGTCACAAAATTCTCCAAACTAATCAAAATTTTGGAAAAAATCTCCAATTAGGTGGTCTACCAAAATTTTCACCGCATATTTACTTGATTCATCGATTCTCCGAATTTTTCTCAAAGTTAATGAATTTGACGAATTTTTTTAGATTATTATCATTGTGATGCATGCTTTAATCATATTTCACATTTTTTTTTATGATTGTAAATTGTTAATACATATAAATTATTTAATATATTTATATTATTATTTAAAAACTTCATTTCTAATTTTTAACAAGTTTTATATATATATATATATATATATATATATATATATATATATATATATATATATATATATATATAGATATATATTCCAAACTTTCTAAACTTGTCCTTGAATTTTTGCTAAATGTATGCTACTTAAACCAAACTGACACCGCGCCGAATGATTGTCCAGTCCAAACTTTGCTACTATATTTGCGGATATGTATGCTTGATATTTAAAGGCTTGTGTTACTACCACATCACTTTATGTTACAGCCAACTCGACTGCTTTAAATCAGGCGGTGGAGATTATTTTTCGTCTCAATCTTCCACACAATAGATCAGGAGATCATAAGCCTATTATCATATGTCAAATGTTAATTACACGTGACGCACATCCCCAAAATTAAATATGAACCACGTTTAATGGTACACTATGATCGCATTCACCGTCTGAGATGTGTGCAACGTGTACTCAACATTTGACCGTCTAGTAATAGGCCTATGATCTCAAGATCAATTGGGTGGAAGATTGAGAAGAAAAACAATTTCCATCATCTAATTTAAAGCAGTCAATGCAGTTTTCCTGTGTTGAAGTGAGTTGTCTGTGAGATAAAGTGATGTGGTAGTAACGTCAGCCTACTTAAAACCAAGCATGATACTAAGGACAATATTATCCGGAGGACACATTTTATACAGACATAGTACAGACGACTGATGTGGTGTGACGTATCATTGGCTGCAAATGTGGTGCGCTCAATTAATATAGGTTGATGCAGCCAGTCATGTATCGTTTTTCTTTAACAAATTTATCTTCCATTTATAATTTTTCATGATAATAAACCATAACACTTATACTTATTTTCTTTGAGGGAGAAACCTTTGCCCCCCTTAATACGAAAATCGCCACTAGGTGAAGTGAAGAATTTTGCTTTGTTTGGTATAGACCGCTACTTATGGAGGACAACGACTACTGCCTGTCGGTTTCCATTTAGTAAATGGCACCAACTCTGTGGCCTGTTGGATCAAATAAACGTCTTGATTGATTACGACTCTATACCATGCAATGGATGTTTCACCTCTTCGATGGGATGTTGTCCAAAAATTGCATCAAACACGCGTTTCTGAACATCCCACCAGTTTCCCCACAATTGGGTAGGGGCCTTAATGGGCTGGGGCGTGCCTTAAATGGGCCTAGTATTACCGGGGCACTTAGAGCAAGCTCATACCCTGTCTGATTGTTAATTGGATGCCGAGCCATCTCATTTATGAATCAGGCCTACTTATCTTAGCCCACACATAGCCTGGGGCGAGCTAGTTCATACCAGGACGAAGGTTGGCATGAAATTTTTTATATAAAAGTACTCATTTGACCAATTCGGACCGAGTTGGAGCCGGACTTAAACGGGCCATTTTTTCAAGCCCACACCCGGTTCACTAATCGTTCTGGTCCGGGCTGGGACATCGATTTTTATATGGGGCTTACGTACCTTAGCCTATAGCCAGCCTATTGTAGGCTGGGTCGGTCCGGGCTGGGGTCCAGCCTGAGACTTTCATGCACCCGACTTAACTGTGGGGAAAGAGCTGTGTGACCGTATGAGTGGGAGTTAGCATGTTCCCCACTCCACAGCCGTTGACAATGCTGACTGGAAAAGTTGTACAGATTTGACCAACGAAAATGTTGCTGTTGAAATCCAAAAGATTAGAAAGAAAGCATGTCTGTTTGCAATTTTTGAGCTAGGGTCCCATCACATCTTGGAGGTGTGGCAAAGAGATTTGACGGTCACGATTGCTTTGCATATACGCCAATCCTAGTGTCAACAAAGTTAGTAGCATTTATTAAATGGTAACTGAGTTTCACCAGATTTGACCTCTCGTTATAATTGTCCTTGCTCCTACTTTTTTGTTGTAATTTTCGAAAGATGCAGAGGTATTGTGGTCATTCTACCGACTGGTGTTTGGTGGTGTGCCCCATGAGCCCATTAGTTTAATTGTTTAGAAAAGGACAAGTCGATGCTTTTGGGGTAGGGGATGGAGTGAAATTACCAATAAAACCTAAGTTGCAACCCGTATCTATTATTTGTTTGGGAGACCTATCTAGCAACAGCAATGGATTTTGCGAATGATTTGGTGATTGATTGATTTATTGCTAAATGCTTTACAAAGATAAATCGTCCAAAATTTCACTTGTTTTTTCACCTGGCACTTCTCGAGGATTTAAATCATTCAAGCTCTCTTTCTTTAATTAGATTCATATATATATATATATATATATATATATATATATATATATATATATATATTCCTTTTTGTGGGAGATTATAATTCAATGTAAATAAAGTTCACATGATATTCAAACCAGTTAGACAAACTTAAGGGTGTCAATCGGGCGGGTGAACTCCATACCCGACCTAATATTGGGTCGGGTAGATAAGCTTGACTCATCGGGTTGGATTGGGCATGAGGCATCCGACTTGACCTTCGGGTAGAGTCGACCAAGAGGTCGTGTCAAGTCAGATATATGTCGAATTAGGTACATATATAAAGTATTAAAAGATGGGGGATTTTACCCGACAGTCGGATCAGCTTATTTGCACCATCAGGTTAGGTTGGACATTTGCTATTTTCTTATTAGGCAGCATAAATTTTGACCCAAAGCAACCCAAACCATTGACAGCCCTATAGAAAGTGGAATCTAAAAATATGCTTCATGTAGGGCTCTCAATATATCGAGCTTGATCTTGAGCCCGACCCCGAGTCAACCCACCATGGGTCAGATATGGCTAACTACTATAAGCTTGATTCATAAATAGCTTGGCCTGGCCCGATTAACTCTCATGGCTCAATTAGGAACTGGCCCGTTAAAAGCCCAACCCAAATCCAACTCCATCGGATTATACGTTTATATGGTCAAAAAGACGGGCCAGCTCATGCCCCAGCTTGACATATATTGGGTATTGGCTAAGCTATGTAGGCCTGACTAATAAACGGGTTGGCCCAGTAATAGTTCCACATTGGATGGAGAAAAGTCCTGACCCTAGCCTATATATAATTGTGGACACTACATGTCATGACGCATTTTTGGCGGGAACTTAAGCTCATGCCATAAACAAATCGGGGCTGGGACCTAAGCCCAAAACCGGATAATATTGTGGCATGTGGGTATGGGTTGTCATAGGCCCAATCTCGCCTCATTATCTATGTGGGTGGGGATTATTGGCCTGCTCATAAAGCCCATTCAGAAATTGGCTCGTTTAAGGCCAGATGTGAATGCATCCCGAGTCCTGGTGATGAGTAGTGAAATATGATGATATTTCACCCTTAGATACCTATATTTAGCTATCCGATGAAGGCTATCTGATAAGAATTATTAGATTTGAAGTGGTTCAAGTAAATACAAGCCAAGTGTAGAAAACAGCCCAAGAATTCTAAAAATAATGTCAAAACACTGTAACTTTGGGTCATCGAGAACTTGGTGCAACTTACAGATCAATTTGGACCTTCAAAATGCTCGAATTATGAAATTGTCAAAACGTAAATGTTGTAGAGCTTTCTGTCAGCTTTCCAACGGCGCAAGAATCGCCTCAATCCGAGTTCGGGACAGAAAGTTATGGCTAAAATACTGAAGCGATTCTCGATGTAAAGTTGGCGGAATTCACGAAAATGGGAGGTCGATGCATCGACTATTGATCAATTAATCGACCCTAAATTTTCGAGTTGGAACACCTCTGCTGCTGGGAAACTTCGGCTCTATTTAAAGCGGATCAAACACTTCGAAAAAAGGAGAGCAAGAATTAGAGATAGGAATTAGATGTTTTTTTTAGGAAATAATTAGAGATTTTTTTAGAGAGAGTTTTTTTGAGAGGATTATTTATTCATTATTATTTTTGGTTTTAGACTTCTCTGAGCATCTTTTTAAAAGTTCTTCTTTTCTCCTTCTTCTAGGGATTGATTTGGGTAGATTGTACTTAGGATTTGCACTGTCTTTCTTTTACATTCATGATCAGATTTAGGAAAAGACATTGTAACCAAAGATTTTTTAAATAAAAGATGAATGACTTTGAATGAACAAGGAGATCATACACCAAAGATGATGGCTAAATCAAGAGATCGGGAAGATCGATCCCAGATAAGTACCCATATTTATGATTAATACCATAGTCTAATGTTTTTATTGTTTTGATCTATATATCACGAGATCGCTTATGCTTCTTACATGACTCATCTTGATGATAAATTTGAGTCATTGTTTTAGATAAATTATCTTGGGATTGATGATCATACTTTATTTCAAATCATTTTTATGAATGAATGATGGTGATAGTGTGAATGATTCTTTAATGAAAGGGGGTACAAATCTGGGGTAGCATATTTCTTGATCTTATTTAAATATTATTCTTAGATTCATCAGTAATTAGTTGTTTAGATTAATTTATTTTTCTTGCATTTAGAAAAAGTGATAAATTTTTGGTTATCACTTTTTCTAAATACAAGAATTAATTAAAATTCAAGATTTTCCTGTGGGTTCGACACCTTTGTGCCCGGGAGATCGGCAAAATTTTGATTAATTCGGTTAGGGATTTTTTGTGTTTTGATTAAAAAAAAAAAAAAAAAAAAATTCAATATTTGGATTTCTGCTTTACAAAATCTTCTTTCCCTTATTTTTCTCTTTTAGGTAAGTTTGTATAGGACTCTTTTAGGAAGTTTAGGTTTTTAGGACTTCTTATTTTAGTAGGATTCTTTTTCCTTATTTTCCTCTTTTAGATATTCTAGGATTTTCTAAAATTAGTTATTAATTTTTTTTTTAGGAAGTTTATAAATCTAGGATACCTTCCTTAGGAAATTTATGAATCTTTTATTTTTTTTCCTTAATTTTCTCTTTTAAATAAGATTTTGTAGGATTGCCATTAGGTTTAAAATTTAATTTTTTTAATTTTAATTTTTGAAATTTGAATTTAAAAAAAAAAAAAAAAAAAAAAATTTTGAATTTTGAATTTTAATTTTTGAAATTCGGATTTAAAAAAAAAAAAAAAAAAAATTTATTTAATTTTAATTTTAATTCGAATTTTATTTTATTTTTTTTTTAAAAAAAAAATAAAAAAATTTCAATATTTGGATTTCTGCTTTACAAAATCTTCTTTCCCTTATTTTTCTCTTTTAGGTAAGTTTGTATAGGGCTCTTTTAGGAAGTTTAGGTTTTTAGGACTTCTTATTTTAGTAGGATTCTTTTTCCTTATTTTCCTCTGTTAGATATTCTAGGATTTTCTAAAATTAGTTATTAATTTTTTTTGGAAGTTTATAAATTTAGAATTTTTAGGAAGTTGAGATTTTTAGGCTTTTTATTTTAGATTTTGTAGGAGTCTTTTAGGAAGTTTAGGTTTTTAGAACTTCTTATTTTAGTAGGATTCTTTTTTTTTCCTTATTTTTCTCTTTTAGATATTTTAGGATTTTCTAAAATTAGTTATTAATTTTTTTTTAGGAAGTTTATAAATCTAGGATACCTTCCTTAGGAAATTTAGGAATCTTTTATTTTTTTCCCTTATTTTTCTCTTTTAGATAAGATTTTGTAGGATTGCCATTAGGTTTAAAATTTAATTTTTTTTAATTTTAATTTTTGAAATTCGAATTTAAAAAAAAAAAAAAAAAAAAATATTTAAATTTAATTTTAATTCGAATTTTAATTTAAAAAAAAAAAAAAAAAATTTTCAATATTTGGATTTCTGCTTTACAAAATCTTCTTTCCCTTATTTTTCTCTTTTAGGTAAGTTTGTATATGACTCTTTTAGGAAGTTTAGATTTTTAGGACTTCTTAGTTTAGTAGGATTCTTTTTCCTTATTTTCCTCTTTTAGATATTCTAGGATTTTCTAAAATTTGTTATTAATTTTTTTAGGAAGTTTATAAATTTAGGATACCATCCTTAAGAAATTTAGGAATCTTTTATTTTTTTCCCTTATTTTTCTCTTTTAGATAAGATTTTGTAGGATTGCCATTAGGTTTAAAATTTAATTTTTTTAATTTTAATTTTTGAAATTCGAATTTAAAAAAAATAAAAAATAAAAATAAAAATAAAAAAAAAATTGTGCGCTTGTGTCAATCGATTGAAAATCTTTGCTTTAATCGATTGAAGCTGAATATTTTGAGTTTGTTGTGGATTCATCAATCTTTGTTTGTGAGCGTGGTGTATGAGCTTTACTCGTTCTCATCACCTACATCTGCTACCATTTAATCTTGAGATCGAACGATCTTGTAGAGAGAATCGCAGAATTTAAAGGAATCAGTATCATCATACTGATACCATGGCTGATCAAAGGCAAGAAATGAATAGGAATAACCAGAATATCAATAATGGCAATAATGAAAATAATGGAAATGATGGGAATAACAATTACAATGAGGGCCCTAGAACACTCGAATATTATAATGATCCTGGTTTTTACGAGGATCAGGAATGTATAATGCATGATCCCATTCCAGAAACCACTATGAATTCAAATCGTGATGATCCAAATGCTACCAATTTTCCATGGGTTAGCAAATGAAAATCCATACGTTCATCTAAATGAATTCACTAGGGTATGCAAAATGTTGAGTCCACAATGTCGATGAGATAGCTAAACTCCGACTCTTTCCTTTCTTTAAGGGACAAGGCAAAAGCGTGGTTTTATTCTTTAGAACCGCAATCTATTCGTGAGTTAGGCGAGCTACACCGTTTCTTAAAAATATTTTCCCATGACCAAAGCCATTGAGTTCGTCGGAAGATTCAATTCTTTTCCCAACAACCTCTTGAAACATTCCATGAATGTTGGGAGCGTTTAAGGAATTGATTAAGAGTTGTCCAAATCATCAAGTTCCAAAGTGGCAACAGTCCAAAGTTTTATAATGGGTGATTCACGAAGAGAGACGCATGATTGATGCATCGTGTGGTGGATCATGTGCCACAAAAGAAGCTGATGAATTGTGGGCATTGTTTGAGAAGTTATACCAAACTTCGATACAAAGTGAAACTCTGGGGCGAACTAACTTGGATTTGGCATCTAAATCTCATGTGTTGACAAGAGATGGATTATATAATGTTAAAAATAATACCTCTGATCTATCGACAAAGGTTGATATGTTGTCCAAGCAAATGAATATGTTGTTAGCTGCGACCAAGCAAGCTAAAGCTCCTGCCACCCCCACTGTGTGTTCAATTTGTGACCACCCAGGTCACATGGCTAATGAGTGCCCCACTACCTTGTCATTATTTCCTGATGAACCTACTCCTCAAGAGGAGGTGTATCTGACTCAATCTTATCAACGACAGGGTAGAAACATATACTCCAATACCTATAACTCGGAATGGAAAAATCACCCCAACTTCGGATGGGGTGGTTCGAACCAAACTGGTCAGGTAAACCAGCAGTACAGAGCCAACACAATGGGCATTATATTCCGTTTTGAAATATTTCCAAGCTGCTGACATCTTTGGCATTCTTTGCAAAATTGAGCAGCATCACGAAAGATGGAGGGCCAGTAGAATCCGCTTTGAAGAATTTTTCTGGGTTCTGTCCAAAATGGCCTCCACAGCTCCAACAAAGATGGCGTAAAGAGAACGCTAAGTTGTTACACATCTCCTGATGATTTGATCTGAACAAATCTTGAACAAATGTGGTTCATCCCAAAAATAGTATTTGATCTGGGAGAAGAAGAGGTTCTTATCATTCTTTCCCCATTCAGTAGGGATTTTGCCCGTGACCAAATAATTCACGATATTGGCAAACCAAGGAACTTTCGTAGCGGTCGCGTCAATTGCCATTAATTTCTCATCCGGAAAAGTGTCCCGGATAGGTTCAGGTGTAACCAATTCTTCAAGCAAAATACGAGACAAGTGATCAGCCACAACATTCTCGACTCCCTTTTTATCCTTGATTTCGAAATTAAACTCTTGAAGTAGCAGAATCCAGCAGATCAATCGTGGTTTGGCATCCTTCTTTGCTAACAAATATTTCAATGCAGAGTGGTCTGAAAAGACCACTATTTTTGTCCACCCATTGTGTTGGCTCTGTACTGCTGGTTTACCTGACCAGTTTGGTTCGAACCACCCCATCCGAAGTTGGGGTGATTTTTCCATTCCGAGTTATAGGTATTGGAGTATATGTTTCTACCCTGCCGTTGATAAGATTGAGTCAGATTCACCTCCTTTTGAGGAGTAGGTTCATCAGGGAATAATGACAAGGTAGTGGGGCACTCATTAGCCATGTGACCTGGGTGGTCACAAATTGAACACACAGTGGGAGCTTTAGCTTGCTGGTCGTACTAACAACATATTCATTTGCTTGGACAACATATCAACCTTTGTCGATAGATCGAGGTATTATTTTAACATTATACAATCCATCTCTTGTCAACACATGAGATTTAGATGCCAAATCCAAGTTAGTTCGCCCAGTTTCACTTTGTATCGAAGTTTGGTATAACTTCTCAAACAACAATCACAATTCTCACTTTTGTGGCACATGATCCACCACACGATGCATCAATCATGTGTCTCTCTGAAGAATCACCATTATAAAAACTTTGGACCTGCCACTTTGGAACTTGATGATTTGGACAACTCTTAATCAATTCCTTAAACGCTCCCAACATTCATGGAATGTTTGAGGTTGTTGGGAAAAGAATTGAATCTTCCAATGCGAACTCAATGGCTTTGGTCATGGGAAAATATTTTTAAAACCGACGGTAGCTCAACTCGAATAGATTGCTTCTAAAGAATAAAACCACGTTTTTGCCTTATCCCTTAAAGAGAAAGGAAAGAGTCAGCTAGCTATCTCATCTGACATTGTGGACTCAACATTTGTGTACCCTCAATTCATTTAGATGAACGGGATTTTCATTTGCTAACCCATGGAAAATTGGTAGCATTTGGATCATCGCTGATTTGAATTCATAGTGGTTTCCTGGAATGGGATCATGCATTATACATTCCTGATCCTCGTAAAAACCAGGATCATTATAATATTCGAGTGTTCTAGGGCCCTCATTGTAATTGTTATTCCCATCATTTCCATTATTTTCATTATTGCCATTATTGATATTCTGGTTGTTCCTATTCATTTCTTGCCTTTGATCAGCCATGGTATCAGTATGATATACTGATTCCTTTAAATTCTGCGATTCTCTCTACAAGATCGTTCGATCTCAAGATTAAATGGTAGCAGATGTGGGTGATGAGAACGAGTAAAGCTCATACACCACGCTCACAAACAAAGATTGATGAATCCACAACAAACTCAAAATATTCAGCTTCAATCGATTAAAGCAAAGATTTTCAATCGATTGACACAAGCGCACAATTTTTTTTTTATATATTTTTTATTTTTTAAATCCGAATTTCAAAAATTAAAATTCAAAATTCAAATTTTTTTTTTTTTTTTTTAATCAAAACACAAAAAAAAATCTCTAACCGAATTAATCAAAATTTTGCCGATCTCCCCGGCAACGGCACCAAAAACTTGATCGATTTTAAGTGTAACCCTTGCAAGTGCACAAGATCTATTGCAGTATGGCAAGAACAAAGGTGTCGAATCCACAGGGAAATCTTGAATTTTAATTAATTCTTTCAGAGATTTAAAAGCGTCCCCAAGAAAGTACTAAAGGGCAGATTCAATTTAACCAAAAATTTATCACACTTTCTAAATGCAAGAAAAATAAATTAATCTAAATAACTAATTACTGATGAATCTAAGAATAATATTTAAATAAGATCAAGAAATATGCTACCCCAGATTTGTACCCACCTTTCATTAAAGAATCATTCACACCATCACCATCATTCATTCATAAAAATGATTTGAAATAAAGTATGATCATCAATCCGGCATACCCTATCTAAAAACAATGACTGACCAAATTTATCATTGTATATGAGTCATGTAAGAAGCGATCTCGTGATGTAGATCAAAACAATAAAAACATTAGACTATGGTATTAATCATAAATATGGGTACTTATCTCCGGGGATCGATTCTTCCGATTCATCGATTTAGCCGCTCATCTTTGGTGTATGATCTTCTTGTTCATTCAAAGCCATTCCTCTTTTTATTTCTTCCAAAAATCTTTGGTTACAATGTCTTTTCCTAAATACAATCTATGCTTTCATGAACGTAAAGGAAAAATAATGCAAATTCTAGGTACAATCTACCCAGATGGAACCCTAGAAGAAGGAGAAAAGAAGAACTTTTAAAAAGATGCCCAGAGGAGTCTAAAACCAAAAATAATAATGAATAAATAATCCTCTCAAAAAAACTCTCTCTAAAAAATCTCTAATTATTTCCTAAAAAAAACCCGTATCACCCGCAAACTAGTGGTCAGGTGGAAGTGTCGAACCGAGAGATTAAAAGAATTTTAGAAAAGACGGTACGATTGGATAGAAGAGACTGGTCAAACCGGCTCTCTGATGCTCTGTGGGCCTATCGTACCGCCTTCAAGACACCAATTGGAATGTCTCCGTTCAGAATTGTCTATGGGAAAGCATGCTATCTTCCTGTTGAATTGGAGCATAAAGCATTTTGGGCAATCAAAAGATTAAATTTCGATATGCAAGCAGCAGGATCAAATCGAAGGCTACAGCTAAGTGAATTGGAAGAGCTTGAAAACTCAAAATAACAAATAAAAAATAAATTTTGAACCATCATATATGAATTATTTTCGATAGTTTTCAAACTTTAGTTGATGATGCATGTGAATTTAATTTTTAGAATATCGATGTCAGATTTTGAATGCTTGTATCTAGGATAATGAAGCTTAATGTGATATTTTGTGGGTAATTTTGATATTCATGCTTAGAATTTTTACACTTATACCAAGCTAAGATTTAGAAATCGGTGAACTGTTTTGAACGGTGAATCTTAGGTTCTTAGTGGAGACTAAACCCAGGAAGCTTTAGAGCCAAATATCCGTTGTTGATGAGTGAATACATAAACTCGGAGTTTTCTTTGAATACGAACTATCTTGCATAATCTCATATATTTTATTTTGACTTGTGACTTTGCATGATATCAAATTCATATTATTGTGTTAGAAAGTACTGTATATCTACTCAAGACAAATAGACAAGGTTACCATCTTTTAAGGACATGATTGAAGGCCATCTTTGGCTCGTTTGTGCTTAAATGCCCCACCTCATATAAATTTATCCTTCTAGTACCCCTTTGAGCCTATTGGAAAATTTACCTTTATACATTCTTTGATAAGCCACGTTAACCTTTAACCCTTCACAATTTCTGAAAATTCAGGTTTACCCTTCTTATTTCTGAGAAATTAGGAACGAGAGATGAAAATGAACGAAAAGAGAGTAAGTGGAGAGATACTGAGTTGTGGTGTTTACTGAGAGTGTATGGCAAAAATATAAAAGAAAAAGGGGGGAGAAAAAAAAAAAAAAAATTGTGAAAAATATTGAAAAATATGAGGTGCTTCAAAAGAAAAAGAAAGTTGAGAAAAATATTGAGAAAAATAGTGAGAGATTAGAAAAGAAAAAGAAGAGAAATAGAAAAATCAGAAGTTTGTTTCTTTTCCGATTTCTCAGAAATTTTGAATCTCAATTCCCTTTCTTTCTTACCCTTTCCTGAGCCCCATTACAACCCTACAAAAGACCTTCATGATCTGATCTTGCATTGGTAACTGATGAGTACTGAAAAATGAGGATATTTCGCCCCTAAATACCTATATTTAGCTGTCCGATGAAGGCTATCTGATGAGATTGATTAGATTTGAAGTGTTTCAGGTAAATACAAGCCAAGTATAGAAAACAGTACAAGAATTCTGAATATAATGCCAAAGCACTGCAACTTCGGGTAATCAAGAACTTGGTGCGACTTGCGGATAAATTTGGACCTTCAAGACGGACGAATTACGAAATTGTCAAAACATAAAAGTTGTAGATCTTTGCGTCAGCTTTCCAACGGCGTAAGAATCGTCTCAATCAAAGTTCGGGATAGAAAGTTATGGCCGACATACAGAAGCAGTGTCTGAACCACAAGAAAGTGCTGAATTTCACGAATTTCTGGGGTCGATGCATCGACTCTACAGGTCGATTAATCGAGCCAGAATTTAATTTCTTTTGGGACTCTTGGTCGGCTCGATGCATTGACATCCATTGGTCGATTAATCGACCCGGAAAAGTAGGCTTGGGAGACTTCCGCGCGACGGGATTTATTTAAAACGACTCAAACACTTCGGAGAGAGAATCTTTTTTCAGCATTAGAATAACGTAGGAGATTAGAATTAGAGTTTTTTTAGAGAGTTTTAGTTTTTAGTGTTCTTAGTTTTTAGCCATTATTTTTCATAGTTAGACTTAGAAATAGGGAAGTTTTATTATTCTTTTAAGAGCTTTGTTCCCTTTAATTTTTTAGTATTCATTCCTTCAGTTCATAAATTTTGTTCAAAGTTTATTTCTGCATTTATTTCGTTTCTGAAGATTATCATCCGTGTGGATCAACGTAATTTATTTTGAAGTTTGAGGTAATTTTAATTAATGTTATTTTCCCGTCTTTATTTATTTATGTCATTTACTTATAATATGTGTGGCTAAATTTATAGGGATGGGGATCTAATGATTCCCATCCGAGGGATGTACTTTTAATAATATAAATTTAGGATTAAAATATGAGATTTTATTTTTATGGTTGTTGTGCTATCATGAATGGATGAAATCCCCGCCACTAACCGGGATCGCGTGTGTCGAGTCATGCCCGGGATCTCAGATCTGTGACGGTAATTTTACCCAATCATTGTTATGGTCTTTTTGCTTTCATCGTGTGGATCTAATTACGATTATGTTCTGGGATCGAGTGTGCCGAGCCATGCCCTGGATCTTGGTTCTGTAATGGTAATTTTATCTTAAATAATCCTAATCTGAATAAAGTGTGCCGAGCCATGCCCTTGATTTCAGATTTGTAAGTGGTATTCTTGTTGGAATTTTCACCCACCTTGGGGATGATTTTTATTTGAACCTGAGATCATGCGTGTCTAGCCGTGCCCTTGATCACAGATCTATAATATGAAAATCATCTAAGTCCTGATTGCAGGGATGCAACGTGGAACCTATTAGGGTGTTGACCATTGATCTTCCATAAAAGATGGTTGTTACCAATGAAATATCTCATAATTTAATCCTTAGATTTATATTATAGGAAGAACGGACCAAAGATGGGAGGATTTAGTATCTTCATCTTTATCATCATCATCTTCACTTTTATTTGTGAATCATCAGTTGAATTTTAGTTTGTAGTCATTAATTATCATCAACCACTTAAATCATAAAACTGGTAGAATACTGTTAGATCTTAATAGATTTCTAGAATTGCTTGTCTCTTTTAGATGTTTCAACATTAATCCTCGTGGGAACGATCTCGTACTCCGCACCCACTATATACAAACCGATTCGTGCACTTGCGAGTAAAACATTACATAAAAAAATCACATCAGTAACTGCCTGGTGGAGAGTAAATATATGATACTTATGACACTTGATATGACATACTTAGGATATACAAGTATCTGTTCTTATGAGATTTGATTTTGTTCATTGATTACATCGTGTTTCAGTTATCATGTGAGACCTTTTTGCTTGTTTTGTATTGATCTCTCACATATGTGCGAAAGCTTACCCATCATCGGAGTGATTTTATTTCAAGAGTATACCTAAAGTGAGGATTGAGTCTAGACAACACACCCGACGGTTTTCCTTTTGAACTAGTTCTGAGATGAATGAATTTTGGTTTGGGTATGCACACACTTCACGAGTAAGCATGAATGGATGAGTTATCTAACGATTTGAGCATTAGACTAATTTGAATGGATGCTAGTATGATTAGTATAATATTGTTATTTAAAATTGAGGATTCGCATGTTGAATTGATTAATGATTTTGAGTTTTGAATGGTATATATGTTATAAAAAATCATGTTTTGAAAACTCAATTTTGCCGATGGTTTGAAATTTATTGAAGTTTGTGGGTAACTTCACTGTAAACCCTCAGGAGACACAACTCCTCCACTAGGGATCACCTAGGGGTTTAAAGGCTTGTTGCACACGCTAAGTGCAATCGTGTTCCCTACGAAAGTGACATTTATTTTCTTTAGTTTGCTTTGCTCGAGGACTAGCAAAGTGTAGGTTTGGGGGTGTGATGAGTAGTGAAATATGATGATATTTCACCCCTAGATACCTATATTTAGCTATCCGATGAAGGCTATCTGATAAGAATTATTAGATTTGAAGTGTTTCAGGTAAATACAAGCCAAGTGCAGAAAACAGCCCAAGAATTCTAAAAATAATGTCAAAACACTGTAACTTTGGGTCATCGAGAACTTGGTACAACTTATAGATCAGTTTGGACCTTCAAAATTCCCGAATTATGAAATTGTCAAAACATAAAAGTTGTAGAGCTTTCTGTCAGCTTTCCAACGGCGTAGGAATCGCCTCAATCCGAGTTCGAGACAGAAAGTTATGACCAAAATACTGAAGCAGTGTCTGATGTAAAGTTCGGCGGGAATTCACGAAAATCTGGGAGGTCGATGCATCGACCCTATTGGGTCAATTAATTGACCCTAAATTTTCGAGTTGGAACACCTCTGCGGCTGAGAAACTTCGGCTCTGTTTAAAGCAGATCAAACACTTCGAAAAAAAGAGAGCAAGAATTAGAGATAGGAATTAGATGTTTTTTTTAGGAAATAATTAGAGATTTTTTTAGAGAGTTTTTTTGAGAGGATTATTTATTCATTATTATTTTTGGTTTTAGACTCCTCTGAGCATCTTTTTAAAAGTTCTTCTTTTCTCCTTCTTCTAGGGATTGATTTGGGTAGATTGTACTTAGGATTTGCACTGTCTTTCTTTTACATTCATAGATTGTATTTAGGAAAAGACATTGTAACCAAAGATTTTTGGAAGAAATAAAAAGAGGAATGACTTTGAATGAACAAGGAGATCATACACCAAAGGTGAGCGGCTAAATCAGTAGATCGGGAAAGATGCGATCCCCAGATAAGTACCCATATTTATGATTAATACCATAGTCTAATATTTTTATTGTTTTGATCTACACATCACGAGATACGCTATGCTTCTTACATGACTCATACCGCAATGATATTTGAGTCATTATTTTTAGATAGGGTATGCCGGATTGATGATCATACTTTATTTCAAATCATTTTTATGAATGAATGATGGTGATGGTGTGAATGATTCTTTAATGAAAGGGGGGTACAAATCTGGGGTAGCATATTTCTTGATCTTATTTAAATATTATTCTTAGATTCATCAGTAATTAGTTGTTTAGATTAATTTATTTTTCTTGCATTTAGAAAAAGTGATAAATTTTTGGTTAAATTGAATCTGCCCTTTGGTACTTCCTTGGGGACGTTTTTAAATCTCTGAAAGAATTAATTAAAATTCAAGATTTCCCTGTGGGTTCGACACCTTTGTTCTTGCCATACTGCAATAGATCTTGTGCACTTGTAAGGGTTACATTTAAAATCGATCACCTGGACCCGATCCATTGAGAAAATTAGTGTGGTGGGAACCATAGTTACGAATTTCGCCGAAATTTGGTGAAATTCGCCGAAAAGGGGGTCAAACGAAAATTTTGGGAAAGTTTCGGTATCTTTTGGTAATTTTGGTACTTTTCATCAGGCCATTAAGTCATTGAATTTCGATCTCCTGAAGTCTGGTACCCAAAGGGGTTTGCAAATAAATGAATTTGAAGAAATCCGGGCTGATGCATATGACTATGCTAAAACTTACAAGGACCGTATGAAACGGGTTCATGATCAATCTATTCTACGTAAATCCTTCGTTGTTGGTCAACAAGTTCTACTCTATAATTCCTGACTTCACCTATTTCCAGGGAAACTAAAAACCCATTGGAGTGGTCCATTCAAAATCTCTCGAATACTCCCCAATGGGGCAGTTGATGTTTTCAATCAGAGATACGAGAATGTTTTTCGAGTTAATGGTCAAAGATAAAACTGTTCCTAGATGATGCATTTGTATTCTCTGACACTCTTTCTTTGAGTGACCCAATGGCTCACCCTGACTGAGCAATTCACTTGGTCGAGCTATCGATGTTAAACTAGCGCTCATTGGGAGCCAACCCAATTTTGTGTAATTTCTTTTTGATATTTTATTTTCTAAAAAAAATAAATAATAAAATATAATAAAAAATAAAAAATAAAAAATTCTTTTTCTCGATTAATCGACAATGGATTTCGATTAATCGACCCTTCCCCTCGATTAATCGACTCCTTATAGTCGATTGATCGACAGTCATAATGACTGTTTTCTTTTTCAAAGCAGTCTGCATTTATTATTGACTGACTTTTTGTTAGTCGATTAATCGACTCCCAGAGTCGATGCATCGACTAATCAGCGTTGAAAAGCGTGCTGCTCTTTTAGAGCCTGACAGTTTTATTTTACTTGGAGTCGATTAATCGACTCTGGGAGTCGATTAATCGACTTAAATACCGCGCATGCGTTTTTTTGTTTTTTTTACTGCCTCGATTAATGTCGATTAATCGATGGCACGTGTCGATTAATCGACTCTTCCACTTCCGAATGTTGCGTCTAGTCACTGAAAGCCGTTGCGTGTTTCCATGCGACAGAATTAAAAACGCTCCTTTTTCCAAAGGACGCCTTTGCGCCTATTTAAGGGCAGGAGTCTCTCTTCCATTCTCATTCAATCTTTATCCTGTTTTTCCCCTGACAACCTCCGACATTCCAACATCACTTTCATGGCCTCATCATCTGCCGCGCCGCAAAGGCTTTCCCAACGTCCTGCAGGTCATCCACGTGAGCAGCCACGTTGTCACTTCGCGACCCGAGATCTGTGTTCCTAATATCTTTTCGATCTCACGGCATTTCAAGACATGCCTGTCTGCGCCGTCTCCATCGCCTATGCAATGGCTCTGAACGTCCATTTTCTTCTCAAACCACCTGTGATCAAAGTGTCCGAACGGATCGTTCGGTTATTCTATCAAAACATGGCATCGGTGGACGCCTCCACTGAAAATCATGTCACCGCCCACTTCACTGTTTCAATCGATGGGTGGTCACGTCGCGTTTATCCGTAAACCATTGCGGAGGCTTTTAACATTTCGTGCGAGCGCCCTCTCAATCACACTTTGGGTGAAGAGCTCGACAGTTCTCAAGAGGATATAATAAACGATGTGTCGCGGCATATTTTCTTCAGAAGTCGCCACTAGGCGATCGGCGTTACCGCGCCCGATTTTATTCTGGGATAGTGTGGTCTGTAGTAACCTCTGCCCCCGTGGCCACGTTTCTGAGCGCATCGGTGACCGGGTTCAGGCACTTTATGGTGCCTATCGTAATACATGGATCAACGTGCCCGAGATTCTTCATGATGGCATGTGGCGATGCCATACAGATGTCGCCAACCCAGCGACTGGTGATGCCGCGATGATCTACTTTTCTCATTTAGTGATGAAGCCGCTTAATTTCCTTCGTTTCCCGTTCTACCGGGATGACGATCTTGGGGACCTCGCTTTTTATCACTATGGGACGACCCAATGGAACCGTGGTATGCGTCTCCTGGGTAATGTTCATGATGCCCCCGCTGATGCACCGGCCCAACCTGCTCCACCACGCCAACGCCGCCGCGTGTGCCAGGACGACCAACCCGCACCTGATCAGGGTCCCGAAGAGGGTGTGTCTCTTGGTTCGCTCCAAGCCCAAATTAATTCTTTACAAGAGGAGCAACAACGGCAACATGGTGCAATTTTGCACCGAAGCTACTATGATCGTTCCTTCCTCCATCAAATTGGGCAGCGTATGTGGCTTGATAGTTATGATGAGATGTGCGCCAGGGCCCACCCGGCCAAAGAGGATGAGGATGATTAGTTTGTTTAGTTTAATCTAGGATTAGGATTTTTCATTTTATGTTATTTTTCTTTCTTTAGTTTAGGTTGTTTATTTTAGGAGTCAAATCAGAAGTATCCTTCTAATCATCATGCTTATTAATGAAATATTATGTTTCTAATCTGTTTAAGACTGCCCATATTTTTGTGGATTTCATGCTGCATTTAGAAGAGTTGAAAAAAAAGAAAAATTACACATAAACAGAACAATTTCACCTCTCTGCCCACATACAGTTGATTAATCGAGGGTTATACTCGATTAATCGACCTCCATTTTTCAAAGCAGCGTAATTTGAGGGGTCGATGCATCAACCTCCCAGGGTCGATTAATCGACCCCTACTCTTTGAAAAAAAAAATTAAAAAAATAAAAATAAATAAATAACTCTTTGGGGAGTCGATGCATCGACCACCCTTGGTCGATTAATCGACCCCCACTTTTTGGGACCGGATACCTATTGAAACTCTACTTTTCAAATTCCTTTATTATTTGGAGTCCCTCAAGCGTACTGTCACACTTTTCATTAATTTCTTTTTGCGTGACACCTCTTTCCACTCCTATTCCAACTCTATCAATTTTTTCCTTATATTCACCCTTAGGCTCACTTTCCATTAAATCTTGCACAACCTTCTTATAGCCCGACGATTCTATCTCATCAGAGCACGATTTTCGAAGATGGAGGAGACTGCTAAAAAGCGGGAGCGCCGACTCATCAGACGGTCCCTTTTGAGCCTAGCACTGTTGAAATCATCAACCTCGATCCGATGATCATTCTTTTCTGGGGGGAACCATCTGGAAAAAAAGGTAAATCGGCCCAAATCTCCTACACTGTGCATCAATACTGATATCGAGATAATTGATGTGATTCCGTCTCCACCTCCCCCATCTCCATCTCATATCGCCGCATCCACGCCTCCATCCATACCATCGGCGGAGATTCATCAATTTCCACTTGATCTTTGGGAGAAATTGTTCCCTGTGGCTAAGAACATCGATTTAAGTGAACCACGGTGGATGGGCCCACCTAACGATGGTTAACGGAGTTGGATTCATGTTTAGTTTAGGATTTAGGATTTATTTATTTCGTATATTTAGTTCTAGAATATTAGTTTTTAGTTTAATTTAGGTTGTTTTTAATTCCCTAAATAGTGTAATCATATTCTCTTCAATAAATTTTTCGTCATGTTCCAATTTGATGCACATATTCTCTGCACCTGATCTTTGTGTTGAGGTACTTTTTAACAGGTTTAGGGGTGCAATACTTATTTCAATCAATGAGGACATTGTCATCTTTCGGTTTGGGGGTATGATTATCTATTTTGCGTCACTTATATATTTTTTTTATGAAAAAAAAATAAAAAATTTAACTTTTTCCCGATCAATCGACAATGAAGGTCGATTGATCGACCATCTACTCTCGATCAATCGACTTCTTCGAGTCGATCAATCGAGAGTAGAGGGAAAAAAATAATAATAATAATAATTTTGAAGTTATCATGCACACAATATTTGGCGATTGTTTTCAAACTTTAGTTGATGATGTATGTGAATTTAATTTTGAGAATATTGATGTCATATTTTGATTACTTGTATCTAAGATGGTGAAGCTTAATATGATATTGTGTGGATAATTCTGAAATTCATGCTTAGGATTTTTACACTTATACCAAGCTAAGACTTAGAAATCGATGAACTATTTTGAACGTTGAATCGTAGGTTCTTAGTAGAGACGAAACCCGGTGAGCTTTAGAGCTAATTTTCCGTCATTGATGAGTGAATACATGAACTCGGAGTTTTCCTTGAATACGGATTATTTTGCATAATCTCATACACTTCACTTTGGCTTGTGACTTTGTCTACAATCAAATTTATAGTATTGTTCTAGAATGTACTGTATATCTACTTAAGACAAATAGGCAAGGTTACCATCTTTTAAGGACATGATTGAAGGCCATCTTTGGCTCGTTTGTACTTAAAATATCCCACCTTATATAAATTTATCTTTCTAGTACCCCTTTGAGCCTATTAAAAAATTTACCTTTATACATTCTTTGATAAGCCACATTAACCTTTAACCCTTCACCATTTCTGAAAATTCAGCTTTACACTTCTTATTTCTGAGAAATTAGGAACGAGGAATGAGAATGGACGACAAGAGAGTAAGTGGAGAGATACCGAGTTGTGGTGTTTACTGAGAGTATATGGCAAAAATAAAAAAAAATGGGGGAGAAAAAGAAAAATAAAATTATGAAAAATAATAGAAAATATGAGGTGCTTCAAGAAAATAAAATTCAAAAAAAGAAAAAGGAGTGAGAAAAAAAAAAGAGAAGAAATAGAAAAATCAAAAGTTGTTTCATTTTCGATTTCTCAGAAATTTTGAATCCCAACTTCCAATTCTTTCTTACCCTTACCTGAGCCCCATTACAACCCTAAAAAGACCTTCATGATCTAATCTTACATTGGTAACTGCCTTGTGGAGAGTAAATATGTGATACTTATGACACTTGATATGACATGCAGAAGATATACGAGTATCTTCTTATGAGATTTATTTTTATTTATTGATTGCATCGTGTTTCATTTATCATGTGAGAACTTTTTGCTTGCTTTGTATTGATCTCTCACATGTATGCGAAAATTTACCCATCATTGGAGTGATTTTATTTCAAGAGTATACCTAAAGTGAGGATTAAGTCGAAACAACAGATCCGACGGTTTCCCGTTTGGACTAGTTCTGAATGGATGAGTTATCTAACGATTTGAGCATTAGACTAATTTGAATGGATATTAGTATGATTGATATAACATTGTTATTTAAAATTGAGAATTCGCATGTTGAATTGATTAATGATTTTGAGTTTTGAATGGTATATATGTTATCAAAATCATTTCTTGAAAACTCAATTTTGCCGATGGTTTGAAATTTTTGAAAGTTTGTGGGTATCTTCACTATAAACCCTCAGGAGACACAACTCTTCCACTAGGGATCACCTAGCGGTTTAAAGGTTTGTTGCACAGGCTAAGTACAATCGTGCTCCCTATGAAAGTGACATTTATTTTTCTTTAGTTTGCTTTGCTCGAGGACTAGCAAAGTGTAGGTTTGGGGGTGTGATGAGTAGTAAAATATGATGATATTTCACCCCTAAATACTTACATTTAGTTGTCCGATGAAGGCTATCTGATGAGAATTATGAGATTTAAAATGTTTCAGGTAAATACAATCCAAGTGCATAAAACAGCCAAAGAATTCTGAAAATAATATCAAAACACTGCAACTTTGGGTCATCGAGAACTTGGTGCGACTTGCAACTCAATTTGGACCTTCAAGACGTCAGATTCATGAAATTGCTAATACAAACGTTGTAGAGCTTTCTGTCATCTTTCCAACAGGGTAAGAATCATGTCAATCCGAGTTTGGAGTAGAAAGATATGGCCGAAATACCGAGGCAGTGTCTGATGCAAAGTTGGGCTGGAATTCACGAATATCTGGGAAGGTCGATTAATCGATCCTTCACTCGATTAATCGAGGTACAGGATAGTGTTTGGGACGGAAGTGACTCCCTAATGTAGATTTTTAGGAGGGTCGATGCATCGACCCCCCGGAGTCGATTAATCGACCCTGACTTTTCGAGCCAGGAAACCTACGCGACTTGGAGATTATTTAAAGCCAAACCAACAACTCGAGAAAGGAGAGCTAGATTAGATTTTTAGAGATAGCTAGACGTAGAGATAGAGAAGTTTTTTAGTTTTTTTTTAGAGCTTTGTTCCTTTAACCTTTTTAGCATTCATTTCTTTAATTTATTATTTTTGTTCAGTTGATTCCTAGTTTGAATTTAAAGATTAGTAGAGAGCATTATTAATTTCGTTTCTGAAGATCATCGTACTTGTGGATCAAAGAATTTCTATTGAAGGTTGAGGTATTTTTAATTAATTAAATTGATATTGTTTTTTCTTCCTTATTTATTTATGTCATTTAATTACAACATGTGTGGCTAATTTCTTAGGGATGGGGATCTAATGATTCCCATCCGAGGGATGTACTCCTAATAATATGAATCTAGGATTAAAATATGAGATTTTATTTTATGATTGTTATGTTGTCACGAACTGGGATCGAGTGTGCCGAGCCATGCCCTGGATTTCAGATCTGTGACGGTAATTTTACCCCAATAATTGTCATATGATCTTTTTGCTTTCATCATGTGGATCTACTTACGATTATGATCTGGGATCGAGTGTGCTGAGTCATGCCCTGGATCTTGGATCTGTAATGGTAATTTTATCTTAATTACTCCATAATCTGAAATCAAGTGTACCGAGCCATGCCCTTGATCTCAGATCTATGGTGGTATTCGTGTTGGAATTTTTACCCACTTTAGGGATGATTTTTATTTACATATGAGATCAAGTGTGTCAAGCCATGCCCTTGATCTCAGATCTATATATGGAAATCATCTATGAAATTAAGTCCTGATTGCAGGGATGCAACGTGGAACCTATCCGAGTTTTGACCATTTATCTTTCATAAAAGATGTTTTTTTTTAATGATATATCTCATAGTTTAATCCTTATATTTGTATTACGAGAAGAACAAACCAAAGATGGGAGGATTTAACATCTTCATCTTTACCTTTATTTTTGAATTATCAATTAAGTTTTAGTTTGTAGTCAGTAATTATCATCTCATAAAACCACCTTAATTCTAATATTGGTAGGGCACTGTTGAATCTTAATGGATTTCTTGAATTACTGTCTCATCTTTTTAGATCTTCCCAAATAGTCATCGTGGGAACAATCTCGTACTCCGCACCCACTATATACAATCTGATTCATGTGCTTGCGAGTAAAACGTCACAATTAAATTCACATCAATCAGTTGACACATTGATCACTATCATTATAAGGCACCGGAACTTTGTTGGTCAATTTTTAATCAAATAAGTATAGTTCAGATGACACACATTGATCACTATTAAGTGTGTATGGCAAACACTTAAGGTCAATATACTATGTGAATGGGGATTTTAATGGTTGTTGATATTACTTTAATAAACTTCATAGGCATTAGTTTTTTGTGTGTTTTTATAGTACCAACTTTCAAATTGTCATATATTTTATTTTATGACTATGTTAGGAGATATGTTAGTTGACTTTGAATGTAATGGCTATGAGGAAGAGGACTATAAGTCAGATGAGTCGTATGATGACAATGAAGAGTAATGGAGCAGTCTTTCGAAAAAAAATCTAAATGGGATCCTCTAGGGTATGAGTCATTCTCTAATTCTGAAAGTGATGATGAGGATGAGATAGATGATGAAGATTAAGACTTTAGACTGTAGAAAGATAATGCAAGAGATAAGAAAGCAAAACTGATCCTACATGTTGGTATGATGTATAATTCAGTGTATAAGTTTTCCGATGTGTTGCTCTACTTTGCTGCAATGCATGGTTTCTAGTTAAAATATATCAAGAATAAAAAAAATTGGGTCACAACTAGATGATCAGAAGTAGATTGTCCCTAGAGGATGCACGCATCGGTATACGAAGATAAAAGGACGTTCCAAATCAAAACATGTCAAGAAGAACATACATGTAAAATGTGTCACACTGGTAATCCCATGACAAACACAAAATGGATATTGCAACGCATTGAAGAACAAATTTGCGATAACTGTGAGATTAAGATAAAGAAACTAGCGAGGCACTTGTTTAGGAAATTTTGGGTGATGAAACCTTATCATCGCATATGGCATGAAAACGAGTTGGCCTTGGGTAGAGTATGTGGGATCATTCGAAGAGTCGTACAAATTGCTCCTGTCATTTTGCAATGCAATACTTCAAAGCAACCTAGGAAGTATTACAAAACATAAATTAGAGAAAGATGAGACTTTTTAGAGAGTGTTCATATATCTCAATGTTAGTCTTGTTGGCTTTTTAGGTACATGTCAACCCTTTATAAGGTTGAACGGATGCCACTTAAGAGAAAAATTTAAATGTTACATTCTTACGGCGACGTGTTTGGACTGAAATCAGGGCCTATTTCCTCTAGCTTATGTCGTGGTAGAGATAGAAAGTGGAGAATGGTTTTTCAAGCAGTTACAATTGGCCATAGGCTTCTCGAACAATCACATATTTCTGTCGGATAGGCAAAATGGCCCAATTGATGTCGTAGAGAAGAAATATCCGAATGCGGAATACAGGTAACACTTGTTTTGTAAATTTGACATTAATCTTTTGATTTTGAGTAGTTGAGTCATATTTATTAAGTGCATCTCTTGCTCTTTTCAGGTATTGTGTAACGCATTTGAGCAAAAACTTCAAGGGATTGTTCAAAGGAATGGTGCATGAGAAATTATTCTGGGGTGCTGCGCGAGTGCGTGTATGTGAGGCATGAATTTAAGGAGAACTTAGATGCCATTGAGAAAAAATTAGAGGAGGCAAACAAATAGATTGGAGACGTTAAACGGTACTGGAGTCGAGCACAGTTTGGGGATGGGGTAAGTTTGATGTTATTACCAACAACCTTTTGGAATCATTCAACAATGCAGTCTCTGAATCTAGGTTCATGCTGATCACCGACATTGTTGATAGCATCTATTCATTGATTATGGCTAGGATGCAAGCACGACGTATGGAGGCATCGAAGTGGTATTGTTGTGCCATCAATTTAGACTATGTTAGAAAAGTTAAGAGAGGAGGCCAAAGATTGTTGGATTCAACATGCAGCCGAATATGAGTACAGGGTCACTCATACGACGAAGTTTGACAATTCAGACATACTGTACGATTAGATCGATGGACATGTACATGCCGAGTATAGCAAGTTTTTGGTGTGCCTTATGTACACGCGATTGCATGCATTGAACACAAAAGGCATAATCCCGAGGTCTATTGCTCCCACTAGTATAAGGTTAATGTATACAAGCTTTTGTATAAAGAAATTTACTACTCCTTGTTGGATAAAAACTTTTGGCCGCATTCAGAAATCATTTGTAACCCTCCACATGTACGTCGACCCCCTGGGAGACCAAAGAAACATAGAATTAGCTAGGGGGGATGACGAACTGCCATCTTCTCAAACAAGAGTTCAGTCTATGAAGAGGTGCTTCCTTTGCAACATGAGTGGGTATGATCGGAGAAAATGCAAAGAACCTCCAACCAGACATGGCAGGCAAGATGAAGAGGGGACCTCAATCAGTTCTGTACATGGACAAGGATGTGGACCTGTTATGGGTGGCTCTAGACGTGAGGATGGACCTGTTATGGGTGGCTCTCGACATGGACGTGAACCTGTTATGGGTGGCTCTCGACATGGACAATGACCTGCTATGGATGACTCTGGATGTGGACATGAACCTGTTATGGGTGGCTCTAGGCGTGTACAATGACCTGTTATGGATGACCCTGAGTGTAGATAAGGGCCCACAATGGGTGACCTTGGATTTTGACATGGACCCATAATGGGTGGCCCTGGACGTAGGCATGCATGGACCCACAATGGGTGGCTCTGGACATGGACCTAGTGTTTAAAGTAGACCATCTCTTTTACTTTTGCATTTTAATTAGAACAATGGGTTAGTTTGAACAATGAGTTAGTATGAACATCGACTCTAGAAGAACAATGGGTTAGTTTCTAACATTTGGTAACATGCTTCAATTGGTACTATTATAGGTTAGTTTGAACAATGATACCACTTTTTTAATTAGTAATGTTATGGGTACTACTATTTTGTTATTATCGGTACCAATCTTTTAATGTTGGCTATATATGGGTACCACTGTTGTGATTATTTTCTTCAGGCTCACTGCTTATATATGTTCACTATTATGTGTATTTTTTCAAGCAGATAGTTAGTATACATATTCACTGTTATGGGTATTTTTTTTCTGACATATAGTTGATATATGTGTTTACTGTTATGAGCAATTTTTTCATGCATATAGTTGGTATATGTGTTTACTGTTATGAGCAATTTTTTCATGCATATAGTTGGTATATGTGTTTACTGTTATGGGTTTGGATTTAATGCATTTTGCTTAGATGGGTACCACTGTTATAGGTGTAGATTTCATGCATATAGTTAGTATATATGATGCTTCACTGTTATGGATGTTTTTTTCAGACCTATTATTACACTTATATGGGTATCACTGTTATGGGTTCGTTTGTTATTTAAATCTTTGCTTAGATATTAGACATGGACAGATATATATGTTTCAGATGTCGGATCTGGGGACATTGGGTCAAGAATTGCCTCTAAAAGAAGATGCTTAAAGGAAAGGAAACACCCTTCTACCGTCAAAAGTCATCAACGAGTCGCGTTTTCAACTCCGAGAAGAATCCAATGCACAAATATTTCAAATGTTATCACTGTGGATACTTCAAATGGGAGGATGGAAGCTTTGGATGCTTGAACTCGAAGGCCGTCAAGGATAAAAATAATCACACATGGAAAAACATCAAAGTTAAGGTGACCGTAGAGATTGAAGAGCTCTCCAAAAAATTTGAAGTGACAACCTCAATAAGTAACACATGAAAAGTAAATGTTATATTTCTTTGCATCGTCTTAACCGATTTTTGCTTCTCCTTAAGCGATATTTTATGTTTGTAATGAGCTTTATTAGGTGTTTAGCGTACTTTGGCCTGGTGTACTGACATCAGAGTTAACCATTAATTTTGGGCATATGAAACCCAATATTTGTCACTCTTTTGATGAATCTTAAGACCACAATCTATCTTGTTTGCATTGAAGATCGCTAATATTTGCAGTTCAAATGTTTGGCCTAGTTAAGCATGTGATCAACCACCCCATATTGCTAATATTTTGTAAGTGCAGGGCAACGAATATACTTGGCGATGATAATATTTTGCAACCACATATAAGCAATGACAATTTCGTAATTCCATTCATAAGGGCAAATATGACATTTGGGTTATTCTTTATAGACACCAAAATGCCAGCAAATTAGCCATATCTGAGGGGGTTTATGCATTATTCAGCATAACTTGGGGGTATTAGCCAAAAAAACAGAAAACCTATACAAAAAGGGTATCACAGTAAAAGCCATTACAAATGGGCCATGTGAACAGTGAACCGTATGGGCGGATTTCAATGCATGATCAGTGCAATGAAGGGATATTGGATAATTCGGCGTGGTCGAGGTGTCACAATTTTCCACTCCAATTAGCCATTAGCACATAGCGACAAATTTTGTATGTATTCGTTAGCAACTTTAAAAAGTGTTTTGTATTATAGTTGAGCATTGAAAAGGCGATATGTGCATATTTTAAATCGCGTGAAACGAATGGATCTCATCTCGTTCAAGAGGATTGATCAAGACCAGACCTGAAATTGAGATTTAAAACCATGATATATATATTTCGACGATGTCAATTTTAATTTAGAGGTAGGACCTGTGATAATTCGTACCCGCCACGGATTATTGAAAATCGGTCTGTACAGATATGTATTGGTTTTCGGCTAAAATCGATCAAGACTTTTACTATTTTTTCAAAAAATACCCGATATATATCGATATCGGCCGATTTGTATCGGCCTCTGGCAAACTGATACTCGAGACCGATACTGATTTTAATACCTTGGTTGTCGCAACGGTATGGCAACTTAGATTTGCACCCCTACGTCATGGGTTCGATTGCCCGACTCCCCTCCCCGAAAATGTGTGTATTGAGGAAAGGTGGGGGAACAACTAAGGGGCCAGTGCGAGGTCTGCCTGCACTGAATTTTTAAAGGATAAAAAATAATAATAATAAATAAATCCTTACAAGCGAAAAAGGTGAATTTATGTGGATTTTAAAAACAGTAAATGAATCATTATCTATACCTATTTATAAAGAGCAAATCTATAGTTACAAATAATAAAACACATCATTACTCAACTAAAAATGTCATTTGGCACTTATTTTTGCTCCCTAAATTTCTCATGGGTACCTCTGTAATTTCTAAAAGCGCCCACGTCACGTCTCTGATCTTTTGAAAGCCATTGATTGCTTCAGATCAGATGATGGAGATCATTTTTCATCCTGATCTTCCACAAAATAGATCTTGAGATCATGTCTGACCCATCAGACTGTCGGTGTTCATTCCATGTGTCACAGACATGGTATCAAAAATCAGCCGATATCGATACGTATTGGTTTCTTAGCAAACCGATACATATCGGCCCCAATACGTATCGGTATCTAAACTCGGTGTTGGTATCGGTCGATACCTCTATTTTTTTTTAAACAGGGCCATACGTATTAGCTGAGTCGTATCGGTCATCCATGGACCGAAACTGAAGTCCAATACCGATTTTGACACCTTGGTCACAGATCCCCAAAAAATCCTTCAATCATATGACATTTTTTTGGCATCATATGACACACATCACATTCAAATGTTAATTAGGGTCATTTTTTGGGGATATGTAACACATGAAATAAAAAATGGACAGTATGATAAGTGAGACATAATCTCAAGATCTATTTTGTGAAAAATTGGGGTGAAAAACGATCTCCACCATCTAATCCGAAACAAGCAATGGTTTTCAATGGGTTTGAGACGTGGTCACATTCAAAGAATGCATTGGCGCAAATAGAGTTACCCATCTCTCATTTCCAAAAGTAGATCTCTTCACACATGCATTTAAGTGTTAAGACTATTGACTTTTTTAATCAAATAATAGAAATTGTTTTTAAATTTGGCGAAATTTTGTTAAATTCGTCAAAATTAATAAAATTTTTTAAATCACCGAAATTTCGTTATAAGTTTCATCTGATCGCTGTTTTAGCGAATTCCAAAAAATTTCATCGAAATTTATCTCTCTAACTTGCGCCCCAGCTAGATGAAATTCCTGGTTCGGTCAATGCATGGGGGCACGTAACCCCGTTGGAATTAGTCCAAGCGGAGTATATATATGTGTGTGTGTGTGTGTGTGTGTGTGTGTGTGCACGCATGTGTTTTTCACGTGGAGCTAAGGACGGAACCCTATGTCCTGACACAAAATAGAGTCTAATGTGTGAAAGACATGGATTAAAATTTCGTCCGATACCGATACATATCAGTATCGGACCCTACCGATACGGTATAATCAATGTACCATATCGGTTAAATATATGCATATACCTGGACGATATATTCAATGTGTCGTCTGGTACAAGCCGATACCGATACATATCGTCCGATACGTATCAGTTTTAGGCTCGAATGATACGTATCATTTTTCCGGCATTTTGATCCATAGTGAGAGATTATGATGGATCAACGAATTCAAGCTCCTCTACGTAATGTAATATATATGGATGCGCACTAGATTGTAAATACTATCACGACCATATATATGGTTGATGTTTGTGTGTTTAGCTATATTGTTGCTCATAAGTCCCAAAATTTCAATGGGGTTATAGAAGGTGCGGCAAGCACTTGTGTGATCGCTTGGGCTGGGGCTGTTAACGGGCTCGACCTAATGTTTTACCGGTCGGATAGATAAACTTGACCTGTTGGGTTTGATCGGGCCTGACATGAGGCATCCAACTTGACTTTCGGGTCGGGTCGCATGAGAGACATTCAAACCTAATTTCGGGTCGGAACAACCTGTCCCGATGGTTTATATGTAAAAAGTAGAAAAAAATAAGAGATATTATCGGGTCAGGTTGGGTTTTCAGATCAGGTGTCAACCTCAATTTTATAATGAAAAATTGAGCCAAGCTATTACTTGGTTTTATCATTGGAGTTTATGTAGTCCAGCAGTTCATAAATTTTATGGTAGAAATCGGTTGAGTAATTTTTGTTGTTAAATATATATCATATAATGATTTTTTTATTGTTTTTTCGAAGTATAAGTGTAAAACTATCTACGATATCATATAACTTGTATATTAGGTTGAAAACGTGAGAGAAAGGTATCTGCAAGCTTGCTAAGCAAGCGAAAGGGAAACTCTTCTAGACATTATTTAGATAAGGTGTATTAAGGATGAAGATCAAATAATTTTCATTAAAGAAGAAGAGAATTTGTATGAGAAATATAAGTTTGAAGATTTGTTAAATAAGTAAAATGTGAGAGAAGTCAGAGCACAGAAGGAAACCCAATCAAGTAGGTATTGACAAGCTTGCAAGACCTCTATAGGTATCTTTGCACCTCTATAGGTATCTTTGCTGATCATTGGGACCAAAGGAAACTAAACCAACCGTGATGAAATTTTATTTAATAATATATTATTTAACAAGATAATAGAAATATGGAAGAATGTGTAGGAAAAATAAAAAAAAAAGATAAGATTTTATTTTTTATTTTTTGGTATATTACGTAGTGTTCAGAATTCTCTTTTGTGAGTGCAAACAAAAAAAGAATTATATAGAGTTGGGCTTGGTTGTATTCCGAGAACGTATTTATTATTATCCTCTTTTGCTATCGCGATTCTAATCGAAAGGAGGTAAATAACGTTTAGAGAAAGCGTTTATCTTAACGTGCTCCTAAGTTCTATCCTTGATTTCATCTCCTTTATTTTTGCTTTTATCTTCCAATAATAATTTTTTCTAACAATTTTAAACGTTAATTTGCGACATAGAACCATCTATGGCATCATCAAAGTGATGAATCAAGATTTCGTGCAATTTGAACTATTTAGTGGAACGAACACATATGCATGGGTCATATATTGAACGAGCTCATGGATTCTATCTACGTTAGTGTGCCCATTACCAAAAATGAGTTTTTTCTTTATTGGCAATTTATTTGATTTTAAGATGAAAAATGATAAGTCTATTATTGCGCAAGTGTACGGCTTGCAACTTATCATTAATCATCTTAGTTCTATTGGGATTAAACTTTCTTAAAAATTTCAAGTTAGCGCTATAATTTCTAAATTACCGCATTCCCATGACTATAAAAAGAAGATGAATTATCAATAAGAGAATGAATCTTTGTCTATGACTAAACTTTTACGTCATCTACGAATTGAACAAGAATCAAAACTTCGATATTTTAAAGATGATTAAAAAGTTTATACTAAGATAACTTTAATTGTAGATATAAAATCATATTATTCTTAAGTTTATTCTACTTGTTGCAGCATATAAAGAAGCAGAATGACTTAAAAAATTATTGGTAATCGTACCTATAAGGTTGTCACTGCAATTATCATATGCTGTGATAATAAAGCGACTTTTAAACAAACAAATCATAATATGTATAATGGTAAAAATAGACATATAAGTTTGAGACATAATTATGTCAAAAGTCTACTCAAGGGTGGAGTAGTGACATTATATTCTGTAAGGTCGAAAGAGAATTTGGTCGATCCTTTTACGAAGGGTATTTCAAGATAATATTTACATAAGACATTGAGTGGAATGAGATTGAGGTTTATAAAATAATAAAAGTCACCTTCAATGGAAACCCAACCTAAGTCTTGTGAACTATTACTTAGGTTCAATGGGAAAAACAAATTGAACAAGTGAGTGTGTTGGTACTATAACGAACTATATGTTCAAAATAACTCATTCCAATATGTCTACCAAACTAGTGTTATTCCTGTGAGAGAGGATGAGATTAATTCTCTTAATGAATATATAGCCTTGTTTAAGTTGGAGTTGTATACATGAGCCACTCTTGATAGATTCACCTATTTGAGTATGAAAGACGGGCCGCTTCCTATGGAGCAATAGACTCTCCTAGAGTACTCAAGAAACTGGGGTAAAATACATGACCATAAATATGTTGGCTTTTTAAGAACATTAAATTTTATAAATTATAATGTGTGTAGTATATCCGGTTTATTGGATAACGTCCTTAGTTCAAGACTATATGTCACTAAGTAACTTGATAAACTTTGATATATTTACACTAAATGAAAGTTCGGATCTCTTAGATACTTTCATTCATGCATTATAATTTTCATATGCCCAAATATATATATATATATAGTGGGAGATTGTTGTATGTTTTTTGAAACTTTTTAAAATTGTGGGAGATTATTATATATTTTAAAGAGTTTTAAATAATTTTCTTTCTTGATATATTTTAAGAATCATTTTTCTCTGTAAAGAAGTGTCTTTTATATTTTGATTTATCTTTTTACCGTTAGTTGAAAAGACACAAGTTTGACATCTCTTCATCGTAAATCTGAAAAGACACAAATGAAATTAATTTATCTCTTTACCGTTATCTGAAAAGACACAACACTCTAAAAAGAAACAAGTGAAATTCATTTTTCTTTTTACCTCTGTAAATAAAAATAAGATCTCCATTAAAGAAAAAATAAAAAGACACAAGAAAATAATATTTTCTTTCTTTCTTTTTTGGTATATTACGTAGTGTTCAGAATTCTCTTTTGTGAGTGCACACACAAAAAGAATTACATAGGGTTGGGCTTGGTTGTATCCCGGGAACGTATTTGCTATTATACTCTTTTGCTATCGCGATTCAAATCGGAAGGAGGCAAATAACGTTTAGAGAAAATGTTTATCTTAACGTGCCTCTAAGTTCTACCCTTGATTTCGTCTCCTTTATTTTTGCTTCCATCTTCCAATAATAATTTTTTTAACACTCTTGTCCTAGGGTCTCTGGTCCTTGGCTCTGTTTGGTTTCTTCTGGGTGTATGAGGTTAAAGTTTTTTTGTTTTCAATTTTTCAGTTTTGGGAGATTGGGTTGGGTCTTGTTGGGATCTTTGGTTGTTTGGGCTTAGGCAGCCTTGTGAGCATATGAGCTTCTTGTTCATCTCCTCTCCTGCCTTCCCCTCTTATTTCTTCCTCTTTTTGCGCTTTTAATGAATCTCCAAGAATTATCTGAAAAAAAAAACAAGAAAATGAATATATAGAAGAATGTTCAAAAGTAGAAGAAGAAAAAAAAAAAAAAAACTCAAGGGGTTAGGTGAGCTGGCCAGGTACCTGCTTCCAAAAGCAGGAGACTTGAGTTCGAATCCCCTCCCCCCTTGAGGCTATCATAGGGATTTATATCTTGTGCTAACTCGACATGTGCTGAATTTGGGGTGCACATGTGCTCCTGGGATTAGGCGGATGCTCTAAGAGGCCCGGATACCCAAGTTATCAAAAAAAAAAAAAAAAGCTAATATTATCTATTTTATAAAAATAAAGGATATATGAAAATTGTGCTAATTATTGAAGTAATAAACTTATGCATCATATATACGATTCTACTGTCTATGAAAAAAATTAAAAATTAAATAATTTTGATAAGCAGCCATCTTTTTATTAGAAAAATCAACAATTGGAGATTTTTTTATATTTATTTATTTAAAATTTTTATAGATAAAAAGTTTGCATATGATTTTATTGATTTAGAAAAATTATGCCGAAATAGAGAATTTTGTGGACGCTAAGAAAAAAAAAATTCTAAATAAATGTACTCAAGACATGTATAAAAGAGTAATAAATAGTACTAAAAGAATTACATGTAGACGGGGTTGTCAACGGGCCCGGCCCGAATGGGCCGGATTAGGGCCCAATTTTTTTGTATTTCAACTAAACGGGCCGGGCCGAGCCAAGCCCGAATAAGAATCGGGCTGGGCTCGAGATGCAAAGTGTCTGGCCCGAACTCAACCCGTTTAGCTTGAATCTTTTTTTTTTTTTTTTAAATGCCCTCTAAACAATTATAAGCCCGGCCCGAATCCAGCGTGGCCCAGCCCGAACAGATAATTGGGCCGAGTTTGGGCTATAGATTCATAAATGGGCTCAGCCCAGCCCGATTAGCTATTCGGGCTGGGCCGGGCCTATTTTTAATTATTTTTTAAAATGGCCCGGGTGAAAATCCGGCCCGGCCCGTTGACACCCCTACATGTAGAGAGACAACTGAGTTTTCTATTAGGATTGATATGTATCAGAATTTGCTTTGAATTCTGTTCTTTTCTGCATTGGCTAATAATGGATTTACAAGTGGACGTCTATATATGAGGCATAGTACTTGCCAAAGAAGTGGTGCTAATTACTAGGACATGGAAACAAGTAAACGGAAAGTGAACTCTAGAAAAAGACCTACAAATAAAAGAAAACAAAGGTGGAATACAAAAAGTGTAGGTGTAGGGAACATGGTCAAAAGTGAAATCTTCGAGGGCTTCTAAAATCGGATAAGATAAGTGCGGAGTGGGCGACGTGGAGACGAGCAAGTAGTATATTGTGAAATCTACAAGTGTTATTCCAATTAAAGAGTTGTTTTGTAAGGCAAAAAGACTCCATTGTTGTTGCTTGAGGCAAAAATTTGGCCATAAAGAAACAACTCTAAGATATTGTTCATGTGGCTAAAATGTCTTTGCTAAGATGGATGCATAAAATGATCGAATCAATTTAAAGTGACTGCATAAGAAGTTTAGGAGTAGCCCAAATAAAGGAAAAAGTTAAATAATGCCACTTGAGATAGTTTGAAAAAAAAAAAGCTTGAAATAACGCTTTTTTGAAGGACAAAAATAGCACTGCAAGAAAGAAAAACAGATAGACCAATAAATTAAAAGAAGCATTAAGAACACAACAAAGAATTGTCTCAAAAAATAAGACTTGCAAAGCCGACTCAAATAGATGTGATAAGGTGATGATAAAGATGAAGATGATTAATATAGGAGATAATTAGAGAAACATGTCTCAGAGCATCTCTAGCAGGGAGAGCTAAATTTGAGTAGCTAAACACCAATTTAGCTACTGCTAAAGTGTTTTAGCTACTACTACAGTAAAAATCACTCTAACAGGCACTCAATTTTAGCTACTCTGTTCTTTAAAATATTATTTCTCATTCTAGTTTTAATATATTTTACTATCAACACTTATTTTTTAAAAATTCAAATTCTCTAACGGCTATATATTTACAACAGTCGTATTTTTGAACGCAAGGTTTCAAATCGCTATCGGTCTCAAGTATCGGTATGTCGGGGCAGATACGAGTTGGTTGATACTGATACATATAAGCCCATTATTTATAATAATAAAATTTTAAAAATAAAAAAATTAAATTATTCATACGGTAATATTTTTCTGTAACAGCTATATTTTCCCAACGGTCATATTTTTCTATAACGACTATATTTTCCCAACCGTCATATTTTCAAATGGTCATATTTTCCTGTAACGGCTATATTTTTCAACGGTCATATTCTCTTATAACGGCTATATTTTTTCAACGGTCATATTCTCTTATAACGGCTATATCTTTCCAACGGTCATATTCTCTTAATAGAAATCAGATTGGTTTATAAATATGTCAATCTATTCTAATGTTCCATACAAGAAATTTTATCTCTTTTTTCACAAGTTTATATCCTAATTCTCTACATCATTCATTTTTTGCTTTCGCTCAAATATCTAAGGATTCTATATATCAAATGCTACTTGACGATTCCGACTCCGAAAATGAGTTGGTATTAACTACCGCAATTGTTACGGCAGATGAACTTTTCCATGGAGGGAGAGAGAGTAGACCATGTCATGAATTTATTCCAAGGCGTGTGTTCATCGATTGTGATATTATGCAAGGTCACAAGAGGCTTTTTCAAGATTATTTTGTTGATTCACCAGTATATCCTCCGAAATTATTTCAAAGGCGGTTTCGGATGAGCCGCTCTCTTTTCCTTCGTATTCTATCTGCGGTAGAAGCTTATGATCCATACTTTTCCCAAAAAAAAAATTGTGTTGGAACTATCGGCTTATTTTCCCTTCAAAAGATGACAGCCATACTTAGAATGCTAGCTTATGGAGTAGCGGCTGACTACGTGGATGAGTATGTGAAGATTGGAGAATCTACCACAATTGAGTCCCTATAACATTTTCTTATAGCGGTGGTTACAATTTTTTCAGACACGTACTTAAAGTCACCAAATACCAATGACGTCGCATAATTGCTAGAAGTTGGCGAACAACGTGGCTTTCCAGGGATGCTAGGTAGCATTGATTGTATGCATTGGAAGTGAAAGAATTGTCCAGCTGGGTGGAAGGGGCAATTTTCTGATCATTCCCGTGAACTAACGATTATTTTGGAAGCAGTGGCTTCATATGATCTATGGATATGGCATGCCTTTTTTGGGCTTCCCGGTTCACATAATGACATCAATGTATTAGAGCGATCTTTTGTGTTTTCTGCACTTGTTGAAGGGCGTGCTCCTCCTGCCAATTACTTAATAAATGGTCATGATTACACTATAGGATACTACCTCGCTGACGGTATATGCCCACGGTAGTCGACCTTTGTAAAGACAATTTCTCGTCCACAAGAAAGTAAGATAAAACATTTTGCTGCAGCACAAGAGTCAGCAAGAAAGGATGTTGAGCGTGCATTCGGTGTGCTTCAAGCACGTTTTGCAATAGTTCGTGGACCTGCACGTTGATGGAATCGTCAAACACTAAAATTGATAATGAAAACGTGCATAATATTACATAACATGATTATCGAAGACGAGCGAAATAGTGATGATGTCGTTGACTTTGACTATGAACAAGTCGATGACATTCCTAATGTAGAAATTTCACGTATGCGCACTGTTGAATTAACAGAATTCATTCAAAGGCATTTGAACATTCGAGACAGTGAAACTCATTCTCAGCTGCAATTGGATCTCATCGAGCACCAATGGCAACTACATGGCCAAAATTGAAGAAATAATATGCTGCAATTGTTGTATTCCTTTTTTTCTACTTTTGAAAGTTTAATGTTCAATGTTCGACGTTTAATTTTTCTATAACAATATTTTTACTTTAATATTTATTTATGTCCTTATTTTTTTTTTTCAAATATATCATCTCTTCAAAAGATGACGACTATCAAAGAATACCTTACCACCTCATAAACTTCAATCATAGCATAAATTAGGATATGAAACTCTCCAATTATCTTATACAAAAAAATCAATTACAACGTAGAAAGTTTACTTGGTGATTGTCTTAAACAAACAAAAAGGCCATAGGGCAAACTATTAAATCTAGATAAAATTAGTTAAGCCAAATTATTCATCTTTGAGACTTTCCAATAATTTTCATTTGCCGGATACGAAAGTATTATTTTTGGATATCCGACAATCCACTTGTATCCATCATCATAATTTTATCTTCTTTGATACATAGTTCACCTTGTTGAATTTCAAGCCTTATTTCCTCTCGAGCATCCGCTTTTCGCAAAAGTTCTAGTTTTTCCTTCCTTACAGTATCCACGCCTTCTTTCGTCTATGTTAGTAACCGGATAAAACTTTTTTTATCAAGCTCATCTGTGCTCTTTCGTTTAGTCATTCGTGCTTTTGCAGCCTTCCTCCCCATAGGTCTCTCCAATTCTACAAAGTTGCTGGTAGAGATACTGTCCTCCCCTAGATTAATCGCGGGTTCAGCAAATTTCGAAGACGGTATTGGAACTGATTTCCTACCCGAATTTTCCCTCTGGCACCTACTTTGGACATTCCTTCAAAATCGTCCAACGATGTTCGAATTGAAAAGAGGCTTTATTCTCCGCCTTATACAACTCTTTTGTTTGGGCAATTTGTGTAATTAAAAGGTATGCATTAAATATACAAAATAACAAGTGATGCAAATTTAGATACACAAAATATAAAATCCAACCTAAGAGTCAATAGAAATTTTACCTTGTCTGCTTGAGTCAACCCACTTTGACGCAGCGATTCAATTTGAGCCAAACATCCACAAAACTTATTGACCACCTTCTGAATTGTAGACCAACGATTACTTAGTGATACTTGATTGCGTGAAGTATCAAAGGCCTTATTAGCGTGATAGTTAGAATAAATTCTAAACCAATATGCACTTTTTGATTGCTCAGTTCCTCGTATAATGCTTGTAGAAGTATTTACCCACGCATCTACCAGGAGTATATCTTCTTCCACGCTGAAATTTTCAATCCGTGTTTTCTTTGTGCTAGCTTGTTGTTCAACTTGAGGGTCAGACGATCCATCGTTTCGGTATGGAGATCTCATTAATTCATCGACAGCATAGAACCCCTCATTTAAGAGATTGGTGAAAGACATATTCTCTTCCATTTATGATTCCATTGAACGAGTGATCTAGTGTCAGAAAAAAATGAAATTTAAATTAATTTTCCAAGGACCCAAACAAGGAGACAAGAAAACAGGTAAATTAAAGTAATCTCTCAAGGATCTGAAATAGACAAGAAAACAAGTAACTTGGAAATTTTAAGCTGGTTTGTAGATTTTTAAACATTCCATCTTATGGGTTGGCCAGACCATCTAGTTTTTGTCAAACTATACTAATTAAATTTTCTTCTTATGATTTTATTATCTGTTGTTGTAGGATCATGAAGACCCTTCATGTAGCAATCAAGCGATGGCACACTCAAAAGTGGCGAGCAGTGCCGAGGATTCAGAGCAATCTAAAAAGCGTCTAAGAACAGAAAATAGCTGATAATATATTCTTTCCTTTTTCTTTTTCCCCTTGTCATTTTGGGTTATATTCTATATTATCCTGGTTCATAAATTACATTAATCTTTTTCAATGTATATGTTTCTTCAACGGTTTGTGGTATGTCTCATGGATCCCAAACCGTTTATGCATTCTTTCTATTCCTAATTTTTGCTGTTCATTCTCATTAGCTTCCATGAAAAATTTGAGAAGCTGCTTTTCCTTTCAAGGCTCAATTATTTTCCTAAGCCCTTACTGAATTTCATGGGTGTAAGAGACCACTCTATTTTATTAATATATGCTTTTTCAGATTCCTGCTGATTTGGAAGATGTTTGCTGTTTCTGTAATATTAGTATAAAGAATCGACCAATAGGATGGACAAATGGAGTTCTGTATTTACTTTCCTCTTTTTGAATCTCATTTATTTCATATGCAGGCTTTGAGATGAATCAAAACAGATGTTTTTTTTTTTTTAATATTTTGACATTTATGTCGGTGTGTGCATATGAGAGATTAGATTGAATGCTAACATAATAGGATTTGAATGCTTGAGGACATAAGTTTCAGCATTACAATCATTTCATTTAATAGAATATGATCACTAACTTATAGATTGGATCATGGCTGTCCCTTTTGTTGTCAATGATCCGGTAGCTAGCATCGGTTAGAATCAATGGTATCTTGAGAATCTTTAAAATCAACTTATGGATTGTAGTGCATAAAATAAAAATTTGTCACCAAAAGGAGCTTTCCAGCACTCATATTCATACTTTATGGCCATGTGATATGCAGTAAACATGTTTTATTAGTCTAACTTGCCCAAGTAACTAGATATTTTATAAATTATACTTAGCTCAAAAGTTTTGTAAATTCCAATCCAACTTATGCAAAGAACTTCTATATAAAATTTTAAGGGGTGTGACCAAGGAGTCAAAATCTGCATTAGTATTAGGTATCAGTCTATGAAAGACAGATACAGATTGGCTGATACCTATTAGCCGATACCGATATGGATTAGCCCATTTAAAAAAATATTAATAATAATAAGGAACATACAAGTATTGGCCGATACTCAATACACATCGGCCGATACCTAGTTGGATACTCGATACATACCAGTTTGCCGAAAAACAGATATGTATCAGTATCGGCTGATAGGGGGGGTTGTATTGGGTATAATGGTTTAGGAGATTTCAAATGTATGAAATTCTCCAATGTCTCTGATTATACCACCTGAGAAAAATATATAAAAAATCATAACTCTATCTGTCTACCATATAGAAGAGATTAAACATTTTATTGTGTTCTATGAGGCATTCCATCAAGCATAATGTAGGCAATACCCTAAATTAATCACAACAAAAAAATATCAAAGATGGATTTATACAACAACAAACCCACAAGAAGATATATCACCTCAGAAAAATAAAAAACAACCCAAAAATTATATTGCCTTTAAAAATAAAAAAAATTATATAAAAGAGAATAGAGAAGAAACTGGAATTTATACAACAACAAACTCACAATAAAAATATCCTAAACCCTAAAAAAGATAGGCAAAAAAAATTTACTCACCAGGGAGAAGAAGGGATGCGTTGCAAAGAGGATTGGCGGGACCAAGAGGATTGGCGGGAGAGTCACAAAGCAAAAACCTAGTAAATGAATAAAAAAATAAATAGTTGCTGCTACAGTACTTGCTATCTATAGCGAGCACTGTAGCAGGTCGCTATTTTGGCGGGTGGGATGGCGAGTGTGCTGGAGCTTCATCTTTGGAGAATCAGACGCTAAAATGGCGAGTGGAACTGATTTGCCGCGCTTATTGGAGATGCACTCAAAAGCAAACTTTTTAGCAAAAAAGACACGACTTCAAATATTTTAGAAAAACGGTGCTTTCATAGATTTTAGAACTTCAGAAAATCGTGAAAGCACTGTTTTTTCTAAAACGTTTGTAAAAAATAGTGCTTTCATAATTATCTGAAGTTCCAAAACCCATGAAAGCATGATTTTTCTAACACGGTTGAAGTCGTATCTTTTTTGCTAAAAAGTTTGTTTTTGAGGCATTGTTTTCTAAAGTGCCCTTAATATAGCTATCCATACTTTCATATATTAAGGGAAGAACGGGAATAAATTTGTTAATTTGTTTTTTTTTTTTTCTCCCTCAATGATGATGATTAAATTTTAATTAAACAATTAAATATAGGGATAATTAGAGAAACATGCCTCAAAAATAAACTTTTTAGCAAAAAAGACCTAACTTCAAACGTTTTAGAAAAACGGTGCTTTCACGGACTTTGGAACTTCAGAAAACTGTGAAACCACCATTTTTTCTAAAACATTTGTAAAAAATAGTGCTTTCACGATTTTCTGAAATTCCAAAATCCGTGAAGGACCGTTTTTCTAAAAAGTTTAAAGTCAGGTCTTTTTTGCTAAAAAGTTTATTTTTGAAGCATTGTTTTCTAAAGTGCCTATGAATATAACTATCTATACTTTCATATATCAAGTGGCAACAATATTGGAAGTGGTGGGAGGGGGCTCACACACACTTTGAGAAAGGGATTCAAGTAAGTTACATGCAATGAAAACTTGAATGAAAGAGCATCATCCCATAAAACATGGATGCAATGGTGGGAGGAGGGGGGGGGGGGGCAAGTCCCCTCACACACCCTTTGAGAAAAGGATTCAACTAACTGACATACGATGAAATCTTGAATGAAAGAGCATCATCCCATAAAACATGGATGCAAAGTTTTGCACAACCTCCAAAATGCACTGGCTTTAATAATATATAGTGGTGGTCACAATTGGCCTTCCTTGGTTTAGAGTAAACCCTTGAAAAGTGGAGTTCAAGTGGTGGTGTAGTGGAGAAGATGAAAAGAAATAATCTGTAGCCCATAATCTCTACCTATATTCTATCATATGAAAGGTTAAATTAAATGGATTGCGAATTGTGAACCAATATTCTTATAAATAAAAAAAACGGCTTAGAGGGATAGGAGCATTATCATCATTAGTTTGCTTATAGTTCCACTTTTTTTACTAATTGCACAAGGGTGTGTTTGGCTTAGATCCCGGAGGCCTCAGAGAGCCTCTTGGGCTCTGGTGCAGCGCTCCTTGGCTCGGAGCGCACTATAAACCCGCTCCCTTTCTCATTTATTTGCATTGGCAGGAAATTGTTATAACTGAAAAATGAGCTCCCAATCAGAGCAGATGAAAACTGCTCTTGTCAGGAGTAGGCGAAGAGATGGAGTGCGCCGACATAGAGCTCGTCCAAAGCATATCCAACAGAAATTCTGCATGATAGTTCGCCGTAGCTGGTATAGGGTAACCAACCTGACATCTAGATTAGAACTGGTCATTGATTGAGTACATGTAACGTTACCAATATAAAGATATGGTGGGTAGAGGATTGCATCTAATTCAAATCGATCATAAAATGAATTGTTACCATGTAAATCTCCACATCAGTTTTAGCCGTTCATGTTAACAACATTTGACCGTTTTGAATCACAGACATAGATACGCTTAGTCAATACACTCTTTAATCCACTAGATCTTTACATAGGTTCCTTCACATCAAGTGCACACTTAATGAAAAACAATGCCATATGTACAAAATAAGAGACCCGCTCCCATCTAAATTGGCAATGGGTCAGTTAACTTATACCAGTTCTCCCATCAGATGCATAGAATAAGATTGGTGTTAATTACTCCCACAACACTTTATGTTACAGCCACCTCACTTAAATAAAGGAAAATCCATTGACAGCTTTACATCATAGTATAAAGATATTTTTCGTCCCAATCTTCTACATACTAGAACTTGAGATCACTAATTTTCCATCAGACAATCAGATGTTGATTCCACATAGCACACATCTCAAAAAGTGAACATAAACCACGTTTGATGGTACGCGATGATCACGTTCATTTTTTGGTATGTGTGTCACATGGAATCAACATGTAACCGTGGTAGGCGTATAATCTCAAGCTTAATTGTGTGAAAGATTGGAATGAAACACAATCTCCCTCACATGATTTAGGGTCAAGTAGTCAATAAAATTTTCCTTTATTTAACTTAGGTGAATGTCACATAATAGTCTAGAATTAAAGCATTATCAATGTTAGGGAGCTTTGAGAAGGGGTCATACCGATTCCAATGAGCTATAAAATAAAGTGAAAAGGGTAGCGAGTTTTGCCACTACAAAAAATAAGATTATTAGCGACAGTCACAAACTGCTGCTATTAATAAAAAAACTGTAACTAATACTTTTGCTGCTAATAGTCTTAAAAAATTGCAGCTAATACCTTTGCCGCTAATAGTCTTAATAATTTTTTTGTTAATAATCTTATATTTTGTAGTGTGCAGCCAAACTTACACTTCCACAGTTCACACAATTGACAGCTTTGAATAACATGAGGTCGTTTTGTACCCCATTCTTTCATACATTAGATGTTGAGATTATGGTCCACATATTAGAGGGTAATATGTTCATTATACATGGAAAACATCCCCAAAGTGATCATGATCATGGAGTACCATGGTGCAGTGTGATTACGTTTGTGTGTCACGTGTAATGAACATCTAACCAAAGTAGTCATGATGATGGAGTACCATGGTGCATTGTGATCTTGGATGTGTCTCATGTGTAATGAACATCTGTCCGTCTGATATGTGGGTCATGATCTCAAGATCTATTGTGACGACATTAGGATGAAAAGTGACCTCTATCATCTGATTCAAGGCAGACGACGTTGTTAAAGGTGACACCATAAGTGGCACCGCAAGAATATTTGGTTGCAAACCGATACGAAAGGGAAAATTCATGCTAACTTCTAAAAGGTAGCTCAGCTTGTACCAATCAAAACTTTTAAAGCACTCACCTGGCTCTACTTGTCAAATCATCTACAAGTAGGGTTGTCAACGGGTCGGCTCAGGCAAAAATTTTGCCTGCCCAATAAGAGACTGGCATATACCTGAACTAGCCTGATGGTTCACCCAACCCGATCAAATGGTGCACTCCACCTGATCCGATCTGATAACACCCGCTATTTTCAAGGTTTTTAATCAACATTCCAACCCGATTTTTGCACAACTCGATCGGACCTGAAGGCTGGGTTAGTGGTCTCAAGTCCAACCCAACCCAACAGGTAAAATTTATGTGCCTGATGCAATAAAATATTGGTCGAATTGTATTGACCCGACCCGTTGACAGCCTTATCTAAAGTTGTTAGGTGAGTGGTTTCAGAGTTTTGATTAGTGCAAATGGAGGCAACCTTCGCAAAAGTCCTACAGGTTGATACATTATAGCATGGTGCATCGCAACACCACCCTATTATAGTAACAAAGAAGTGGGACCAAAGGGCCCCACAAGCTGAACCTGCGCAGGCTGGCACACAATTATATCGCCATGGCATGTTGGTACTACGTGGGTACGACCATATTATAGTGATACTTACTGTACTGTACATACATCTGTTATGCTATCAAAGTTGGCTGTGGCAACTAGTTCTAGCAGTTAATGGTGCCTGATTTGGATTATTGTAGATTATTGTAGATTATAGTATTATATTTTCTCTTCCCAAAAAATTTAAAAGTGCTTCCTACATTACCATATAGGACCTGACTCGGATGATGGAGACCATTTTTTTTTCTCAACGATGTTTCAAATGCTTAAACATGCATTGGCTGGGATGATGGAAGCCATTTTTCATCTCAATCTTCGATGAAATAAATCTTCAGATCTTGGACCTATAATATTACTTACAAATTTTGATTCCACTTGACACACGTTCAGAAAAGTGAGTTGAAAACTACGTTTGATATATGTCATGATCATGTCACTACAAAAAATAAGACTATTAGCGGCAGTTTTTTTTAATAAAAAACTGCCGCTATTAGTTCTGTCGCTACAAATAGCGGCAGTTTTTTGTAATGTAGCGGCAGTTTTTTATAGCGACAGTACCAATAGCGGCAGTTTTTTATTAAAAAAAACTGCCGCTAATAGTCTCATTTTTTGTAGTGTGTTTCTTTTTTGGGATGTATCACGTAGAATTAAAATCTAATCGTCTGATAGTAAGTTCATGATCTTAATACCTATAATATGGAAGATTGGAATGAAAAATGATCTTCATCGTCTTATTCAAAGAAGTTCGTCGTTTAAGTACGTAAAATGCAGGCCAAGAAGTAAGAATCTTGTATTGTAAATGAAGGTATCGAATAGTCTTAAAATCTTGTTATGTCTGACACTCTCAAGATCCACTACCAAAAAATAAGATTATTAGCAACAGTCAAAAACTGTCGCTATTAACAAAAAACCTTATTATTTCAATTGCGATAGGATTAATAGTGGCAGTTTTTTTGTTAATAGTAACAGCTTTTGTTGCCCCTAAAACACCTTATTTTTATAGTGACCGCGACATCCAAATTCCAAACCATAAATGAATAATGAGAAAAGGCAGTTGTTAATTGTGACGATGCGTCTAGTACCCCATTTATCCTAATTTCCCTATCTTTATTTCAAATATGAGTCTTAGTGGCACGATAAAATGGTCAATTTGAGGGTTTGGTATCTTGAAAATATTGATTAAGAAGAAAATATTATCCTAATTTCTTCTTAATTGTTCTCTAAATTTTTTCTCAATCAAGATTTTTTTTTCCATCAATGCTTTCGAGAAGGAGCTGCTGATGTCCCTACGTCGTGATTTGTTCAACAGCTTTGATGTTGCAATCGGGTCCCTCAAGCGTACTGCGATTTTCACGCACTCGTCTGATGATGACGACGACGATGTCTCTTCTCTTTTCGCATTTTAATTTGAACTTTTATAAAGAGCTTTAAAATTATGATGATTTATATTATATCATAATTTTGTATGTAATGGCGTAGTCGAATATGCTACAGTAGCTACTACGAACTCGTTTCTTAGTATAAATTATGATGATTTATATTACAACCGCATAATATACACATAATGTAGTAACAATCGCCTAAAGGAACCCACATTTGAAGTGTTTTTCTCATAATTATCTGCCCGACAGAAGTCTTCAACACATTATTGATTGGATGTCTATAAATTTTAAATATCATCTGATCAACATAACCGTTTAGTTGAAGCTCATAAATACATGCGGCTATAGTGTGTGGAAGAACACAATGCATTTGCTGACATTTTCTTGAGAAAGTGTAAAACACAGGAAAAAGTCAGAAATAGAAGTCAAATGGGTTTCTAAGTAACTCAAGAATGTTCCCAAGGAAAGTCACTCTGCTCATAAAGCTAGTTTCGGGGCAGAAACTGAGGTAGTGATTTCCTGAGCTTTCCAGGAGAAAGCTCAAAAATTGACGAACGAACCTTAAGACTTTTCTCCATAAATTCTACCAGATCATTCATTTCTTTCCTTATTTAGGTAATTAGTTTCACATCATTAAGAAATAATATACACTATAATCACGACAAATAAATATGAGTACAAGGCATATCCCTGATGCAACCAAACTCTCACATGAAACACGCTCATCTCTCTGTTGGTAGATTGTAAAAAGTTTGACGGAAAATAGACCGGAAAATTGCTTCAAGGCGCGATTAGATCGCTGTCTTTAGGATAATATTTGCCTCCTATATGCAACGGGATATCTACAAATTCGCCTTCAGGATACAATGAAGCCTCGGTGAAGCACCGATCTGTCACACACTACGTTGCACTGTAGCATGCGGTCGTACGAAGTACAAAGTGAGCTTTAAAAGCGCCAATTGCGCCATTCGCACATCGCACACGCACGTGCGCGTAGCGGCGAACCGCTGCTATGAGCTATGTTCCTTTTATCAAGCCAAACAATATGGAAGGTAAATTTCTATATATAAGCCATGAATATTTCTTGTAAAATAATGAGGTGGGACAAAACATTTACAACACTTTTAAACTTATGGTGGGAAAAGTTTTCCTCCAATATTAATTCAAAATTTAAGTCATTTTGACTTGAAGGTTAAATGATCAATTGTTGTAAAAAATATCCTTTTAAAATGGAACCAATCAGATTAAGGAACCATTTAAAAAAAAATATATTATTAAATTAATAATAAATAAATATTATTAAAATAATAAATATTTATTTGATAAATATCTAACATTCCTCCCCTATTAATAAAATAAATATCCATTCTCCCCTATTTTGTTAAATATTGAAAATAAAGAAACTGATAGTCATTCTTAAATCTGATAACCAAAACTGTATATATATATACTAAAGAAATTTGAGCATTTCTTGACTCCTGTATGCATAAATAAAGGTGTCCTAAGGAATTAAACTTTCACTTAGTGATAATACATCAAAGTTGATAAAGAGCTTTAGTGATCTAAATTCTTGAACTAATTTTCTTGTATAATCAATCGGATATATCACACAGATAAGTAATGCAAGTGTCATTTCATTTTAACAGCCAGCACGTTTTATGGCCTTGTGCTTATACCCCGGTATTCATGAATTGTATTCAAGAAAAGTCTTTATCTATCTTCGAAGCGGCCACACTTCGTAACTCATATAGGTCAGTTCTATCATAAATACCCTTGTAACTTAGATATTTCAACATTATATGTTATAGACTGATTAAGAGAAATATCTCAACCTCTTTCTTATGTTATAAGTTTCACATTATTACTTGAGATGGTTGGAGTTGTAAACTCACACTTTTAATAATGTGCAATCACTACATATGATTTATTTTTTCCATTGAACCTTTAGTTTCTGGACTTCAGAAAATAGGTCAGATTACCATCATAGGTGATGTAATCTATTAGGCTTTAAACCCATCCCTTCTGATGTTTTAATAACCACATCTCTTGCAAGACCTTTTGTAAACGGATCCGCTAAATTTGCAAAGGTCCATATTGAATTGATAGTAATTACTCCTTCACGGAGTAATTGACTAACATAACAGTGTCTTAAACTTATATGTCTAGACTTTCCATTATAAATTTTGCTATAAGTTTTAGATAGCGCAGCTTCACTATCACAGAATAAAGAGATTGGTGGCATAGGCTTCGGCCAAATAGGAATTTCTAATAGTAAATTCCTTAACCACTCTGCTTTCTTGCTCCCTGCCGCAAGAGCAATAAATTCTGATTCCATAGTTGCATGTGTTATGCATGTTTGTTTCTTTGATCCCCAAGAAACTGCGGCACCTCCAAGTGTAAATACCCATCCACTAGTAGACCTTGACTCATCTGTATCATTGTTCCAACTAGCATCTGTGTATCCCTCAAGTACAGTAGGATAACTAACATAATGTAAAGCATAATCCTTAGTTTTATTAAGATAACTTAATACTCTAGTAATTGCTTTCCAATGTTCATGACTAGGATTACTAGTATATCTACTTAATTTCCCTACCGTATAAGCAATATCAGGTCTAGTGCAATGAGTAGCATACATTAAACTACCAATTACTCTAGAAAAGTCTAATTAAGATACACTTCTACTATCGTTGGGTTTTAATTTTATACTTGGATCAAAAGGTGTTGGTGCTAATTTTTCATTATGTTTAAGTTTCTTTAGCACTTTTTCTATATAGTGTGACTGAGATAAAATAATATCATTATCTTGCTTAAATAATTTTATTCCAAGAATTACATCGGCTTCACCCATGTCTTTCATATCAAATTTTGAAGCAAACAAACTTTTTGTATTTTTAATACTTTCTAAGTCTGTACCAAAAATTAAGAGGTCATCCACATAGAGACAAATAATTACATTAATCTTGAATACATATGATAAAATAATACTATCAAATTTTTCACGTCATTGTTTAGGAGCCTGTTTTAGACCATATAGGGACTTAATAAATTTACAAACTTTATTTTCATGTCCCTGCATGATAAAGCCCTCTGGTTGATTTATATATACTTCCTCTTCAAGTTCACCATTTAAAAAGGCGGTCTTAACATCCATTTGATGAACTTCAAGTTTATAAATAGAAGCAAGAGCAAAAAAAATTCTTATGGAAGAAATCCTAGCCACTGGAGCATAGGTATCAAAATAATCAATCCCATGCTTTTGTCTAAAACCTTTGGCAACAAGTCTAGCCTTAAACTTATTTATAGTGTCACACTACAAAAAATAAGACTATTAGCGGCAGTTTTTTTTAATAAAAAGCGTAGCTATCTCCGTCGCTACAAAAAGCGTGCTAGTATTTTTGTAGCGGCGATTTAGCGACAGATTAATAGCGGCAGTTTTATAATAAAAGCGTAAGCTAATAGTCTTATTTTTTGTAGTGTCATTAGGATTAAGTTTTCTTTTGAATATATGCTTACAACCTACAGGTTTAGGTCCATGTGATAAGTCTACTAATTCTCAAGTATTATTGGACATGATAGAATCCATTTCATCATTTATGGCTTCTTTCTAAAATACAGAATCAATAGACTTAACAGCTTCATCAAAGTTTGAGGATCTTTATCGATATTAAAAATAAACTTCATTTTCTTAGTTTTCTCATTTCTGGTTCCTTTTACAAGATATACATAGAAATTTGAACCAAAATCGATGGCTTTCCTAAGCCTTACTTCTTCTAAGTTCCATCTTTTCATCTTCACTACTAGAGAGATGAAGAGAATCAGAAGATTCATCTAAGTTAGAGGATGCAAGAGGTTTAGAAATAATAGAGAAAATATTCTCATTAAATACTGCATCTCTTGATTCAAAACTTGAATCCTTTTCAAAAATATTATTATGCTCACATACTAAAAATCTATAAATAGGACTATTAATAAAATATCCTACAAAAATACATTCAATGACTTTAGGACCTAATTTCGTACGTTTATAATCAGGTACCCTAACTAATACTTTACAACCCCGTACTTTTAAATAGTATAATTTTGGAGGTTTCTTCTTCCAAATTTTATATGGAGTTTTAGAAGACTTTTTAAAAGGTATCCGATTTAAAATATAGCATGCAGTAAGCAATGCTTCTCTCCATAAATTTGAATTCAAACCAGAATTTGTTAACATAGAATTTACCATTTCTACTAGAGTCCGATTTTTCCTTTCGGCAATTCCATTTGATTGAGAAGAATATGGAGCGATGACTTAATGAATAATTTCATACTTGTCACAAAAATCTGAAAATTCATGTGACATGTATTCACCTGCCATATCCGATTGTAATGCCTTAATTTTAAAATCTAATTAATTTTCCACTAAAGCCTTATAAGAGATAAATTTACTAAATGCTTCCTCTTTTAATTGAAGAAGAAAAACATATATAAATCGAGAACAATCATCAATGAAAGTGATGAAATATCTTTTCCCTCCTCTAGTGGTATTGTTATTCAAACTACATAAATCAGTATGAATTAAATCTAATAGTTTAGATTGTCTTTCAACACTTTTAAATGGCTTCTTAGTCATTTTAGATTGGACACATATACTACATCTATTTTTACCATAATCTATATTTATTTTAGGAAGAAGTTCTAGTTTAATCATATTATCTATAGAACGTAAATTTAAATGCCCTAATCTATAATGCAATAAATAAATTGAGTCACACATATAAACCGAAGAAGCAGATATCTCATTAATATTGAACTTAAACATTCCACAAGAGGCATACCCCTTGCCTACAAACATTCCTTTCTAGAAAGTACAATGGAATCGGATTCGATCACAATTTTGAATCCATGTTTCTTCATAATACAATCCGATACAGGATTTTTTCGGATTTCAGGGACATGAAGGACATCATTCAGGGTAACAGATTTTTCCGAAGTAAAGTGTAGAACAACTTTGCTTTGGCCTACCACTTTGGCAGTTGTGAAATTTCCCATGAACAATTCATGTCCATCATGAGCCTCCTCATAGGATATAAAATTATTCCTATCAGAGGTCACATGCCTAGTAACCCCAGAATCGAGCCACTATTCATTTCCATCATCTACCATATTGACTTCGGAGATCACCGCAACGAGATCTTCTTCTCCCACAATGTTTGTCTGATTTTTATTCTTCAAGAATTCTCGGCGATCACGTTTGAAATGATCGGGTTTCTTGCAATAAAAATAAGTACCCTTCTTTGCTTTTTCTTTATATTGTCCTCTCTTGAAATCTTTCTTATTCGGCTTCAGTTTGAAGTTATTCCCTTTGTTCTTCTTGTTCGATGTGGATGCATCTTCAACAATGTGAGCATTGGAGACGAGTTCAGTTTTCTCCTCCTCCTTGTCACGTAGACGAGCGTCTTCTTCTATGCGAAGATGAGTCAAGAGTTCCTCCATAGTACGATCTTCCTTCGTATGTTTCAAACTCATACGGTAATCTTTTCATCCCAACGGTAATTTTACAATAACCGCAGAGACTTGAAAACCGTCTATTGTGCTTCCCTCCACCACAAGATTGTTGAAGATAATATGTTCCTGGTGCACTTGCTCCATAATAGATTTAGAATCATACATCTTAAAATTAAATAACTCACTTACTAAGTATGTGCCCAAGCCGGCCTCTTCTACTTTGTACTTTCGTTTAAAAGCCTCTCATATCTCCTTTGCAGTTTTATAAATTTGATAGACGTAAAAAAGAGAATCGACAAGAGCATTGAGAATATAGCCTTTGTATGTGTAATTTTCATTTTCCCATTTCGTACGGATTCTACATTCTTCAAGCGTTTCATCTTCTTTTTCTAATGATGGTGAGTCCATAGTGAGAACGTATGCGACTTTCAAAGTTGTGAGTAGGAAATATACTTTTGATTGCCATCGTATGAAATTGGTGCCATTAAAGCACTCGAGTTTCGTAATCTTCGTATTGGAGAGTTCCATCATCTTTTGTGTCATAGAAATATTGTCTTAAAATTGTTGGTAGATTGAACAAAGTTTGACAGAAAATAGATCGGAAAATTGCTTCAAGGCGCGATTAGATCGCTGTCTTTAAGATAATACTTGCCCCCTATATGCAACGGGATATCGGCAAATTCGCCTCCAGGATACAATGAAGCCTCGCTGAAGCACCGATCTGTCACACACTACGTTGCACTGTAGTGTGCGACCCAACGAAACGAAGTCGCAGAATGCTCTGGTTGGCACACAAATTCTGAGGGCTTAGATGTAGGATTCAAAAATTTCAAGTGTTTAGAATCCCTCATCTTGCCTCTATTTATAACTTTCGGAGCACCATTTCAGGGGCGGTTATGTCTGTCGGTCGCTTGCAATAAAGGGCCCTGATCGATCAAACTGCTTGATGCACACATTCAGTGCACACATGCGGAGTCAATCCGTGCCCGGTCAACAAGTCAACCCTCAGTTCAAATAGGAAAGGCTCCTCAAGCTCCTCGTGACGATGCAGTTGTGCGAAGTGCGCCTTAAAAGTGTCAATTGCGCCATTCACACAACGCACATGCGTGCGCATGTGCGGCGGCGAAGTGCCGCTATGAGCTATGTTTCTTTTATCAAGCCAAACAATATGGAAGGTAAGTTTCCATATATAAACCATGAATATTTCTTGTAAAATAGTGAGGTTGGACAAAACATTTACAATACTTTTAAACTTATGGTGAGAAAAGTTTCCCTCAAATATTAATTCAAAATTCAAGTCATTTTGACTTGAAGGTTAAATGATCAATTATTGTCAAAAGTATCCTTTTAAAATGGAACCAATCAGATTAAGAAACCATTTAAAAATATATATATTATTAAATTAATAATAAATAAATATTATAAAAATAATAAATATTTATTTGGTAAATATCCAACACTCTCCACTTGGACTCGGTGTGCTCATTGTGGACAAAGACCAGTCGGCTCATTTTGGACAAATTCTTTTATCTTAGACGAGAGTGACCAAGGATCAAAATTCCGGATTTCGTTTCCGCTACGGTGGGGATCGAAACCAAAATTTTGGATCGAAATTTTGAATTTCGGCCGAAATCTTCATACCAACCAAAATGACCAAAATTTTGGGTTATCATTTCGATTTTCGTGGGGACGGAAACCGAAAATTTGGTCATGTCGACCGAAATTTTGATCCTTGAGAGTGACAAGATTCAATCAATCTACATTTTTGTCATCATCTCCTAAACGAGTTTGCCAAGAATGTGGCAATAGTTTGCTTTCAATGAACAATGTGATGGCATATTCTGAGTTGAAATTGAAGTTGAAACCGTCAGATCTAGTGGAGTGGCTCGCTTCAACACAAAATTTAGATGGTTATCAGTATTTACAGCGAAGTTTCTATATTTGCCCCCTGGATTAAATTATCAGCCAAAATATATCGGTTCAATCAATACTGAAACAAAATTTCAACGAAATAAGAATGAAATTTTGGGATTAATAGTAAATGGAAGGCAAATTTTCGGCTAAAAAATTAGTCAAACTACAAAATTTCGATCAAAAATTCAGTTTCAGCTAGTCCCGAAACCAAATACTTACATTGAGTTGAACATGGGAAATCATTTTTCGTCCCAATCTTTCCCACAACAAATTTTGAGATCATGGCCCATCTGTTAAATTGTCATAAGTTGATTCTGCATAGAACACATACCAAAACTGACCCTAACCCTTCTCATGGTATGCCCATGATGACTGTCACTTTTGGGGATGTGTGTTGCATAGAATCAACATCTTACTCTTTGGTAGGCCGGCCCTGATCTCAAGATTTATTATATGGAAGATAGTGCTGAAAAATGATCTCCATCGTTTGATTCAAGGCAGTCAACAATTTTAACACAACCCCCAAACTGCAGAGACCAAATCTTCATTTGCAAATACGCACTACAAAAAATAAGACTATTAGCAGCATCCAAAAACTGTCACTATTTTCACAAAAAACTGTTGTTATTAGTCATGTCGCTATCAAAAACTGCCGCTTTTAGTCCTGTTGCTACCAAAAAATGTCTTTAACAGTAAGTGTCATTGAAACACCTTATTTTTGTAGTGACGGGTACCCATTTTACATTGCATTGTCCTTTTCACTATTTGACTACACATAAATAGCAAATAGAAACAAGTTAATCAACCTCTTACTATCCGTGCACTAAGGCTTTGTTTGGGTGTTTACCCAGTTTTCTCATAAAAGCTCTGATTCCTTATAAGTCAGTTTCCTGCAGATTTCTGACTAACTCTGATTCTTGACTTTTCTCAGGTGTGTTCTTTTAAGCCTCAGAAAAATTATGATTCTTGACATTTCCCAAAAAACGAAAGATTTTTTGTGTTCTTGAAATTATTTCAGAAAAACTCAGAATCGATCTAGTTTAGGGATATCGTATGACTATAGGAATGAAGGTAGAGCATCCAATATCGTAATGTATATATTTGAAGGTCATATTTTGCTGATGCACGATCCATAGGAGATTAAACACTTTCATCGATGCAATTGTGCAAAAATAATTCCTACAGCTATACTACCCGATCACCTATCATACTAACACTATGAAGTCGCTTGTACGATTCACGAAAGTACATAGTACGTTAGCCCATTATATTCAAAAGTGGATTAATTGGAGAGTCCATTATAAAATTAAGATAAATACAAGTGTGCAGGAAAAACGATATATAACCCCAATGATGATTACGAGGTTGCGTCATTGTCACCCTCCTGCTCAGAAGAGTAGGAGGTAGTGGTCGTATGAATGTCGAAACTACTCTTGTCGTCTAAGGTATCATCGCGATAATGCTAGATAGGAGGTATCCAATCGGAGTCCTCCTCATCCTCCGACTCCTTCAAACGCTCTAGAGTATTGTCTTTTGAGTTCGAACTTAAAAGTACTAAGTTATTTGTAATGTCTGGTGGTCAAATAATCGAAGGCATAGGCCGCATGTGGTGCCCGATAAGGGAATTTAGCTAGTTGGCCAATGCACAAGTTGGATTGGTTTTGAAAAGGCCCTCAAATTTTGGGTGATAACTTAAGGATTTAGGTGCCTATTGACAACCTTAGTTATTTCTCTCTTTGCCCTACTGACGCTAGAAAACGATCTTTTTGCTTTTCAATAGGTAAAGCTAGATAAACATCTAAATTTTAAATTTAGCAAAAGTTTTTTTAATTAATGATAAAGGGTGTTGGACACATTGAGTGAAGTCAACTTACATGCTAACTCCACTCGCCACATTATCATCTCATTTGTTTCAATTGCTTTTGTTTTACTCTACTCTTTTTCACTATGTGTAATATTTGGAAAAAGATAAAATGTGCACGGGCGTAGAGATATCTCTCCGCCGATTGATATGTGCGCAACACGTAGCATCCTTTTTGTGAAGTGATAGGTGTCATGGAACCACTGTACTAACTAGAGTTGTACGTTTAAAATATTTTAATACCCTTCTAACCGTCATTCTTGATTTTTTTAAAGTCACTTTTATAATCTTCATTTTTCTAAGAAAGTGTCAGACATGTTTTTTTGTTATATTTTAATAAAAAAATGTGGCCTCCCAGTAGCGAAGCGCTGACACCCTAGCGCCAAGGTGTTGATGCTTCGCTAAAAAAAAATGGAGTGTCGGCACTTCGTTTTAGTTGCGCCAGCGCTTCGATAAAATTTTTTGTTTTTTTATTTTTTTATTTTTTATCGAAGCGTTGACGCTCCTAAAACGAAACGTCAGCGCTTCGATAAAAAAAATAATTTTTTTATTTTTTATTTTTTATCGAAGCGCGACACCTCGATATAAAGGTGCCGACGCCCCTAAAACGAAGCGCTGATGCCCTTAAAATGAGGTGCCGATGCTGGCACCGAGGTGCCGGTGCTGACACTGGGGTGCCAGCTGTCACGGAGTTACTCTTTGCGACGTAATCTCTCATGCGGCAACTATCTTTTCCGAACTAGATCAGCCTACTCGCGTTTCAAACTTGCACGGTAACACATTAGGTTAGAAATTATACGGATTCCCGAATGCAATTCATATAACTATACGTAGCAACAATCCTAGGGGCAGCCCCACATTGGGTTTGAATCTGCACCATGGATGGTGGTCGTGGACCACCAACACGATGGCTCCAACGCACGACGCGACAAGAGCGATCCAACACCTATGTGAAGCCCGGATGCACGAACTCAAGCCCACAAGGCTATCGTACTCGTTCCGTAGGGGATCACTTTGGCCAGCGACACGTCACGTGGCTGTTAGATCACTTCCCCATATATATGGTTTAAATATCAATAGTGGCTAAATGGCGGGAGGACCACAAGCCCCTTGGTTTGACATATCACAATGCCCCACACCGCTCATCCAGCTTGACCATGTCGCGACCACATCGCTTGCCCTGTTGGCACTGCGTCCCGACTCCAACTGCCACCATGCGCGTGCCTTCTTGGCCCACGACCGAAGCTCTCGGAATATCAATGGCGAAGCTCTCATTGGTTAGTAAGGCGCCGACGATGCCCCAGCTTCAATCCACCAGTGCCTGACGCACTAGTGGCCAAAGTGGTCCTGCGGCTGACCCGGATGGCCACGCCGCAAGCCCACGTCACACAACGCTTCACTTATCAGAATGCCGACGCCTCATTTTTGGGGCGTCAGCGCTTCATTGCCGAGGTGCTAGCGCTGAGAGACCACATTTTTTTATTAAAAAATACCTTAAAAAATATGTCTGACAATTTCTTAGAAAAATGGAGAAAAGAAATAGACTTTAAAAAATTCAATAATTACAGCTTAAAGAGTATTAAAATATTTTAAAAGTATAACTCTAGCTAGTAAAGTGGTTTCCATGCTACCCATCACTTCACAAAAAGGACGCTACGTGTCGCGCTCATATCAATTGGCATAGTAATGCCTCTACGCCCGAGCAGGAATATATATATATATACACTATAAAAAAAAGACTATTAGCGACAGTTTTTCCAAAAAACTGCTACTATTAATAAAAAGCATATTAAAACTATTAGCGATTTAGGTATTAGCGGCAGTTTTTTATTAATAGTAATAGTTTTTTGCTGTCGCAAAAAGTCTTGTTTATATATATATCCACTCCAACCCATCTACGTAAACAAAAGCCTTTTACCAAAATAGTGATCAAATCTAAACCCTCAGCTCTTCTCTTCCTCTCTTTCTTACTTCTCTTTGGAGCGACTCTAGCTCTGGGAAAAGAAGATCCCAACCTCCAACAGCTTAAGCAACATTGCAAGAGAGAAGGAATACACCCAGCTCCATCAAATGCAATGCCAGCAAAAGTGTGAAGAACGTTATGGGCCGGCGACAGCAAGGAAGAGGAAGTTTTAACGATGGGAAGAAGACAACTTTTTTTTTTTTTTTGCTTTTTTTGAAAGTTACATGAAGACAAATCTTTAAGTTGTCTGGTCTTATGAGAAGAGTGAAGAAAGCTGCCGAGGAGAAGACACGAGAAAGCAGCAGTCGTCTGATCTGCTGAGTAGCCGTTGGGATGTACACAAAATTTTATATAGTGATTATTTTACTTAAAATAGCAATACATGCTTACCGCATGGGACTCGTAAACTGAGCATTCCTACGCTATTTACTCGGAAATATGTAAGCAGCCAAAACTCAGGAAGGTAACCACTTTCCTATGGGTCCCACGTTAGTTACCGAGTGCTAGTTACCACGAAAGGGTAGCTCGGAAACGGCTTAAATTTCTTACTTTCTAAGCACCGTTCACCGTAAAGGTGGGAAACTGGGTAGCCCTAAAAGAAGTTAGAGCTCCTATGCCTCCTATTTCTAGAGGGTCAGCATTATTTGCAGTCGTTAAACTCGTAAAGAACACATATTTTCACCTTAAAAGCCATTGACAGCCTTGATGAGAGATACTTTTCATCCCAATCTTGACATCATGGAAGATCCTGATTACACATGGGATACATCCCCAAACATAATCGTGATCATGAATGTCTCTATCAAACGGTCACTTTTGGATATGTGTGACACATGGAATTGACATTTGAATGTCTTATAAGTGCGTCATGATAGGAAAATCTAATTTGTGAGACAAAAAGTGATTTGGAACGTTTTTTTTTTCTTTTTTTTAAGGCAATCAATTATTTTTTTAAGGTGATAATATGTGTTTTCTTCACAAGTTTAAAGGGTATAAATAAAGCTACCCTTTCAGAGGCTGCAATGTGGCTTTTATCATCTCTCAAGTAAAAGAATTTGGAGGTCGAGTAGAAACTAGAAAGTACAGGGAGGTCTAAACTCTGAAGTACCACCATAAAAGAAAAGCTACCGTAATTGATTGCTCCTTTAATATATTAATGAGAAAATTTTCAAATCCACCCTGTCATGCTCACCTTTTTCGTGGGAGACCCAATATTTTCACGATTTACCTAAACGATCAACTCTAAGTCAAACCCATTTCAGCTAGCACAACATATCAAGAAATATCCCTTATTACACTTTTTTTTTCTACATAATTTAAAATTTTAAATATTTGCACTTTTTTATATTTACATTATATAAAACAGAATCTATAGTGTCTGATTTGAAGGTCACAATATAAAATTGATGGTGCCAAAAATTAACATAAAAAAAAAGCAATATCATCTCTTAAAAAAAATAAAAAATTTAAACAGTCGATGGCGACTCTTTAAACAGTCGATACCGATTATTTAAAGAGGCGATGGCATTTAATCTGAAACGATTGTCATCGATTTGTTTAGCGATGCCATCAACTGTTTAAATTTTTTCTTTAAAATCGATGGTATTGCTTAGATAATCGATCCGGCTTTGTAAACAATCGATGACGATTGTCTAAACAGTCGATGGCGACTGTTTAAAGAGTCGTTATCTCCTCATTAAACAATCGGTACCGACTATTTAAAGAGTTGGCATCAATTGTTAAAAAAAAAAATTTCTTTTTTTTTTTTTAAGTGGTGATATCACATTTTTTTTATCTATTTTTGGCACAATCCATTTTATATTGTGCCTTATATAGAACAAGAAAAAGTGTAAGAAAGGGTATTTCTAACTTTTTGTACTAGTTGGAACTAGCTCGGCTTGGAGCTGATCGTTTTAGTTAAAGGTTAAAATATAGAGCCTCGGGTAGAAAAGGTACATCTAACGGGGTCCAAACCAGAAAATTGTGTATCTAACAGGGTCAAACCGGTAAATTTTGCTATATTAAATTATGAAAGGGTCCTTCCAAGAGCAAGTAAATGATGGAGCCTTGCTGCCTTGGGAATTGTGCTTGCTTACTTTACTCTCCACACGTATATTTTTTTTTTTTTTTTTTTTTAATAACCTTGACTCTTTACACTTCTTTACTAACGTAAAGCGAGAAGGCTTGGGACAAAGTCACAAGAGACTAAAATATTATATTTATATTTGGTGTCCATTATTTTTGGAAAAGAAAGCATTTATTTACAAAGCTCCAGACCGATCGGCATATCAGCTGCCCAGCCGATAAAATTGGATAAATCGGATCGGCCAATATTATAGGATACTTTTTTCAAAATGGTGAAAAGAGGGCACCGTCATTCACACCCCACGAGACTGCTTCCTCACCCCTCACCCCATTAAAGAATAAAATACAAAAATAAAGTCTGGGTGTGGGTTTTACAAGTCCTCTCATAGTGGGTTTTTTAACATTGGAGTGAGAAAGCACTCATGGGGTGTGAATAACGGTACCCATAAAAAATATGAAAATAATTAAAAATATTAAAAGAAATTGCCAGGTATTATATCCTGTTCATATTCATTGCTATCAAGGTATCCAAAATCGGCCGATACCGATATGTATCGGTGATACATATCGGTTTTTCAGTAAACCAATATGTATCGGTCCTCCAAGTCGGTATCGGAATCCGTATCGGCCGAAATGTACCAGTTTCAGTCGAGCCATTATTTTTTTAAGGGCCGATTCATATCAGTATCCGCCGATATGTATCGGCCGATTCATATCGGTCTTCCATGGACTAATACTCGATACCGAAACCAATTTTGATACCTTGGTTGCTAATTTGCTATAACCCGATATGGGTTGATATAAGCTGATATCGATCAAATTTGACTCGACATTTGACACCATATAAAATCGGGGGTATATATCATATTGGATTAGCGATTAACCTGATACGTATCGGCCGATAATTATCGGATATGGCCGAAATATTACACCATATTTACAAATTACAACTCAAGATTTTTCCCTTTCAACCCAGGTCCTACATTCTTAAAAGTGTTGATTGCTTTGAATCTGACAATAGAGATCATTTTTTATCCCAATTTTTGACATGATAGATCTTGAGATTATGGGCCTACCATCAGATGACCATATTTTAAATTGACTTGGCACACATCCAAAAAATAAACATGAGTATTGGCTTGCATCATAATGATTTTTAGATATTGGAAGGATGTGTGTTATATAGAGTCAAAATCTAACCGTATGAAGATATGACCATGATCCCAAGATAATTTGTGTTGGTGTTTGGGACGAAAAGGGTTTTCCTTCTTCTGATTCGAAGGAATCATAAAAAGGAACCTAAAAGGAAAGCACTTAGAAATGAAAATAGGGCACTTTAGAAAACAATGCCTCAAAAAAAACTTTTTAGCAAAAAAGATCCAACTTCAAAGTAGAAAAACGGTATTTTCACGGATTTTGGAACTTCAGAAAATTATAAAAGCACTACTTTTTACAAATATTTTAAGAAAAATGGTGCTTTCATAGTTTTCTAAAGTTCTAAAATCTGTGAAAACATATTTTTCTAAAACATTTGAAGTCAGATCTTTTTTGTTAAAAAATTTATTTTTGAGGCATGATTCTCTAATTATCTCTGAAGGAAAAAATATATATATATATATATATCCAAAAGCTCAATTATAAAGCTATACGCTTCTCTATGAAACCTCTCGTCGCGCGTGTATAGCACGTGCATCACACTGGCACATTACCAACAAGCCCGGGTTGTTGCGAACGAGGATTCGGTCCATTTGATGTTCCACCGTTGATTACGGCATAGATCCTTTTTCGTGCCAATCTTTAACGCAGTATATCGTCTATCATGACTTATTTATTAGATGATTAAATTTTAATTTCTCTTTCATGAAACGCATTCAAGAGAGTGACCAAAACCCCTTCTCGTGGAACACCGTAATCATGAATGTATGCCACTTGGAATTAACATCTAATCAATTATCTATATATGGGTTATGATCTCAAGAACTAATGTATAAAAGATTGAAATAAAAAATAATCTTCATCATTGAATTCAATACAATTAATCGCAATAATAGTGTAACTATTAGTTGCGGAGACTAGGGCTGTGCATTTTTTGGGCTGAACTGTCCAAATCGGATCGAATCGCCGGTTTTGATCCGATTTGAACAGGTACCGATTTGGATTTAGTTTGGCAAAAAGAAAAATCAAAAAGTTCTATTTGATCTCGGTTTTGCACCTTCTCAATTTAAACCGACCAAACTGAACCGAACCGATTGCAAATAATTTTTTTAGTATATATATACAGTCATCTTGAGTCAAGCAGATGATTGGGCTTCAGTTTTTCGGTTCAAAAATTGGGCTCATATTTAGTATTTCACAACCTTACTTAAGGCTCGAATCTCACAAGACGTTGAATTAGAGAATAGAGACTTAGAGTTCCAACTTCTAAAGGTTCAGCCAGCAAAAATGTATTTAAGCAAAAGTAAAACGACTCCAAAAAAAATGAAAATAGTAAAAGTGTATAACAAGTTGAGAAATTGGAAAAATTTTTATGTGCAAGTAGAACTTATAGGAAAATTAAAACCATCTGAACCAAACCGAGCCGAATTGGATTGGTTTGGTTCAACAATTGGACAGTTTGATTTAGTTTAAACATTTAGAAACTGATTAGAATCAGTTTGATTTGTGATTTTGGTCCAAAACCGATCAAAACAAATCGAATACATCCCTTGCGGAGACCGAATATTTAATTGCAAGAGCTCGTACCGTAATAAGAGCATCTAGGGAAAGTAAATATCCAAGTGTAATTCGTCACCTCAATTTATAAAAACAATTCAGCCAAGAGGCTATAAACTATACCACGAGCATTGAGATTTTTCTATGCCCAACATCATGTGACGTCCATCACAAGGCTCGGATGATACGGAAACTTAGGGAAGAACAATCAGATTCCATTCAAAAAATAATAATCTCTACGCTTATTATCAAGTGACCATCATGTGACGTCTATTGTAAGGATTGAGTGACACGAAAGTTTAGGCAAGATCAATTAGATCCCATTCAAAAAAATTATTGTTTTAAAAACTTTTTCACTATTTAAAATATGGTCAAAATTGACAAAAATCAATACACCAAAGTTTTGAGTCGTTGCCTTATCTTTTGACTCATCAAAACGGAGGGCAAAAGAGTTAAAAATTACTTTTTTAATCATGTCATGTGGCATGTGATGTGAGGACTGGGCACAGGTCAATTAGTGCGCCCGAACATATACTTCCCAAAACCTTAGCCAACTCATATCTTCAGACGACGAGATTTTGAAATTGTCTAACGAGTTGCATTGGAAAATTATAAATGATAGACAATTTTGCAGATAGCATATGTGGTGTGATGTAAGTAGCTATAGTACATGGGCCCCGCTATGTGTGCATTCAATTATGTCGCGCCATATAAGCTGCCTGCAAAATTGTCCACTGTATAACTCTGTCTGAGCTGTCATATGATAAACCACCCGTTCTCCCTCTAAATATGGAACCCATGACAACTTCACACGTGACAGATCTGCAAATCCAAACGTGTCATTACTCATTAGTTTTTGGTCCACTAATTTGTTTAAAATTCCAACACAATAATAGTATAATACTGTCAAAAAAATAAAATTATTAAAATATTAAAATCGGCACGAAAAAACATCTATATTATTTCAACGCGGTCATTGAATCAGATGATGGAAGCAGATACTAGAGATTGGGTTTCGCCAATTTTTGGTGGAAAGACCTCTCAATCATGGCCGTCCAGTCAGGTCTCAGGCGGCTGGATGGTGTCCCATGTAGCACAGGTCTGCAAAAATACTAAGTCTTCCTCTCAAATTATGTTAAGAAGAACAAATCTTGTGTGCAAGTAGTAGCTCCCTTATATAAAATAAGTTACTTTTCAAAAGAGGACTGCTATGCACATCACTTAACGAAGGACAGTGGTTCAAATACAAATCTCTAAGTCTTAGATCAAGAACATCAACGCAAGGATCAAAATAGCGATTTTGTTTTGAGTTTCAAGTGTGACCGGAACAAAATTTCGGCTAAAATTTTGAATTTTGGCCAATAATTTCCCCTCCATATATATTTAGACCTAAATTTTGGTTCAAGTTATTATTTTGGTTGGGACCGAAACTAAAACAATTCAACCGATAAATTATCGGCTGAAATTTTGAACCATGCATCAACATCTCAAGATCTTCAAAAATGCAAGCAAATCAACTTTTCCTCTCTGTTAGTAAAACATAAATATTATTTATCATCAATAGATTAAGGCCCCATCAAAAAAGTGTCACGATCCGAAATTCTGCTCCATCCCAAAGGCCTAGAATTTCATATTATTACTCGCACACATCCCAGATATGCTAAATGAATATATCCATAATCCGAGTTCTCGTGCTAATAGGGTTCCATAAAATCTGTGAATCCATCACCATAAAGAATAAAACATGAAGTAACAATAAATAATGAATTAATGCAAGAAAATTTCATGAAATGTCTAATAATCAATGAGGAAATAAGGATAAGACATAAATGAAAAGTGTGACGTTATAAATAGACAATAACTGTATGAAATAAAAGAGTAAATTGTCTAAACCATAGGTCCAAATCTAAATATCGAAACTATACGATCAATAGTCAACACTGATATCGAAATTAGCATTGAGGTCCTCCTGGTGTCCTGCAGCGTCACCCTCCCAAGGCTCTTAGTACTTCACGTCCACGTAATCAACAAAGTCAGCGTCACCAAGATAGGAATAACCAACCTCTACTCCATCGATAAAATTAACTGAAATAATAAATGTAATGATGGTTGAGTTGCTAAACAACACCCAACTCAGTTGATATAATACCAAACCATCATTCATTACTAAGGTGCATTGTGGGTGCATCTCGTGAGCGATAATAACAGTATGACGGCACATGAAATAAATGAGTGTCAAAACAATCAAATCGGGAAACATATTATAACAAATATGCAAGATCATGATCTAGACACACTCCAAGTCTAACCTACCTCTCCATACCTCATACACATAACATATCAAATTACAACGTCACATGAGTCTATACATCGGATGAGTGTGCATTCTTACTTCCATTTTCTAATACGACTTGTGTCAGAGTCGTTGTTCGAGCCTATCATGTGAGAGTCGTCATAGTAGTTTACCACTATAACATACTGCCCTCCATAACATAACATAATATACACCTCATTCAATCTTAGGAGTGGTCGACAAACATAACTCATAAAATAACTCATACTACCTTCTAAGAGACTCGTCTTAACTATAGACATTGTAGTCCTTATGGTGGTTACGTAAGGAACAACACGTACATATTTAATTTTTTAATCTTATTTTAGCCTACACAACGGTATTTTATTATTATACTCATATCTAAACGTTTAACTTAACCTGAGTTTAACCTTAAACAAGTCCTATACTTAATCTATCATATTTAAGGCTCAGGAGTGATAGGATCACTGTATATGGTACCATATATGAGGTTACACTGAATCCGTGTTCAACCCACTCGTCATTATGTCTCATATCACCTTGAGTTGTGAGACATATGAATACTGTGTGATTCGCACTTTGATATCAACTCAGCAAAACACAATGCCCAAGCCTAAGCATGATCTCACACACTCACGTACATGACCTAGCCTATCTATAACTCGTACAACATAATCAAGATGGAAGAATATAACTATTTTACTAGTTGATAAATTTAAATTAAAGGTTTCGTTATGTTTATACGTATATATTTATATAGCACACTCATATAAATATAAAATAAGATAGTTATTAGTGTGTGTGAAATTGAGAACATGAGGATTATAATTCGATTTTATGAGAGCAACGAATTTCTAAGTTTTCATGTTATCGCAAAGATCGTGCTGAAGCGATAATATATATATATGAAAAAGGTGTTCGTCCTTTATGGGAGGACAGTCACCGTCCTCCAAGCTTCCACATGGAGCTCCACGTGGCATCGAAAATTCAAAATATTATTTCGATGCCACATAGAGCTCGGGTGCATTGCTTAGATCATCTTTGAAAAAAATAATAATTGAAAATTCATCTCCACCGTGTGTTTTTTGAACCGTGAAATGTAGACCAATGAAACCCGTCAAACTTTGACTTGTAAGTTTAAAAAGGTTTTTTCGAAATTTCTTTTTTTAATATTGATCTAAACCGTCCACTTGTGCTCCACGGGACACCCAAACAGTATTTTGAGTGCCACGTGGAGCTCCATGTATATCTTGGAGGACGGTCACCATCCTCCATTGGAGGACCTAATCGGCTCCCTATATATATATATATATATATATATATATATATATATATATAATGTATTGCAATCTAATAATTAAGTGGAAGATATATAATGTACTGTAATCTAATAATTAAGTGGAAGATATCAGAATTTGAAATTAGGTAAATCATGACCATCGATCAAAAACCTAATTTAAAATTAATATATACCAAAATTTTGGTCATGGTAATCGGGGATAAAGTATTCAGATCAGTGTTGAAAAGTGTTAATATTTGAATCTATAGATTGTCGTATAATGAAAGCTAGTTAATATACTTTGTGTAGTTTTAGTGATTTACAAGTATAGAGATAAACATAGTATAAAATAATCTAAGAGTTTAGAAAATAACATTAAATTCGTGCAACATGAATCATTCAAAATAGATTCCAACTTGCAGCTCTATTTTGACCTCCAAAGTATTAGATTCGTGAAATATCTGTTTCACACACAGTTGTAAAACTCGTTGTCTTCTTTCCAATATCATAAGAATGACATTAATCCGAGGACGGAATAAAACGTTGACCAAAATACTGAGTCCAAAACATCGATAGTCACTCGAGCGATAACTAAAGTCGCTCGAGCGACTTAAACCCGAAATTTTGACCTAACAATGGTGCAATAGTTACTCGAGCGATAACCAAAGTCGCTTGAGCGACTTAAACCCGAAAAATCACCCTTAGAGTTGTATACAAGTTGTTCAAGCGATAACCAAAGTCCGTTGGAGCGACTTAAATCCGAGAGTTCGCTCTCTTTTGTGCAATCCACCTCGCTTGAGCGACAATTAAGGCCGCTCGAGCGAGCCAAAGTACATATGTCAATCTGAAGCTCAAGGACCCCCGTTATGTTACGAATCTCATCCGATTAGATCCATATTTGACCAATTTGGGGTCGATTTGTCCACGGGAGTTAAGGGTTGAGTAGGGCTGGACCTCCCTACTAAATTTTCGGCACCGTCCAGTCGGTGGTTCGCCGACAGGGGCCAAACAAAGGATAGAATCAAAAGAAAATTGAAAAAAAAAAAAAAAAAGCATACAAATTTAGAAATATACAAATTTAAAAGAAAAATATAATATTAAATATGCAGATCTATCAGAATTAAGGAATATTAAGGTTTAAATAAATTTTTAAACTCGTCGATGAGCGATCCAACGCAACTTACGCGACGAGATCTGAAAAGAACAGATAGGATTGATGGATACCCACCTGTTGAAGCCTGAATGGTATATCTACGGTGGTTTGGGTTGAAGAGATTGATGCCGAAAGCGTTGGTTCATCCAAACTTTCTTCTTTTTCTTTCTTCTTCAATTTATTCGCTTGACAGAGGTCGCAGTGGTTAAGCAGGAAGAGGCTAGAGAGCTTTGAGAGAAGAGATTAGGAAGAGTTGGGAGAGATGAGTTGAGAATGGGAGATTGTGACGGCTAAGGTTTCTTAAAAGAAGAAGAATTAAGAGATGGCTAAGTTTTCTTAAAAGAAAAAAAAGTGAGAAAATAGTTACATAAATTAAATAGAGTTTTCTAAAAATAAGGTAAGTTCTGGTGTAGAGCGCTAATACCGTGCATAGTGCAAAATATAATTTAACACCATAAAAAAAGGTTAGAAAATCGGGATTGTTACAAAAAGCCTTAAATCTCAATCTACACTCTACAAACTCTTCATCTATTAGGCCAACCAAATGAAAGTAATAATAATAATGATAAATACTTGCATCCATCTCAAAACCAAATGACAGGATGTTATAAAGGACAGACATTACTATAGTTTACTTAATGTGAGACTAAACTAGCCAAATCACGTGGACAATTGAACTGGGTGACATGGAATGGAAAAAGGCCTGCTCCGATACCATGATGAATTTGTGCGTCCAACTCAAAACTAATTGACATTGAATGGAGGGCCACAAGATATTATAAGGGGAGAGTCGGTGCTATAACTTGGCCAATGTGGGACTAAACTTCAACAAATATTAAGAAATCATTTTACAAAACAAAATCATTGGGTAACCAATTAATGTTCAAAATCCTCTATCCATGAACGAGCTCGTCAATTTCATTCATACCCGTAGTGACAAATTTCTCCGAAATTCTTTGAAATTTCTTCAAAATTTACCGAAACAGGAGTCGGGCGAAACTTTCGGCGAAATTTCGATGATTTCTCCTAAATCGTTGAAATTTCATTAATTTCGGCAAAATTAACGAAATTTTGCTGAAATTAACAAAATTTTAACGAAATTAATAAATCTTTTCTAATTTTTGTCAATTTTTAAATAACAAATAAAATTTTTATGAAGTTTAAATATAATTTATATTTAATATTTTTTGTACTCCCCGAAACTTTTCAAAATTTTCTCGAAATTTATCTGAAATGACCCCCTACCGAAATGTTGCTGAAAACGAAATTTGTCACTATGTTCATACCGATCATTCTCATAATATTCTCCCCTAAATGTTTGGCAACTTTCAAAAGTAACAAATTAGATGTTGGCGACGGGTCAATCACCCGATACAATTTTTTTTTTCTTCGATCGGTAACTAAGGAGGGTCTAGCCCTATTCATTAAATTTAAATCATAAAATTAAATTAAATTCATTAAATCACCCGACACATCTTGTTGATTGCTCTGTAAGTGATGTTGATCATTCCTCCGAGAATGACACGGCAAGGGAGCCACAATGGCAGTGGTGTAGGCTACGTATGGCACAGCTCTCTGCTAGCCCCTACTATAACAGAGTTCACCTATTTTAGCAGGTTCCCATAATCTTTACTAACATCCTATTACCTGTTTTGGCAGGCACCCCTTCTCCTTCATAATTCCTTGCATAGCAAAATTTTATGCAAGATTTACCAGTTCATCAGTTTTATCCTCCACTCTACTCACTCTTTGCTAGAGCATATTTTATTTGCTCTAATAAGGAGTTAGTAGAGAGCGGAGAGGTTGCTGTTAGAGCAAGTAAATCCTCATTTACAGGAAATTAGAAAAAATGAATGTAAACCAACTAAAATAAGCGAACTCTTTTGTGCTGTAGTCAGAATCGCAGCTTCAACTAAGAAATTGGAGCTAGAGACGAGTTTCTAGAGTTTATGAAGTGGGATGATTTTGAATTTTGACGGTGTGAGTTTGTGAACGGAGGATCAAATAAGAGAAGTAAGATTGGCAGCCAAAATTTTTGCCTAACTCACCTGACCCGACCCATTCATAGCCCTGGTCGTGGTTAAGGTCACTCCCCTCTTAATCGGTTAGCCTAATGGAAAGAACTTTTCAACAAAAGTGATCCACTTGAAATCTAAGTTTAAGTTACTTTCCTTAGATTTCGCTTGATGATAATTAAATTTAGTAAACTGCAAAACAGAGAATAATGGCAGTATGTTTGAATGTTCAGTTAATAGGGACCAACTCTCCTGGCCCGCTGTCATGAACACAAAATAGTGTCTTTTTGCGTATTTAAAATTAGATTTCAAGTGGATCACTTTTGTTGAAAAGTTCTTTCCATTCCCCTGATACCCGATACCAAGGATCAAAAATTCAGATTTTGTTTCGGTTTCAGGCTGCGCCGAAACCGATATTTCAGTCAAAAACTTCCCAGGGGACCAAAAATTTCCAAAAATATGGGTTTTTGTTTCAGTTTCGGTGGGGACCGAAACTCAAACATTTCGGCCGAAATCTTTAGATTTCGCCCGAAATTTTGAATCATGCCCGATACTTTAAATGATATTACATCATTAATGGTTAAAGATGTGGGCAATTCATATCATTAAATTGATAGATCTGTACATTTTAATATCAACCATTGTTCTAAATTTTAATAGCTAATATTAAAGTTTACCATTAAGATGATTCATATTTACTTGTGAGGAGCTAAAATACATTCCAATGATGTAAGATTACATATCAGCGCCATGTGACATAATAGTAAACTACACTTTAATGATGTAAGATCAAAAGTCTAATTTAATGGTGGAAGCTCATTTAAACCCTATTTTGATGTTTAAATGCAGGCCAAGAACAACACTATTTTGATGTTTAAATGTGGAAAAGGTTTGGATTATGCCTTCATCACATCACCAAAGAAGAACTCTTACCGATGGTATCAAAATCGGCTCATACTGATACGTATTGGTATTTTGGCCAACCGATACGGTCCTGATACAGTATCAGATCTGTATCAGTATCAGCCGATATGGGACTATATCAACCGATACATATCAGGGTATCAGCCGATACGGATCGGGCATTAGTCGATAACTTTTTTACTTTATTTAAATGAAGGTGTATAGGTATCGGCCAATACGTAATGAGTCCTCCATACCCGGTACCGATACCCGAGTTGATACCTTGCTGTCACCATCAGATGGTGATCCAACGGTGAAAATCCATCCAGTAACAAAAGGGCAAGAATAGGGGAACACAGTGGAAATCCAGCTGCATGTATTCAAGTGGGGACAATTGGGTTGAGTGCGACATGTCACGCCTATTTGAATAGAGTGAAGGCAATGGATGTGTTTGTCTAAGCACGCCTAGATTGCGCTTTTCGAAATGGCTGGGGTCCTATTCCTAAAGATTTTGAGGTAGCCAGTGAAAGCATGGTCGCTATCATGCGCCACAGGTGACGCCACGTCTCACAAAGTTAACTTCGCAGATTGCTTCGTGTGGTGTCGGTTTCTAAGCCATCGCTCTCCATTTTAAGCATTAGAGGTGGTATTTGCAGTGGTTTCAAATTTCGGTATCGGAGTTGGGATCTACAGATTTTAAGCATTAGAGGTGGTATTGGCATATCGGCTGGGTTACAAGTCGTTATCTATCGGCTCAGCTGTGTTTCGGGGCCAAACTGGCCGATATTAAAGGATCCTTTTTTAAAAAAATATTAGAATAAATTGTATAAAGATATTAAAAATATTTTTAAAAAAAAATGCCCACAGAGCAATTTTGTTATTATATCCGATTCATAGCAGATATATATGACATGATATAAGCCAATATTGACCGATAGTTGATCTGTTTGACCTCATATTTGACCTTATATCAAATTGAGGTATATCTTATCGGATGGGGCCTAACTTGGTAAATATCGGCTAATTTGTATCAGATATGGCCGCTATTTCAAATTATGGTGGTATCTATCAATCTATAGTCTAATATGAATCATTTATGGTGGCCTATGCCAAAAGGATACCAAAGCCTCTTGGTTGGCCGTCATCAAAGTTACTTAGTTTGCTAGTTCGTTCAGTCTGAACTTGGGTTCAGTCTGAACATGGGTTTGCAACTTGCAATTTATTAGAATCAAATAAACCCTCCAATTCATTAGAATAAAATAAATCCTATTCGGTTTAAAAGTATTTATTAATTTTATAAGATAAATTTGCACTCTTTAACAAAGAAAATGCGAATAACTACTTAACCATAAAACTTTAAAACTATATAGACTTAGGTTCAAATCCCTTGTTTATGCTTCTAAAATTTTCTTTTAAAATAAAATAGTTAGCAATAACACTTGTCATGCTGAATCAAATCGAATTGAGTCTCACGCTGATTCATTGACCCAATTTGTTTTCGCCGGGGCAATGATCAGCAAATTAAGTAACATAGGTTTACACTACTCGAAAATATCAGCTGATACTGATAGGTGTTGGCCAATACGTATTATTGTATCCCCCACATGTATCAGTTAACACGACCAACACCAACCAATATTAATTGATACAAACTGATATCGATATCATTAGAAGGGTATCAATGTAATCAGATGAGATTGAAACCGATAGATATTGGTATCAGCCGAGTTTTGAAACCCTAATCTCCATAACCCAAGTATCTCTCCCATTGGATGATTCCATTTGGACAATAGATATCTAGTTTTGTATTGTGACCGGACTTAATGACAGTAGTCTACGCAATGGTTTACCCATTAATTGGACGGTTAGAGTCATCAGATTGGTGCTATACTGGGAAATGGATCATACAACAGCTGGCAACCATCGATTAGACAACCCAGATCAAAGACTATAATTATTGGTTGGTACTGGCGCACACAGGCATATATCCTAATCATGAGTCAAAACCTCGGCTTTTGGGTACGTATCTGTCAGATCCAAATCCAATACGCATATGATAATATGTATTGGTTTTAGGCTGCTTTGGCCTTCAGGCCAGAGAATTGCTTTTACCTTTAGTAATACAGCTCCTCGCCCTATTTACTCTGAATGAAAGCTATTATAAGTGATTAAATTACTCTCCACTTAGAGCAAACAGAGTGTTGCGTCTGCTCTTATAAAAGCTAACTAAAATGTAACCTTTGACCATACAATGGTATCTATAAGCCGATACATACCAAAATATATGAGTTGGTACGCTCTGAAACCGATATGTATTGGTTACATCTTGAATTTTGACTCATAATCCTAATCCCTATCTCTCTCTCTTTTGGACTTGTGATATGAAGGAACATTTCTTTGTCCCGCTGGCAATAATACCAGAGACCGAACTCTATCTAAGAAAGGGCAGAAAATTAAAAAAGGGGGACCCGGTGACTGAATAAACATGTCCAAATGACAAAGTTCATAAATGAAATTTGCAAATTACTAAATGGTGATTAGAGAGACAAGGATGGTGGATTTGGAAATTTTTGAAGTGAAGTATGTAATTTCCTCTCCCAAGCGTCGCTTGCTTCTTTATATTGCAATCTAATCGGGTTGCTGCTAAATCATAATGCATTTCATTTTGGGTTTTGGAGTTGCCGCTCACTCTCGTTGTCTTCAGTGTCGCAAACTGGCAATCCATTCTCATTGAGTTATTACTTTCGATCAAGGTGTCAATGCTGGTTTCGGTATTGGGTATTGGTCCATAGAGGACAAATATATATCGATCGATACCGATACATATCGTTACTCTGTTTTTAAAAAGGAAAGAGGTATCGGCCAATACCAATACTGGGACCGGTCCCGATACTATGTCAAGGCAGATGCATATCGGGTCGCCAATAAGTATCGATATCGGCCAATACGTGATACCTACAATACGGGATACAAATTTTTTTTTTTCAGTGTAACATATCACCTGCGGAATGACATATCGTGAATACCCAAACATAGCCTGAGCTGGTGACTAGAGAACAGAGATTCACTCTCATCACATGCTTCAAAAGGTTATCAAGTCTAATGAGTCATAGTCAACATGTCGGGGTTTGTTAAAATTTCAGTTAAATTTGGGAAGTTCGGAATAATATTAAAAAGAAAAATATAAGTGAAAAATTTTAAGATATATTTAAAAAGTCACAATTTATTAAAACAGTCTCAAGCTAATTGCAAACTATTCATAAATTTTGTGAATTTTCAAAAAAATTTATGAATTTGATACACCAAAAAATCACCAATTACTCGCTTTTTCTTTTCCAAATATTCAGAGATTTTGACAATGCCTTTTATCCATAATCCAACCCGTGAGAAACTGATTTTTAGGGAACGTTAGGGATGCACACCCTAAACCAAAACCCGAAACTGAACTGAAAATTGAGGACACCTAACCGGCCCAAACTGCACTGAAAACTGAACCCCAATTTAATTCGGTTTCAATTTAGGGTGGCAAAAACCGAAAACTGTGGGGGTAGGATGAATAAACCCAAATTTTTTTTTGAAAAAACCTAAAAAATACATTTAAAAAATAAGAAAAGTAGGTAAAATCATAGTGACAAATTTCTCCAAAATTCTTCGAAATTTACCGAAGACGGGGTCAAGCGAAACTTTCGGCAAAATTTCGATGATTTCTTCGAAATCGCTGAAAGTTCATTAATTTCAGTGAGATTTCACCAAAATTAATAAATCTTTTCTAATTTTTATCATTTTTTAAATAATAAATAATTTTTTTATGAAGTTTAAATATAACTTATATTTAATATTTTTTGTACTCCTCAAAATTTTCCTGAAACTTTTCGAATTTTTCTGGAAATTTATCCGAAATGAACCAAAATGACCCCCTACCGAAATATTGTCGAAAATGAAATTTGTTACTATGGGTAAAATACCCACAATGAACCGAACCAAACTGAATCGGTTTCGGTTTTGGTGTCAGTTTGAAGAAAAAAAAAATAATTACTAAACTGAACCGAATGGGTTTCAATTCGATTTCGGTATGGGGGGTATCGAACCGAAAAAATCAATTTCGATTCGATTCGGTACACCGAATTTGCATCCCTAGTGAATGTCAATACGCCAGAGCTCCTAAAAACTAGTTAGTCTACAATGGGTGTCCGCCCATCAACAGTCTAGGTGTCTTTATGATTGTGACATGCATGGGCTTCTAATGCATAGAAGTTCATGCATATCACTATGCCTTGTGGACTGAACGGGGGAACACCCATTGTAGACTAACTCTAAAAGCTATGACAATATGGGCTTGACATGATTATGTGGCTAAAAGGTGCTACATAAGCTTATAGCCGGAAGATGCCTATCGGTGCTCCCACCCGAATGGTAGTTCAATAAGACATAAGATCCTACAAGTGAAATCAGAGTCAGGTCAAGGGTTCGAGTCCCGCTTGAGTGGTACTAGCGCCGGGGATTGTTGGGTCCCTCTACAACCCTCGTGGGCTGTGGCGCTCTTCCAATTAATTTTGATCTGAATAGTTATGTACTGACTGGTTCATCAATTTTATACACAGTGACACCATTTAGCGCCATGTGGCATTCAAGGCCATTGTCTAGATCCTATTCAAACCTAAGAATGTGTTGAAAAAGGATAGTGTTATACGGTAGGTAGTTTTTGTTAGACAATTTTACAAGCAGATTATGTAGTGGGGCGTGATTGGCTGCACAAGCAGTGGGGCCCAAGCATTACATCGCAAAACATAAGCTGTCTGTAAAATTGTCTATCAAAAACTACCTAACATTATTAATTTTCGATGGAAAAATTATCTTTGAATAAGAGCTTTCAAGTGCAAAAACTGAAATTATCTTTACCATGTGAAAAACAGCTTTCAAGTGCAAAAACTGAACCGCTAAAACAACTTTAAAAAAAGGGTAGCTTTACCTACGGCTAAAACCATTGACTGATTTAGATTGGATGATGGAGATCGTGTTTGCTCTTATCTTCAACCAAAGGGATCTCAAGGCCATGAACGTACCATCAGACGGTTACTTTTTTATTCCAAATGACACAAATCCCAAAAACATAGCCTTAAAATGACGTTTGAGCAAATGTGACTTTAGGGTTACATATTTGAGATATGTGACATGTAGAATAGAAAATTGACTGTCTAATAGGTGTGCCATGATCTTAAGATCCCTTGAGTGGAAGATCAGAGCCAAACACAATCTCTATCATTAGATTTAAAGCAATCAATGGTTTTACGCATAGGTGCCCCTCAAGATTCCGTGGGTACATTTAAAGCTACTGTTAAAAAAATAGCCATTCAATGTTTTTTGTTTTGTTTAAATTCTATCTGAGTGCTGAAGTTGATCCAAAAGATGGCCTTGTGCACCATGTGACGCCAAGTTAGAGAATTGAGGACTGGTTGCCGCCAAAGGTAACAAGGTCAGTAACCTAATACAATCTCCATAAGGATTAAGGACATGACAAAAGAAGTACTAGAACAGCTGATATTAGATGGTGGTGATCAGATCATCAATTTTGTTTCTATTTTTTCTTTCGTGTCTTTTAACTCCGAAGCATGAACCTCCGACCTCAATGCTCTATTTTTTTTTTTTTTGATAACCTGGGTATCCAGGCCTCTTAGAGCACCCGCCTAATCCCAGGGGCACATGCACACCCCAAATTCAGCACATGTCGGGGTCAGCACAGGATATAAATCCCTAGGGTGACTTTAAGGAGCGAGGGGATTCAAACTCAGGTCTCTTGCTTTTGGAAGTAGGTACCTGGCCGACCTCAACGCTATAGCTTTACGGGTCACCACTAGGGCAAAGATCCAATCCCCATCAGGTCACCAATTCTGTACACATGGCATCATTTTGGTACAGTGTGGTGTCTATATAGGTTTCAGCTATCGAAAAACATTCTCTATCATCTGATTAAGCAGCAAAAATTAAATTGCTAAAAGTGATTGTCCGTAAGTCCAAACCTGTTTTAGCTGTGAGCTTTTTGGCCCTTGTTAGCTCTTAATCAATTAATCTTAAGGCTGAATCATAATGGTCCCAACTTGTAACGACCCTAAAAATTTAAAACTGAATTTGTGGTGTTAGATTCATTTTGCACAGAGCGTGGTGTTAGTGCTCCATACCGGAACCTATCCTAGTTGAAAAAGTACACATTTTGGTTTTTCAAAAATGTTTTATATTTAAAATTATCCTTATTTGACACAAGTTGTGTGGTGGCCTAGTGGTTGAAAGACTTTGGTTATAAACAAGAGGTCTAAGGATCAAATCTTGCTACATAAGAAAGCTACGGAGAACCCTAAACCATTATTATAAGAATTCTTCTTAAAAACCCTAGCCGTCACTCCATCTTCTTCTATAGCCACCTTTTTCTAAAAACACTCTAATCTCTTTTAAATCTCTTGTGTGTTCTTCCACAAGAACCACTATAGTATTTTTTCATCACAAATCGAGGTGAAGACACAGAATCGTGATTTGCCCATCGTGGTGGACGCCGATCTCTATCGCCCTAACCGCCATCGATTCACGAAAGCACGCTTCAAGAGGTGGTGCCCCGATCGATCTTAAAATATTCAACTTTTTATTTTAATAATAATAAGAATAAATATATATATATATATATATATATATATATATATATATATATATATTAAATGAATATCTATTTATCTTATTTAGGTATTCAAAAGTTATATATATACATGTATTTCGGTGTGTATAATAACATAAATCCTATACATGGACATATAATAGTTGCCCGATATATATAGATATAAAATGAATATATATAGTATTTTGTATTGCTTATATAGGTGTTTACGGTGGAGAGAGAGAGAGAAAGAGAGCCTTCTTCTCCACAATTTAAACGATGAAGATAAGATATATTTGATCGGCCCAACTAAATGCCGACAATGCTGATAACTTGCTGCGCCAACTATTGTAGTTGGGCACTTTGAAGAATTTTACCGATATGAATACTTTGGTGCAACCATCCTTTTAGCACCATTGTTTTCAAATGAATAGATTCAAGGTTGGACCTGTGGGCCCAACCCAAGAAATAGAAACAGAGATGGACCATCTCACAAAATGAAATCCTCGAGACATCTAATGGTTCGAACTCAGAATTTGGCCCACAAATCAAGAAAATTAAAAGGCTATTTAGAGATCGGTGAACATGAAGGATTTGACCCAGATTTGAGACCTTAGAGGTCAAAATAAATTGGGCCCAACGACCTAATACCTTAGAATCATTTTTCTTAAATATCGATGGTTCAGATCTATTCAATCTGATCGCCATATGGTAGGTACACTAAGTGTGCACTTGATCGCTAGATCTTGTAAAACGTTGACCTGGAAGATCTAGTGTGCTAGAGATCGAATTGGGATCGGGACAAAGAATCAACCTTAGGTAAAATTTTATTGTCTAACCATCCAATGGTTCAGATTAGAGGATAAATAACTCAAAGTTCGTGCCTTCTTATTTTAACCTTAGGTGCCACATGGAATAATACATGGGTTACCTTTGACCCTTAATTTTTGAGAATTATGCTATAAGTGGCCCATAGGACCAACTTCAAAACGATCTCAATACTAACTCAATGTAATCTAATGGATCAGAAAGTGTCACTAAAATTTCTAGGACGCACTTTGAGGCTCAGAAATTAGAAAATTTAGTGAGGGATATTAACCCTTGTATAACTAGGCTAAGTGGATCATTTGACTGCCACATTGACCCACTCTTAGGTCAAATTAGTAAAAGGTGTCATACTAAGACCGCAAATATTATGAAACTTTAAAAAGCAAGGCCCGATCAAGTCGACTACCATAGAAGGTTTCTCCAAAATTTTGTATGAAATATCTGTTCCTTTCAAATATTAATTATTATTTTATATTCACAAGTATGTAAGATGTATGAAATAGTTTCTTTTGGCCAAGTTAGTCCTTTCATCATATGGCATGCACCACATAGAAAAATCACGATAGGGCATACGCACAATTAAAAAGAAATAAGCTATGTCGCACGTCTTTTAAGCCTTCATTATGGTGGGATTCTCACGGTCACGTGGAACTTGGAATGTAGGCATCCATGTACGGATGCAACACCTCTATGGGAGTATGGGTCGCCACATAAGTATATCCGTGTTACTACGAACCCGTCCCTTGGGAAGCGTGATTTTGTGAATCTTATCGCATAATTAAGTTTTCAAAGAACAATAAGAAATGATATGTAAGATAAGGTAAGCTACGAATACGGATAATTAAGTTACGTTGTGAAGGCCAGCAAAATACAAATTAAGTTTCTACACGTGCCATGTCTTGCGTGCCACCGCAAGATCTAACGTCTGCAGCCAAGACGGGTCTTAAGGACAATATGATACGACAGTGTCCCGAATGTAAGGGGACACTGATTTAAATGCATGCAACCACATCGGGCTGGATGGTGGTATACGATATGATATGGAGGTTAGGTGGTTATCTACACGTGGACCTCGCGTGATAGGCTCGAGCAATGCCCGCACAGTCGATAATATCTGAAAATAAGGTAAGATGTGAAGTACGTTGTGTAGGCGTATGGAGCAATATTAAGTCTTAAGATATGCCACATAGGAAAAGTCGACAAAGCAGACACAAAAGGAGATCAGAACTTGATGCATCATATTTATTTCATGTTATGTCAAGTCTTTTCATTTTATGTTACTTCTTTTTCTTTTTATGCTATATTTTTCAGTTTTGTTATGATAGATATGAGATCTTAGATGTTTTTGTAATCATTTATAGCTGTTTGATTTATTTCAAAATGTATCGCAACTCAAGCGATTGCACACACGATCACCTGAGTATTTTATGGTGGATCGATTGTACCTCCGATTACGTAATTGAGTAAACTCACCTCCCAAAACTAACGATTGCGGTGAGAACTCGATTTTCCATCACCGAGGATGGGGATCTCATCCTGATGCGGCTCAAGAGCGTGAAGACGTCGGCTACCATTTGGACGAGGGAATAGATCCGGCGGATTACTTTGAGCATTGAGAGATTCTTAGTCATAGTTTTATTATTTTTCAGGGGAGATTTGTTATTAGATACTTTTATTTTTCAGCACCAATCTTGGGTTTGCGTTAGGACTGTTTTATTCTACGTAAAACCTCTGCTTGCTTTCGATTATAGATGCATGATTAGGATTTATCACTTAATTAACGTCATCTACGTTTTCCGCTGTTGTTTTCTTGAATAATTTATTTTTAAATGATGCTATTAAATGCCTTGATCCATATGCTAAATCGGTATAAGAATTATGTGTATGTCCGCTTATCGCCTTAACAAGCGTGCGGTGTCATAACACGGAATTCTAGGCCCTTGAGGTCGGGAAAGGATTCTGGGTCGTGACACAACTCCCACGCCTCACGTGGGGCCAAAACTGTGCCACATGTACAAAATTGATAGCCCATTAGTAATGTTGAATTTAAGGCTGGGTGTAGAGTCCAACCTGCTTCCAAAAGCTAAACGGCTGGGTGTACAGTCCAACCTGTTGATCAATACCACCAACAGAATTGAAGGCACAACCTCAATAGGTAACATGGTCAGTGACCGAATACCATCTCATATACAAAAGAAAATACCAGTATAAAGATCATCGGTGCCTTAGCCATTTTCATCCCCTCACCAGTATGAACAGCGGACTAGGAATTTAGTAGCTGGAAGATCTTAACATGAGCAATAGGAACGATATGATTTTGAAGAAAAAGTTGGTAGTAGTTGCATGAGTCATTTAAGTAAAGAGAAACTTTACACTGTCCGATCAGTAGAGTTCAATACATGGTTCAGATTTCAGCTGAGATGTTTCGGTTTCGGCCCCCACTGAAACCGAAAAAAAACATATAATTCTGGTACTTTCTATACTGGGGGGAAGATTCCCGCCAAAATTTCGGTTCAAAATTTCAGTTTCGGTGGAAATCCGAGTTTTTGATCCGTGGTTCGAAAGGATGGTTATAAAGTTTGAACAATGAGTTCTGTGCACCTAATTGAATTCTTTGATGCTGAAATCTCCAGGTGACTGCTTATTCTAGGGTTAGGTCCCATTCACACAATGGCTTCCAAGTTTGAAATTCATGCTTAGGATTGACGATCATGTTTCCCACGTGTACAATATAGATGACCCAAGCACACCACGAGCCGCAGCAGCGCGCGATGTGGCCCGAGCACCTAATGGTAAACCTGTGTGTGGTAAGGCAAGATCCCTTCTAAGTCAGGGCTTTCGCAAGAATATTTCAGCAACTCAATGCTTGGAAAAACTACATCTTGACAATGGTTTGATTCGTCTTTTCATTACGAAAAGTATTCTTTTAAATAGAGGTGGGTATTGGGTACAAAAAGTTTCTTACATCTACATTTAATCAAGATCCTAAAAATATCATTAATGATTCCAATCACTCTATCATCCTTCCATAAACTTAATATACTCATTTAAGATTTATATCCACCTTAGCACCTATGTATTATTTATTATTCTCTTGCAATCACATTTTCCTTTTAGTGAGAAATGTGTGATTGGTTACATTTTAATACCAACCCTTGATCTTACTGATTGATTTATTGATTTTGCAAGAAAAATTCCATTGTGCTACTAGTGTTCAGTCTGTGAAGTTCATCTCAGTCAAATTCCACTTATCTTGGAATCAGATGGAGTTGGTGGTTTACTAGATTAGATCCATGAATATCTTTCTTAATTATCTTTTAATGGAGATTTTAAATGATGAAAAGTAATCATCAAATTAAATATATTTATATTGTTAAGGGATGTTGAAATTGTGTATAAGAGATGAGTTATATTGATGGAAAGTGTCAAAGGTCGCAGAAGATGGGTTGTGGGAGGAATAGGAACAAGAGTCACGACTACGACCGGCTTGATTGTAGGATTAGGGTTTGTCGTAGCTCTGATACCATGAAGAAATTCATAAAACTATGTTTGGACCAACTTGATTGCATGATTGGAGCCTGTCACAACTCTGATATCGCGAAGAAACTTATAAAATTATATTTTGAAAATAATTTAACACTTTTTTTCATTACAAAGAGGATCTTTGGAATAAATGTGACTACAAAATTTTTTATACATTTACATTCAATCAAGATCTTAAAATAATTCTATCAATTAATTCTAACAGCTTTTCAACTTTTAAACCGTAATATGCATATATCATTCACCTTAAAACTGCACCTTTATGACTTGAACATCTATCCAATTTTCAACGGTAGTAATAACTAATAAGAGATGATAATTAATAGGAGAAGAGGTAATAATAGGTGCGGGGTAGGCCGGTGCACTGGACAATTATATTGTCCAAACACTAGAAATTCTAGCTTTTGGATTGGTTTGGTGGTGCAAAATTGGCCCACTCTATTTTAGGTACAAAGTTTCATTCAAAATTGAGAAGTTTTCATGTTTAAACTTAGCTCCTGAGCCCTAAAACAGGAGTGTAATTTTCTTAGAAACCGCCTGTTTCACCCACTCGATCTCTGTAAATTAAAATGTAATAGCCTATAATAAGCTTTTGGATGTCAAAAGCCGACGTTTACAAATGTTCTATCCACTTCAATTGATGTTAAACTGTTCAATGCAAGAGATCTAAACATAGATGTCAACTTATCCAAGTTAAATTCAAGATTTTGTTGCATCCAACAGTTTTAAAATCAGTTGAACCTCATTTAAAGTTCAAGCTATTGGACCTGACCTAAAACCCAACTTAAACCCATACTTCAATAGGCAATATCTTTTCTTATCAAGTACCCACTAGCCAAAAATAGAATAAGTGGACGAAGGTGGGAACACTTGGTCTTTAGGAATCTTCTTATTTCTTCATTGCTTTCTAATATTTCTTTTGAAGGTGAAGAAATTTGAAAAGTCATCCAATGATCATTGGTCTTTTAGGCTGTGTTTGGGTTAGCTCTTATAAGAGAAGCAGCTCTCTATTAGAGCAGATTTTATCTGCTATGACATAGAGCAGATAGAGAGTAATTTTATCACTTAAAACAGCTCCCCGTCAGAGCAAATGAGCCGAGGAGCTGTGTTACCAAACATGAAGGCAGTTCTCTATCGGAGCCAAAGAACAAAAGAGCTGCTCTTAATTTGCCCTGAAAGAGCTAACCCAAAGGCAGCCTTAGGGAAATTATATCATAGCCAGAAACAATGGACGTTAAAAAAAGCCACCAAACTCTCACCAATGGTTTCTTTTTCTTATACATCGACGGCCAAAACTGTTGATTTTGCACTTCAGTTGTTTTGCTTACATCTTATGGTGATCATGCATAAGGCCCTTTGGTACTCTTAATCAAGGTAACAAACTTGGTATCAGGTATCGGTCCTTGGAGGACCGATAGATTCGGCTGATACCAATACCAATCGGCTCATTTGAAAAAAAAAAAAAAAAAAAAAAAAAAAAAAGAGGAAAATGCAGGTATTGATCGATAACGATACCGAATTGGATTCTCGGTACATATCGGTTTGCCGAAAAACCAATAGGTATCGGTATCAGCCAATTTTTAATACCATGCTCTTAATCATGTCGGAGCCATCTAAACAAGAGGCTCCTTCGTTTTCTCAAGCATAAGCCCAGGTTATTATATGATCATATTGCTCCCCTTTATCTGGGTCGTAGGCTTCTGAGTTCTGATTATAAAAAAGTTACTCTAAAACTCTGATGCACCAAGATCCGACAAAGGGCCTTTAACTATTTAAGTCCAAGGCATCCTTTAAATAAGTGAGCTCGCGGGTATTTGGGAGAAAGGGCAATGGTCAGGTCCAACCAGGTTCAGATTTCATGTTCAACCACATCTGCGATCCTTGGAAATAGGAGAATCTTCACTGCATATTATTTTATAAACTGAAAATCATGAAAGTCAAGATTTGCCCATATCCAAGGGCCGCAGATGTGGTTAAACTCGAAATCTGTTCCAATTGGATCTGACCATTTCCCTTGGGAGTTTGGAAAGGCAACTGTGCATGATTGGAAAGGCAAACCAAGCCCAATTGGAGAAAAAATTGGCAAGGCAAAAAAATTATTCAAAAGAGAAAGAAGATCGAAGAAAATTTGGCAAAAGTTCAAAAAGCGAGTAAAAAAACATTTGAGAGAAGTAATGAAAATTATTTTAAAATATTAATATTAAAAAATTGACAATGTAAAGAAAGTATCTTTCATATATTGAATTAACATCCTATGAATGGGGTATAAATAACTACAAAGAAATAAAATCCCTTTATTGAAGGAATAATAAAAGGAAACTACAGGGAAGATGGTGCCCATGTTATTGGCAATATGAAGGGCAACTTTGTTGTCGCAAAATAAATCCATTGGATGACGTTGATGGAACCCAAGATCGGATAGAAGGTTTTGTAGCCATTGAAGTTCACAAGAAGTGACAGCCATTGACCGATATTCAGCTTCGGCTGATGACTGCGAGATGGTATTTTACTTTTTGTTTTCCAAGAAAGGAGACTATCTCCAAGCTTGATGCAATACCCAGTCGTAGAGTGTCAAGTCATAAGGCAGCTAGCCTAATCAGAATCACAATAAGCCGAAATGTGAAGAGGGCTGTAGGCAGAGAAAAATAAACCTTGACCTGGTGCCTGTTTAATATATTTCAGAACCCTTATGGCAGCATCCATATGAGGTTTGCAACGCTGGTTCATGAATTGGCTAAGTGTATGAACCGAAAATACGATGTCAGACCAAGTAATTGTCAAATATATTAATCGACCAATTAGAAACTGAAGCTGTTGGATCTTGTAGCAGTGCGTCATCAGTGGCAGTGAGTTTGAGATGTTCCATGGGAAAGCCTACCGGGAGTGCGGCAAGAAGGCCCATATCTTGAAGACTGTCTAGGGCATACTTTCATTGGGTGAGTAGAAGCCCTTTCTTAAAACGAAGCACCTCTATACCCAAGAAGTACTTTAGAGGGCCCACGTCTTTAATGTGAAAACGACTTCGTAGAAAATGCTTGAGAGACTCAATGGCATTGTGCCATTACCCGTGTCAACATTGTCATCTACATAAACAAGAACAAAGGTGCTTGAAGAACCTTGGCGTCAAATAAATAAAGAATAGTCAGCTTTGGAAGAATGATAGCCGCCGAGTTCAGAGCATCAGAAAGTTTGGAAAACCATTGCTGAGATGCTTGTTTGAGTCCGTAGATAGACTTAGTTAAGCGACAAACATGTTGCTGGAGAAACCTTCAAGTATTCGCTTGTAAACTTCTTCATGAAGGTCACCATATAAGAAAGCATTTTGAAATTCAAGTTGATGAAGAGACCAATTTTGTATGCTGCAATGGCCAGAAGGGTCTGAGAGTGACCAATTTAGCAACCAGCGCACAGGTTTCATGATAGTCAAGCCCTTCTCTTTGGTGATATTCTTTGGCAACTAGTCGAGCTTTGAATCGTTCTATAGAACCGTCGGCTTTGTATTTGATTTTGTAAACCCATTTACAACTAATGGGCTTTTTATTGGGAAGCAGCTTGACCAAAGTCCATTTGTTGTTGGTCTCGAGTGCAAATATTCCGTTGTTCATAGCTTCACGTCAGAGAGGATCTTTAGACGCCTGTTTGAGGAGGTCGGCTCAATATTGGTTGATATAGCAGCGGCAAATGTGCATGATGATGTTGAGAGACGATCATATGAAAGGGTAGCACTAAGTGGATATAGAGAATTTCGGACCTTTGTCGAAGGAGGCGACGAATTGAAGTGGGCGTCGAGTGCATCAATTGGGCACAGTGAAAGTCTTTTAAATATGTGGGCTGGTGATGTTGGCGTTCAGATTTACGAGGTGGGATAGAAGCAGCAGGTGAGCAAGTGGGATAGGATCATGTGGTATGGGGGCAGCAGGTATGACAGGGTCCTGTGGAGAGAGGGGTGGGTTTTGAATGTTTGCCGGGATAGGAGAATTAATAGAATTAATGGTGGAATCTGATTGTGGGTAGGTGGGATTATTGAGGTTGAGTTGTGAAGATGAGGGAGTAATAGATGGTGGTGTAGATGTGATGGATGGGGTATTTGTGATAGGAGTTGGTGACGGGATGGAGGGTTCTTCATGAAGTGATGAAGGCAGGTGGGTAAGGTCTTGTATTGGTAATGGTAACACAAAGGAAGGTGTAGGTAGTTTGATTGGATCATTGGCAAAAGGGGAAAATAGATTCATGGAAAGAGACGAGCTCGAGAATCAAATTTGTGTTGGGGATGAGGGTTATGAGCATTGCATAGGCAACAAAAAACATATAGGTGCTTATATTGAGGTAGCTAGCAAAGAATGAGATCATGTGGTAACTTTTCATTAAGAATTTTTGTGGGTAATTGATTTATTTATTAGAAATTTTAAGATCTAGGATCGAATCACACGATCAAAATATATCTTTGCAAGAATACATGTACCTTGTATTTATTATCGGGTCGATACGCCAGTGATCTCCGCAATGAAAAATGATGATATCTGTTAGAGAATCCGAGACCACATTACCTCTCGTCTTCTCTAAGTTTAGCCTCTAAATGGAAATGTGCTAGGGTTAGAGGAAGAGGGGACGGTGAGATAAAGTCATCTCGACTTCTATTAAAACTTTCTGCCTCGTGGGCCAATAAAAAGAAAAGGTCATATAGCATTAATAAATTAGTTGCTAGGTAGATGTGTCGAGCCGATTTGCTTTGATACTAATTGTTAGAAATTTTAAGATCTAAGCTTGAATCATATGATCAAAATATACCTTTGGAAGAATACACGTACCTTGTATTTATTATTGGGTCGATACGCTAGTGATCTCCGCGATAAAAAATGATGATCTCTGTCAGAGAATTCGAGACCACGTTACCTCTCGTCTCCTCTAAGTTTAGCCTCTAGATGGAAATGTGCTAGGGTTAGAGGAAGAAGAGACGGTGATTTCCTTATATAATCACTTCTCTTTCCTAACTCATCAAGGAAAAAGAGTGGAGACATATTACTTATGTTAGGAAATTGCTTCCTATCACCTCGAGATACGTGTAGTCAAAGGTCTAACCTAATTTTTAATGAAAACTCAAAGATGAGTTAAAATGTTGACCACAAAAATCTAACATTATTAAATAAGCAGCTGTGAGTATGGGGTAAGTTAGCTTGAAAACGCAATGCATGAGTGACTGCTCAGTGTTGATGAAATTTGCGCTCAACCACACCATTTTGTTGAAGTGTGGCAGGACATGAGTGTTGGTGCAAGACGCCTTTATTGGATAAAAAAACTTTAAATATATTTTGAGAAAAATTCGGTACCATTATCCGTTTGACTGGTTTTAATGGATTGTTGAAATTGACTTGATACTAGAGCTAACAATTTTTTTAAGACACGGTTGGTTTCAGACTTATAATGCATAAGAAATGCGCATGTGCGTCGGGTGTAATTGTCAATGATGGTTAAAAAATATTTAGCACTTGATATGGAGTCAAAATGTACCGATTCTAAAGGTTTAAAAGTAGTAGTCATGGTAATAGGAAAGGATAAACGAGTTTGCTTAGCTTTCGAGTACTGTCAGAACTATTGGAAAAGAAAACAACCAAATGCTTAGAAATTAAAAAAACGTACACCATCCGGAGAAGGATGGCCAAACCGCCAATGCCATAAATCCATATTATTGGGTCTTTGAATGGAGGAAGTGTTGGGTGGAATGGAGGGTTAGAATTGGTGGATATGTATGGATGTCGATTCGACCATCCAAATATATGCCTTAGGATCTAGGCGCATAATCAATCAATAATCTATAAATTATAATATATGTGCGCACTTTGAGTGTGAATCACGAATGATGGATTATCAATCTTTTCGCGCTCAATTCCTCCTAGCACAATGGGGATGCTTTTGCTAGTAGGAAGGGTTGAAGTGTGTCAAGCAATCGTTGGGACCAGACATCCCTTATATTTATAGTCAAAGAGTCATTCCCATTAAAGGCTTAAATTACTAATTATATTGTGATTAGAAATCACAATCATACCATAACTAAAAGACTTATCTATAAGTTGTTTATTCTCTTCAAACTCACCAAATTAGCAACTATACATCTCAAGATTGATCTTACACCATTCATCGGTCAACGGAATGATCATAGTGAAGGTCACCAAAATAGAAACTTCTAACAGTCTCCCACTTGGTCACACTATGTCAATAAACTCCGATTACCAAATGTTAACTAACTTTTTTTGAATAACAAGTTCTAAGCAATCTCAATCAAAATCTTTATAATTAGTCCGGTCCAGTGAAAATTCTAACACAAAATTAATGTAGTCAATGCATCATGTCATCGATACATGACGATTCACTAGTTACCGCATTAGAATTTATCACCAGCATAAATTCCAACTAGTATAATTTTACATAGATTGAAAGTTTACAAACTGAATGGTGATTACATGTAAACTCAATCTATTATTGGTCCTACTTTATTATCATCTACTGGCACCATATGTTCCAAAATTTTATTTGTATAAAAATGAAAAAGTAAATAAATATTCCATATTTCTGAATTAATTTAAACAAATGTATTCACTCTTATACATCCACTCTCAAAGGCTATCAAAAGTATCATTTAATTTCATGCGCGTAACGTACTCCAAAAAGAGTTTGAGAGGTAAGCCTTTAGTGAGAGGGTCAGCTAACATGAGTGTTGTACTAATCTTTTCAACAGATACAATTTGATTCTAAACTTACACCTTTCCTACAAGATATTTAATATCAATATATTTGAAACTCCCACTAGTCTTGTTGTTATTAGAGATAGCTATCACAGCGGAATTATCGCATAAACTTCTCAGTGGCCTTGAAATACTATCAATAATTTGAAGTCCTAAGATAAAATTCCTCCACCATATCGCCTCACATGTTGTCTCAAAACATGCAACGAACTCTTCTTTCATAGTAGACGAAGTAGTCAGTGTTTGCTTAACACTCTTTCAAGATATAAGTCTACCTGCAAGCATATATATATATAACTCGATGTGGACCTACGGGTATCTTGACTCCCAGCATAATCGACATCTGAATAACTAATAACCTCAAAGTTATTTGACCTTTTATATGTCAGCATGTGTCCTTTAGTCCCTTGTAATTAGCAAAAAATCTTCTTGACTGCTTTCCAATAATCCAAATCAGGATTATATTGATACAGACCAAGCATGCTAACTATATACTATGTCTTGATGAGTACAGACTTGTGCATACATGAGACTCCTAACTACGGATATATAGGAAATTGTCTTCATCTGTTTTTTCTCCAGATCGATCCTGGGACTCTAAAGTAGACTAAATTTATCACCTTTAATCACAGGGGCAATAGTAGTAGAATTCTTATGCATGTTAAACCTTTTAAGAACTTTATCAATATAAGTTTTTTGAGATAATCCACGGGCTCTATCTCGATGAATCTCAATTCCTATCACATAAGAAGCTTCACCAAGATCTTTCATATTAAAACTCTTTAAAAAAAAATTATTTGTCTCATGTAACATGTTCAAATTACTACTCGCAAGTAATATAGCATCAACATACAAAACAAGGATGATAAACTTGCTCTCACTGATTTTAAGATATATCCATTGATTCATAATGTTTTCTTCAAAATTAAAGTTTGAAATGACTTTGTAAAATTTTAAGTACCATTATCGAGATGTCAGCTTTAAACCATATATAGACCTTTTGAGTCTACAAACTAAATAACTCTCCCCCTCAACCTGAAAACCTTCAAGTTGTGTCATAAAGACATCTTCATACAGGTCACCATTCAGAAAAGCAGTTTTTACATTCATTTGATGTAATTCTAAGTCAAAATGAGCTACTAATGTCATGACTATCCGGAATGATTCCTTTCTAGAGACAGAAAAAAATGTCTCTTTATAGTCCATTCCCTCCTTTTGAGTAAACCCTTTAGCGACTAATCTAGCATTGTATCTTTCTACATTACCTTTGGAGTCTTGTTTGGTTTTATATATTCATATAGCCTACAAGCTTAACTCCTTCAGATAACTCGCAAAGATCCTAGACCGAATTATATTACATTGATTCCAACTCATCTTTCATATTCGAGCCATTGAGTGGATTTATCGCTCTTCATAGCTTGGTTAATGGAAGCGGGATCTAATTCCTTTCCAAAATCATACTCACTCTTATTGAGGTAAACGATATAGTAATCAGAAACGACTGGCTTCTTTGCTCTCTGATTTACACAATAATTGATCATTGGCGGTCACCATTGGAGTAAGAGCCTCCTCAATGTGGGGTGTTTCAATAGGTATAGCCGCAGGTGCATCAATACTATCTTGAATGACAAGTGTTTGTGTCATATTTTCTTGGATAAAAGGGATAGGAATTATAACCCGATTCTCCTCAAAAGTGATTTTCCTAGGCTCAACACTCCCACTGTTCTCACGATCCTCAAAGAATTTTACATATCTAGTCTCAACAATCTGAGTACTATAAGTGGGGCAATAAAATCTATAGCCTTTTGACCTATCAGGGTAACGAATGAAATGACAACTTATAGTTTTATGATCCAATTTTCTCAATTGTGAATTATATACCTTTACTTCAGCTAAACAGCCTCAAATGTGTAAATAACCTAAAGTTAGTTTTCTTCCTACCCATAGCTCAAAAGGAGTTTTGGGAACAGCCTTATTAGGAACCCAATTCAAGATATGCATCGTTGTTTTCAAGGCTTCTCCACACAATAACATAAGCAACTTAGAGTTGCACAACATGCTTCTCACTACATTCATAAGAGTATGATTTCGTCGCTCAGCTGCACCATTCTGTTCAGGTGTTCTCGGCATGGTGTATTGAGCGACAATGTTATGCTCTTGTAAATACAAGGCGAATAGTCCAGGATTGCGACCTGTATCAGAGTATCTACCATAGTACTCTTCGCCTCTATCAGATCTCACAATTTTAATCTTCGAATTGAGTTGTAACTCAACTTCGGCTTTATAGATTTTAAATATATACAGGGCCTCAGATTTCTCATGAATGAGAAATATATAATCGAAACAAGAATAGTCATCAGTGAAGGTAATAAAATACTTTTAGCCACCAATAGCAGGAGTTGAAAATGGTTCACAAATATCAGTGTAAACTATTTCTAGCAAACTCATGCTCCTGATAGCTCTTTTCTTATTAGTCTTTGTGAGTTTTCCATTAACGCATTCGACACAAGTATTGAAATTAGATAAATCGAGCTCATCGATTATATTATCTTTAATTAACCTCTCCACTATAGCTTTAGATATATGGTATAAACGTTTATGCTATAAAATAGAGGAGTTGTCGATTGCTCGTTTTTGTTTCTTACTAATTTTATCATCCACATGTATAGAAGCTAAAGATTAGGCATAAGATGAATCTAAGTTCAACTGATAAAGATTGCCCACTAAAGAGCCACCACCCACAATATCGGATTCAAATAATAGAACAAAAATATTATGTCCAAATTTAAATTCAAAACCTAATGAATCCAATTTAAAAATTTATATAAAGTTTCTAGTGATACTTGAAATGTAAATAGTATCAATTAAATCCAAAATGAAACCACTATCTAAAATAAGACTGAGAGTCCCAATGGCCTCCACGTCTGTTTCTTCTCTATTTCCGAGTTTAATGGTTCGTTCGCCTTTACTTAGCTTCCTGTTAGATCGAAATCCCTGCATTAAACTACTTATGTGAATAGTTGCACTAGAATCTATCTACCAAATATTGTGTAGAGCATCAATATAAAGTGATTTAAAACATACAAAGACTCTAGGTCATTACCTTTCTTAACTAGCCAATCTTTGTATTTCTGATAAATTTTTTTTATGTGCCCCTTATTCTTACAGAAGTGACATTTGATGTCAGAAGTAGATTCGCTAGCTTCTCCTTGTTTGATTTCCGGTGGAAAAGCTTTCACGTTCTTTCCTTTATATGATCTTTTCTTTCTCTTGAAATTTTCTTTCGATGGTCCAAGAGCGGTGTAATGAACACTTTCAGGTTTTTCAGTCTGAAGTCTTTCTTCCTCTTGGACACAGTGATCGATTAGCTCGTTCATCTTCTATTTCTCTTTCTACGTGTTATAAGTAATCTTAAACGGGTCAAATTGTGAAGGAAGAGAAGTCATGATGAAGTGAACAAGATAACCCTAAGAAAAGCCCATGTCCATTTCTTTCAATTGAGTCATCATGCCACTCATTCTCATTATGTGCTCCCATATGTCATTATGACCATCGTATTTCATGTATCTATTTTAACAATAAGACTAGTGGCAAGTGCCTTAGAAGTCTCCTGAAATTATTCTTGAATGGCTTGCATATATATCTTTTCATTGTACGAGTCAGTAATGAACTCCTTATGATCATGAGGCTTATACGATTTGATCTATCCTATTTTTTTAAATCCGTATTGTTCATTGTCAGATTCTCAACTGAGGCATCAGTAATGAGTACCTTGGGTTTATTAGATCGTATAGCATAGTCAAAATCTATACAACCGAGAACAATTTGGACTTGTTCTTTCCATTTGTCATAATTCGAGTCACTCAAAAGTTTAATTCCACCAATCATATTAGTAATAGAAGACGGGTTCAATACTGCATAATAATTAAGCGTTTTATTATGTCCACATACAACTATAGCAACAATCTATTTCATAAGATTATATTTATAGTGTTTTACATAAGAATTAAATTATGTCAATGAATATAATAAAATTAAAGCCAATATAGTTTTATTGAGAAGCAATTTGTATCATTATGACCCTCCGTTGAGTCAAGTCATAACATACTAGCCGCTTCTTTAATCGATATTATTGATTGTGGTACCAATTGTATTATTATAATCCTCTGCTAGGTCGAGTTACAGCACACTAATAGTACCCACATACAAAGTAATGAATAGTAAAATACAACCATCACGCAACATTAAGTGATTTATTACTGTTGGACAGAAGTAATCTCTCAAGTTGTGATGTCAACGTTTACTATACGCTTTCACTGAATTTGTAACACGGTCTTGGACAAAAATAAATCTCATTATAAAAATCACGACACTAGGAAAGATCATCACCGTTGGACAAAAGAATCATTTCAAGCCATGTTTTCTATTTGGGTTTTATAATATTTAAGATGGTTACAAAAGTGATTCATTAAAAAAAAATAAGTCACTTTTGAGATACAAGTAGCCAAAACTTAGCTCATATTGTGGGTAAGTACCAAAAAAATTAATAATAATCATGGATAAAATTATGTAAGTACCAACCTTGGTGCTGGAGCACAACCTCCAATACTTAATCCTAATTAAAGGCACTCAAATATATAATAATTATCTAATGAAAAATTATCAAAAGGATATCAGGTCATGATAACTTTACAACAGATAGCTCATTATAAAAAACAGATCCCAAAAATCGATCTGAAATGCTCGAGAAAGTCAAAAATTATATACAATGTCCAAGAATTGGACTTATAGATAGCCCAGAAATGGTCCAAAAGGAAAAAGGAATCATACGAGTCAAAATGGGCCTTAAGGATAAACGGGTCATATATATGAAACACGAATAAACCCCTAGATATAGCTATAAGTTAACTCCATTGGCTATATGCAAGACCACTTCAAATGAGAACCAAAGCCCAACATTTCAAATGAGAGAGATAATTGAGCAAAGCATCGACAAAAACTAAAGGTCATAAGAAAAAATCAAAAGGGACAATGATGACACATGATGCAAATTTTTCACAGGAATATTAGTCCATTAGCACCATCTAGAAGTACAAATGATCCCTACATATGAACCTCACCTTACAAGCCGGTTTTGTGAGGTTGAGTTAGGCCCGTTAGATTTCTACACCCGGAAGGACCATCTTCTTCCTTCTTTCTCTATTTTATTTTATTTTATTTGCGCTAACTGTAGTTCCCGAAATACCATAGGACACAATCCTAAATGACTCGAGAAACACAAGCTAACTATTATATCTTATTAACAGAATTTGTCTTAACTGCAGTTGTTGGAGAACTGGGTTCTCTTTATTATTGATCTACATGGTCACCAAGTCCACAACCTGCAGCTGATTTTAGCAAGAGCATCAGCCAATTTAGGCAATTTCTCTCTCAAACTTCAGTAGAAATATTGCAAACGTCAAATGACGAGAGCATGTGGTGACCTAAAATATTTATACACTAAAAACGCATGTAAATATAACCAGTGCTGATACATAGTAAAGTAAGAATTTAATATATGTTGGAACTTGGAACAATTAAAAACAATGCTGTTCAAAAAATTTTAAGTTTCAAAAAGAGAAAAGAAAAATGTAATCATTCAATACTGAAAACCACATATACAAACAGATTTTTGTATACTTGGGAAACAGAAGAACAAAATTGCTGGAAAATGATATTTTGGTCAATTTTGATCAACACACTTAAGCAAATGTAAATATTTATATAAGATGTTCACACGCACGAAATGAACTAACAATCAATGGAGGAATCAACTACCTTATATTCACGATGATGATTATTAAATGAGCTCGCAGTACCTATTGAAATAAAGGCTTTTATTAGGTTTATCCGTTGTGTCCAAAGGATTTTATTAGGTGAAGACGATGCTAAGGCCTCCAAAGTTCTGTTAGAGATATAAAATAAATTGTTATTTTTTATTTGCTTATATTATTTTATACCCTATTGGTTAACCAGTGCTGAAAAGTGAACACCCAAGTGCAAATGCTCTAGCTGGAGGGTTCATTGGAAGGTCATAGATGGTCCTTTCATTTTGATAGAGCTAAAACATCTTATTACAACATAAGCTAATGCTTGCATTAACAATGACATCTTTTTTCCTGATGGACATTTAGTAAATATTTTTGGAGCCATAGATAGCCGCTTAATTCATAAAGCTAAATTCTTCATTAACAATGACAACAAGCTGGATATTCTATGTTTAGAACTTAAACTGTCCTCAAAACCAAGGGGCTAACATTCTCCAACTTTTACGCTTTTACATCTTTGGTATCTATCAATAACAAATAGCAAGTTGGATATTTTAAATTTAAAACTTGTCATGTACTCAATACCAAGAGTTTAAATCAATTACCTTCGATATCTATCTTTGTGAAGCGAGGAACATTCTCTTCAATTCTTCTATTCGCTCATCGTGCTTGTGTAGCGCTTCTTCCATCTTTCTATCTCTTTCTATGTCTCTTTCCTGCATCTCTCTAATTCTTTCTTGCACAATATGATAAGGATGCGTGTACGTACAAGGAGCAGACAACTTTTCAGCAACGGGCAGTAGAATAACAGGAGGGAAAGTAAAGTAACTAGTCTGCTACACTAGTTAGGGGAAGCCAAAGTATTCAATAGTAAAAAACGATATGCCCACAGCTGGTTAATCGTAATAACAAATCAGTATATAAACTATGTCTGATTTGAAGCATATACCTTTCGTTTAATGGGTACTGATACACTCACAGCTGGCTTAAAGAACGATTCTAATCTGTATATAACGAAAATGACACCAAAATCAATACAAGATAAACTCTAAATCTTTCATTCTAATTTACATACCCATCAAAAGATTGCCTATTTACACAATACCACTCACCGGCCTTGAGATGATTTGTTCTTTGCTGCTTTGATCTTTTCTATGGCCTGTTCAAAAAATACATATCAATATACAATTTTGTTATCGGCAGTTAAATATCGGTTATTACCCAACATAACTAGAGAAATCAGTTATTACCCAACACTGCACCAATATACACAGGGGCAGATGATCATATATCATACAATAAAACCAAAGAGAAAAGAATGTTAAAAAGTAGAAAGCTGCATACATAATATCATAAATGCTATGGAGCAGTTAAAGTGGAAAAAACACATTATTTAATTATTTTGGATTGTTTTGAAGGCAGTAATGGTAGCATCACCAATATCACTTATGAGATCAGCTATTGATTATACATGATTTGTCACTGCTTCATCTGGGGCAATCCATTTAATATCAAGTTGCCCCTCACTAGCAGTGACTACAGGTTCGTAAAAAAGATGCCAAGCTTCTTGACATGGCTAATTTTCAGGAATCTGATACCTGCATTAGGAGACATGCAACCATGGAGAATTGAAAATGGAAACATGAGAAATGCCTACCTCCTCTTTGTCTCATATAATCTGAAATACTATTGTTCATTGTCATTATGAAGTCCTGTCACTACAACAATTTCTCCCTCTGCATCTATTCTAATCCACTCAGTGTCATCGTCACAATCATCATTTACATTTCCTCTATCATTTAAATTTTGGTCACTCATTAACAGTTCACGATCTTCTATTCTCAACTCAGAAGCTCCTTTGGGCTTGACTTTAAAAACAACCTTCCAATTTGGGTCAATAGGATCATCTACGTAGAAAACTTGTTTGACTTGGGAAGCCAACACATATGGTTCATCAGAAAATGCCAATCGTGTGAAATTCACAAGTGTGTTCCCCAAATGATCTTGCTTTATTCCCCTCCCTTCTACGCGAACATCTACCCATTCGCATTTGAACATTGTAACCTTCAATTTATCAGAATATGTTAGCTGAATTATGTCGATCAATCGGCCAAAATATTCCACATTGCCAATAATCGGATTGATATCCCTTGCACTTGAAAAGCTAGTAGTCGCTGCCGATAGATAGACTCCACTATTTTGCATTTTAGTCTTTGATTCTCTTGCAACTGTTTTGAAATTGTATCCATTAATAGGATAGCATTTCAGCCTTTCAGCAATATGATGAGGTCCCTCGGCTAACAGCTGAAGCTCTTTTGGCAATGTAAATCCAATTTTCATTTCATCTCGTATCTATTAAGAATAGGGGAGAAAGTATTAATCATGAGAAAAAATGAGCTATATTGATGATGATTTTAGAAATATATAGTTACATACACGATCCTTAATCCAATAGATGAAATGCCTTTCGTGTTCTTTCTCTATATCATCATGCGCATGCTTTCGATGTAACTTGTGTCGAATTACTCTTTTATGATCCCTACATAAAAGGATTCATATATTAAAACAATTGAATAAATCAACTCTCTAAATATAATAGAAATTTTTGTTAACGCTTTATACTCTATATATCTTGTGACGTTAACATTATTGTAGAGGACATAGCGATGAGCCTGTCCATTCAAATCGGTAAGATTGAACACTTTGGGCTTCTCATTGATGTTTCCTCATCACTTCTTTTGGGTCGGTTTAGCCTTGACTCAACATTGTGCAAGTATCGAGAGCAAAATGTGAGGCATTCATCCGCCAAATAGGCTTCTGCAATGGACCCCTCAGGTTGAGCCCTATTGCGCACATATGACTTTAAAGTGAACAAGTACCTGATTTCGACAACTTAAGTTTTGTGTTACTGAAACACATTAATATTCTCTCATGTTTAATTGAAAAGTGACAAGGCATCAATACAAACCTCTCAATGGGATACATCCATCGATAGTGCACAGGTCCACCAAGTAATGCATCAGATGCCAAGTGTATCGACATGTGCACCATGATGTCAAAAAAAGCAAAGGAAGATCCGCTCAAAATGGCAAAGTGTCTATATGTTCTTCTCGAGGCGGATCAAATCGTCTCGACAAACTCTCGAACATAATTCGCGAAAAGAATGTGCTCAAGTCTATTAAAGTCCTCGCCACATACTTTGGTAAGATATGTCGAATACACATAGGCAAAAATATTGTAATATGGTGTGAGTCATGGCTTTTCAATCCGATTATCTTTAGTTCTTTGACATTGACACGGCTTGAGATATTAGACGAGAAACCATCCGGAATCTTCATATTCTTAAGGACTCGCAAATCGTTTTTTCCATGTCTATCCAAATTGTAAATTGAAGGTAATTTGAATTTGTTTGAATCTATTTGTTGTGGATGCAACTCTTTCCTCAATCCCATCTCGGCCAAGTCTTTTCTCGCATTTATCCCATCCTTACTTTTCCATCAATGTCCAAAAGCGTGAAGAGCACATTATCACAAATATTTTTTTCAATATGCATCACATCGAGATTGTGTCTTAGGAGATTGTGCTCCCAATAAGGCAACTCAAAGAATATGCTCTTTTTTCTCCAATTATGCTCTTCTCCAAGAATAGGCTTATGTACAAATTTGTTTACCTCATTCAAGACTTCTGTTCCGGACATCGGTTTTGGAGCAACTTCATACTCGGGTTTCCCATTGAATGTCTTTGTTTGACTTCGAAATTTGTGATCCATCGGTAGAAATCGACGATGGCCCATATAACATTCTTTCTTTCCGTATCTCAACCTTTGACTACATGTATTTTTATGGCATGAAGGACAAGCTTTCTTTCCTTTAGTACTCCAACGAACTGACATGGCATAGCCAGGAAAATCGCTGATTGTCCAAAGCAACGCAGCACGGAGAACGAACATCTCTTTCTTCAAAGCATCATATGTCTCCACCCCATCTAACCATAAATCCTTCAACTCATCAATCAATGGCCTCAAATAGACGTCAATATTATTTCCAGGACTTTTTGGTCCCGGTATTATAGTCGATAAAATAATGCTCGGTTGTTTCATACATAACCATGGTGGGAAGTTGTATGAAAAAAGTACCACGGCCATGTGCTATGAGTGATAGTCATTGTTACGAAAGGGTTAAATCCATCGCTTGCTAACCCAAGTCTAATATTTCGAGGGTCTTCTTTAAACGTAGGATAAAGCTGGTCCAAATGCTTCCAGGCTTGAGAATCTGCCGGATGCCTTAAAACACCATCTTTAACGCGCTCTACGTCATGCCATATCATATCAGTAGCAATTCTAGATGACATGTACAATCTCTGAAGACGTGGTTTCAATGGGAAATAGCGTAAAATTTTTGCTGGAGTCTTCTTTTTGGTATCATCAGGAGCGTAGTTCTCATGCATCTTCCAACGTGATGTTCCACAAATGTCGCACTTCTGTTTGTCAATCGATTCTTTATAGTACAACATACAATTATTTGGACAAGCATCAATTTTATTGTAACTGAGTCCCAAGTCCGTAACTATCTTTTTACTTTGTGTAAAATTATCTGGAAGTTTCGATCCTTCAGGGAGCACCTCTCTTAACAAGTCAAGTAACATTGAGAAGGATTTGTTGCTCCATCCACAAAGGCACTTGATATGCCATAGTCTTACGATAAAAGATAATTTTGTATGTTTACATGTAGAGGGCCAACTCGCATCATCGGCCAATTTAAAAATCTAGGTAGTATTGTCATCCAATGTACTCTCGTGCCTTGTCTCGAGACTATCATGAATTTCTTCTTCACTTAACCCCACACAAATCATGTAACATGCTCCTCATATCATCGTTGTATCATCATCTTCTTCAACTACATCATAATGGTTCATCTAGTGTAAACTCGATGACGTGTTATTTTCCCCATGAAAAAACCACGTGGTAGCTCTTCCCAATTCCGTATATGATATGATCATATGTTGTCTTCACGTCTTGATAGTAGACGTTGCAACATTTAATCAGGGCATTTTAACCTTCCATCATAAATCGCTCCACGAGTTGAAATTTAATGAAATCTCTTGCCCCATCATAGTATGCTTGATGTTTCTATTATAGCAACATATTTCAAAAAGTCATTACTTTCACCACTTCATCAAAATACTAGCTATTTAGGAATATTAATTAGTCGTAATAAAAAATGCTATCGAGGCTTCTGCATCCAGCTTTTATCCATAATGTCTATGCAAGAAGCTTTGAAAATAGAGATTGATTATTTGAGCTGAGCTCGTGAGACTAGTATGAGAAAGTGAGAGAAAGTGAGAAAGACTAGTGATACTAATACGATCAAACACTATGATTCAACTTTATCAATCACAAGGAGGGTCGACAAAATAAGTAATAGACATACCTATGATATAGGTATGAGAAGCAGCTGTCAGAAAAACTTAATATAAGTGCAAAAGAAGAGAAGAAATGCAATGAATCTCATGTTAACAAACATATAAATGCACAATAGCAAATAAAAATACCTATGATATAACTCCTGCAATACCAGATATCAGCAGTTAATCAGCAAATTGATCTTTGTTGAAGGGAAAACGTGCTTTAAAATAATACTGCATTAAGAAGCAAAATCCATAAAGAACATTTTTTCAACATTTTTTCATGCCAATAATGACTAGAAGCTGCATTGTGTAGAATTGGGACAAAGGTACTTGTAATGATAGATAGTATTACCAAGAAATGTACTGATCTAAAAAAAGAAAAAAGATTACCAAGAAATGTATGGTCAAGGAGTCAAAATATTTGGTCCATAACCAGAAAATGGTACCAATCACCTTGAATTTGTACATTTTACATAAACAGGTATGCAACAAAACCCAGAATGTAGAAGACAAGAACTTGTTTTATCAACTTTTAATGATATGCTCTTTAAATCATTAAAAATAGAAAAAATATTGACATTGGGACAATTGTGAACTTGTGAACTTCAACACGGATGTATGGATCGAGCCAAATCATGTGGACAATTGAACTGGCTGACATGGAGTCCTGCTTTGATACCATGACACACTCAAAACCAATTGGCTATGAGTGGAGGGGCCAGGGGAGAGATAAGGCTACAATTTATCCGATGTGGATAAATCCTTCGTAATTCCAATCATTAACATAACCATTTATAATATACTGTAAGAAAAAATATCTACAAAGCCAGAAACTACTAACCTCGCTTTATGAAGTCCGATAAAAAATCTGTTGCTTTAAGGTGAATCTTCTTTTGTTGATTTGAAAAGGAAATTCTACAAGATGTAATATATATAATAATATTACAGAGTAATGAGAAAAGGGAAAATGGATCTCCCGATGATTTTCTAAATCAGAATATAGAATAATTATTGGTATGTTCTGACTATACCTCGGGGTTTCATGTCACGATGCACCAAACCATGTAAGTGGTCGAGTCAACTGGAGCATCTGCCTCACTATGATTGCAGCATCTTTCTTAGTATAACGGTTGTCCTTTCTGAACACAGAATCAGCTCCAGAATCAATATGCTGACAAAATAAAAAAATGATAAAAAGAAGCAAAGCAGGCATATTAGTAAAGAATTCTTACTTAGCCAATATCCGGTCCAGTAGTTCCCCACCTTCACATAACCTAATAAAAATTAACGTAAACATATGAATCACCACCATGTCAATTTGATAGCATGATCGCTCTAGGCTTTCACATGTTTAAACATTGAAGACATCAGCAACTACGAAAAAAGTAATAAAATTATATTAAAAAAGAAAAAAGAACAGAAAATTCCATGAAACTATGTTGCTTGTAGAATTATGATATGCTCTGTTGCTGCAATTTTTAGAATAGGAAATTAAGCATCCAATGGGTAACTCAAATCCAACACCAAGTGAATAATTTATGTGAGTATAAAATAAACATTTATCTTCCTCTTTGGTAGGGCAAACAATGTTACAAAGCAGGAAAATTAACTGATTTTAGACCAAAAAGAAGAAAAAACATATCTGGCTTTTGCATATCATAAAAAATAAATGAGGTTTTATCATCATATCTGACAGGTACCCCCTTTAAGCAAACTTTAACTCCCATTATGTTTAGGCGCATCAGTTCATTGATGGTGGATGATGCACACTCTGCCCATCAAGATCGTTTATGACTGATAAAATATAGATTATCCTAGGGGAGAGTGAATAGGCCATATAAATTTTTAATAAATCACACAAAATAAAAATCTCAATCACAATGGAAACAAAAAAAATTAACATGGTAAAACCCTAATAAAAAAAACATCCTGACCTCATCCAGAGAAACAAATCCACTTAGAAAGTTATAGATGACTTAAAGTACATAATGATATGAAACCTATCACTCTAACGCATCCTACGGTAATAGGCATATCAAACCTTTATGCCTACCAACAATTTCCAGATCCATCCCTTCAAAGTGCTCCTGCTTCGCTTCCAATCGATCCCTGATGTTACCCACGATGATCAGCACTCAAATTAACGAGCAACAATGTATTTGAGACAACAAGTACATATTCAAACCAATTAGATTAGAGAACTATAGCAAACGAAGAAGATCAAATCGAATGGAGGAGATTTCGAGGCTGAAATCAAATGAAGGAGTTAGGGTTTTGTGATTGGAATTTGGGGAAAAAACAAAATTCAAAGATCTACCTTTTTAATGTGCGATTAACTCCGAAAAAAACAAAGTTAGGGTTTGAGCAAGAGAGATTTAGGGTTTGAGCGAGAGGGAATGAGGGGATCGAGAAGAGAGAAGGGAGATGGGAGAAGGGAGATGAAGATGGGAGATGGTTTGAGTTCGGGAGAAGGGAGCTGGGAGACGAAAAGCTCACTTATATATTGACCCGATTGAAGGGTCGTGGGCTTAAGTGAAGTTGTCGGGTTAGCTGTTGGGGGTTGGCCCAAATCCTCCCCTACGCCGACGGCATATTAATTTCCACCGTCGGCGTATCCGGCAATTTTTGTAGTGTATCTAACGGGCCAAATCGGTTCATAAATCATGGGCCGGGTTGAGTGATTGACCGGGCCATCGGCTGGATCAGGTTATGACCCGGGTCCGATTATCGATCGGGTCAAGTCACAAATTAGGTCAGATATGAGCCTTAATACTGGTCCATGAGTCGGGTCAAACATGTGGACTATATGACGGGTCAGATCACTGGGCTCAATAGACCCATCGGGCAAGAAAGGGAGACGCATATGTGGGTATCTGTCGTCGTCTTCTCCAAACTTGAATAAAATAAAGTAACGGGAACCAAAAACCTTCAAAATAAATAAAAATAAAGGGAAAAGGAAAACCATCTTCGAAACCACAATGGAGTCAATAATGGTGGATGGATAATCCGCCTCGGAGGTTCCTTGGACTTGATGAAGTGCCACAAAAAAAAAAAAAAAAAAAAATTAGTGGCTAGTCCCTTGAATGAATTAATTGTTATCGATTACATACCGACTCCAAACCACGACTGTACGTGGTAACGATAGTTCCCGTCCTTAACGCTTTAGATATTAACATAGAATATGATGTTTTGATTGATCGCATGTCAATCATAGCTCTGATACCAATTGATGGATTTGTCAATCTGACCATCCAAATATATGCCCTAGGATCTAAGTACTGACTTAAATTATTAATTATATTGTGATTAGAAATCACAATCATATAATAACTAAAAGACTTAATTATAAGTTGTTTATTCTCTTCAAACTCACCAAATTAACAATTACACATCTTAAAATTGATCTTATACCATTCATCGGTCAACGGATTGACCATAGTGAAGGTCACCAAAATAAAAACTTCTAATAAGAATATGTTGAGTCCATTAGGCATCTTACCCACTCGAATCGTCCTCTTCGATGAGTACTGGTCCTGAAAGATACAATTATTTAAATAAAACAAAACCAAGGCAGTTCATGTCAATGGTGCTTTTAGGAATAGAAAGAAGATTGAACTCAAAAGATATGGTACACATAAAACATTGTGTATCACTATTGATGGTTAAAGATTGACATTGCCAGTGAGAAAGACAGGTGCTATTTTACCATTGGGTAGTTTGACACGATGTACTGGTTTAGAGGGATGGATGGAGGAATTGTTTTCCTCCATCTGTCACAGTTTTTTGAAGTTTTAAAATTTGTGAACGTACGTTTTTCTAAGGTGTTTGAGATCGGGTCTTTTTTGCTAAAGAGTTTACTTTTGAGGAATTGTTTTCTAAAGTGCCCGAAGAAAATACAGGTAAGATCCGCGTAATTAGGAGTACATGATTGAATTTCAACTTGAATAGGTATGGAAATATTGCAGTCGCAAACAAACAAATATAAGAATTTTTTTGAAAAAATTCGTAAAATCATTTAAAATCATAATGACAAATTTTGTTTCCGACAACATTTTGGTAGGAGGTCATTTCGGTTCATTTCATATAAATTTTGAGAAAAATTCAAAAAATTTCGAGAAAATTTCCGGGAGTATAAAAAATATTAAATATAAATTATATTTAAACTTCATAAAAATTTTATTTAGTATTTAAAAAATGACGAAAATTAGAAAAGATTTATTAATTTCGATGAAATTTTGTTAATGTCGGCAAAATTTCGTTAATTTCGCCGAAACTAATGAAATTTCAGCGATTTCGGACAAATCATCAAAATTTCGCTGAAAGTTTCGCCCGACCCTTATTTCGGTAAATTTCGAAGAAATTGGGGAGAATTTCGGAGAAATTTGTTACTATATTTAAAATGCACAAATCTTGAATTTTTCAAACAAACTAATTTTTTTCTTTTAATCTGTGTTTCACGATTTTACAAAAAATTACTCATCCGCAAGGTGTTTTTTTTTAAAGAGACGCCGATTTTCGTACCTATGGAGCTAGGTACAGAATGCGGGGCACCAGTTCTCCATATTAATAAATCATGGCAGGCCTGTGGTGCACCATTTATCTATATTGATAAACCGTCGCAGTCCTTAGATAGCAATTGAGATGTCCGGTAACAGGGTAACAAGGGTATGGGACTCGACCCCAAGCTCCATTTTTAAGAGGTTTCTAACCATCTGATCGAAGCACTTGTTGTGCCTCAATATGAACAGTTGCCCAACCGCTCCATATATTAATTTCTCAAGTAATACTAAGAAATTCTATATAGTTTATACCATATGTTCTGTATGCTCATAGGACCATACTCGCGACCAAAAAGTTCATAGAAAATTTATCTGACTTATCATCATCATTATCATTACTATCATCATAGCCGATATCTAAAATCTCATCATCCAAGAGCGTTTTTAGGATGATTTCGCAAATATGTCTTTCCGATAAAGTTAATACTAGAGATTTTTGGTCATATGTAAACTGGACGCTAACTCTATACACTTAAAGACAACATGATAATTCTGATCATTAAAAATAATAATAATAATAATAATAATAAATATAAGAGGCTATAAGAGCCATAAAATAAAATTGTATCGAAAAGTATCTCTGCTATGTAAGTAAGAGGCTATAAGAGCCATAAAATAAACAATTGAAACAAATTTGGACAATTACATGGCAGTCATTCCTTTTGTAACACTTTTAGGCTTTTAATTACATGATATTAATGGTCTTTTATGAAATTTTAGGATGAATATGATGTAGATGATAGTCTCATGTATAATTTGACACCATGTGGTGCCATGTGTACAAAATCAATGATTATTCACTCTCACGAGAGAAATAAATTACGTTATATCAACTTTACTTTAAATGGGTTACAATCCATTTTAATGTAGCATTATCCCACAAGAAAATTATAATTGGTGTCACTAATTAATAATTACAGGAAAAGGATTGGGAAGAAAAGGTTTTGCATTATTATACCGAAACAAATAGTTTTGACTGAGTAGGACTCACCTATTTTTAAGACCGTCAAAATCTATGAATGAGTTTTTTAGATGATAGGTCAAATAACTGTTATGCCCTCCATTGAAACCCCCATCTCTTAATGATTTTGCTCCCATCCGCATCCTAATGAGGGATGAATGCCGCTCCGGCGGCTGCTCCCATCCGCTCCAGTTGCTTCGGTGGCGGCTACTTTAAAAACCCTCCTCGGCTACTCCGGTGGCTGCTTTAAAAACCCTCTTTAATTGCAATGTCTATCTCCATTAATGATCGGTCCTGGCTTCAACAAAAAAAGATCCTTTCGTTTTTTGGTTTGAAGGAGGTGGGTAGATGAGCATTTAGGTCATTTCACATAACTTAAAATTTCTTTTTGCAGGCACGTGTCATGAAAATAATTTTGGGACCTCCAAAAATCGTGTCAATCCCTTTGACTTGAAACTTTTTGGATTGGTATAATACCGCTAAACTTTTAAAAAATAATCCAATTTTTCGCAAAGTGCCCTAATATATGAAAAAATAAGTAAATATAAATATTAAAGATATAATAAATCTATGAAAACATAGATTCTTTATAATTAATTTCTCATTTTTATTAGATATAAATTCCAAGAAAGCCAGGCAAAATCCTAGCAAAAGCACTAGAGACATCATCCCTTAAAAAATAGAAGACAATTTTCTCCATCAAATAGGTAAACAATGCTTATGAATAGTTTGATAATATAATCTTTTATTACATGTTATTTTGGTTATAAAAGAAGAGAAAAGATACAATTGAAAATAAAGAGATATTGCAAAGCCATTGAGTAGGGAGTGATTTTCAACCTTTTGCCTAAAACATTTTAAATTTCTTTTAATGCTCCTCACTATATAATTTTACTTTTTCAAATTCTATAGAAAACTTCTACCCATATATGAATTGAAGTTGGTGATATATTGAAGATAACAATATAGCAAAGTTAGTATGATTGATCTTTTCTTACGTTGTGATCACTGCCACATAATATAGACTAAATTAATGAAGATTAGTAAATTGTCATAATGTCTTTTTCAAGTAAAAATATATATTTCATTTATTATATATTGAAGTAAAACAGGTTTACAAGGGTGAGAGAGGGGATACCATGTAGGAGGCCTTATTTATATTGCCCTTAGTCCCAAAAGTCTGATTTTCTCATAAAATTGAAAAATGTTGGCGACCTGTAGTCATCTCGACTATATTGTCGATTAATCGACAATTTTGAGATTGTTTGATTTTATTTTATTTTTATTCCCTTGTACTGAAAGTGTCAAAAAATCTTTAGGTCTATCGCCCTTTTTGTTGCTTGCCCGTCTCAGAGTTCACTACTCTTCTTTTTGTCTATTTTATACTATTTTATTCATTAAAATTGTTATATTTAACTTAAAATGTATTATTATATATTTTCTAAACTTTTTATATTTTTTCTAATTTTTCTGACTTTGACTAACTTTGACCGATTTTTGCCTTTTTCCGACTTTGACTCTTACTGATTTATTGTCGACTCCCGACTTTGTGACTATGAACTTAATCTTTAAAAGTCAAACCCTTGATAGTCATCTTCCCTAATTTATAAAGTCTCTCTTTCTTTTTATAACAGGTTATCCAGCCTCTTATAGGGTCGGGTTGCTATAAAAGGCTGGTATATATCCAGCCTCTTATAGCTACCCTCTTATATCAGAGTCCCCGGTCTTGTGAATGAACTCAAGAAGCCCTAATCAGACAAACTGCAATAAGAGACCACCAGTCTAACAACACAGTCATTATCTAGATTGCATTATATGGCACAGATTCAGTATCTGCAATCCATGTGCTTAGAGTCGATACTACTAAATATAAGACTATTAGTGGCAGTCAAAAACTGCTGCTATTAATAAAAAACTGCTACTATTAGTCTTGTTGTTACCAAAAACTGTCGCTATTAGTTTTGTCGCTACCAAGAACTGCCTTAATAGCAAGTGCTACTGAAACACCTTATTTTTGTAGTGTCTGATGATTGAATAACTCACAACCATGGTTTCAAATATCGGTCGATCCCGATCCGGATCAGTTTTGGCCCAAACGATCCCAAATACTTGGGTTGGATCATTTGTATATGGGTATAGGACCTAGATCGGTCGGATCGCTCTGGATTGGCCGATACCGAATGATATTTAGGTCGGATCACCGATCCACCGATCCCTGAAACTTATACATATAAAGATTATATTAAGTTCTACACCGAATAAAATTACAAAATAAACAAAATAAAAACCTTCTAAAATCCTAGCGCCTAATGCTTTCGGCTTCCTCTTGCATTAGGGTTCTTTTTACTGAATCTGGAAGGTGAGATCTTCGGCTTCCTCTTGCATTGTGGCTCTTTTTGCTGAATCTGGAAGGTGAGCTCTTCGGCTTCCTCTTGCATTGTGGCTCTTTTTGCTGAATCTAGAAGGAGGCCTCTTCGGCTTTCTTTTACATTGGGGATCTTTTTACTTAATCTAGAAGGTCTTTGGGTGTTTCACGACTTCACACAACCAGTGATTTTAGTGAGAGAAATGATGAGCATGGCTTCCCTTATATGCAGTGATTTTTTTTCCCATCGTTTTGTCTAAATCTTATATTATTATATATCTGAAATGCAATGATTTTTTTGCTGCAATGATTATTTTTACCAGTGTTCTGTATACATCTAATATTATTAAATATATATAACAGAGATATCAAATGTATATTGTCTACATCTTATATTATTATATATCTCAAACTTTTTTGGCGTTGGGATCGCCTGATCCGATCCGCCAATCCCGATCTGGATCGGTTTTAGGCTGACCGATCCAGTGACCAATACCGATATTTGAAACCTTGCTCACAACCATACCATGACTGCAATTTTAGAGAGAAGCGAAAGCACAAGTCTATAGGGTCACTTTTGTAACTGAATAATCAGTATTGAAAGTCGTCCTTACATTGGAACCATCCAATGGATGGTTCTATGTTTTGATGATCCCTACCTTATGGACTACAACTTCTATAGTTGATGGATAAAATTTATGAGGTTATTTACCAAAAAATCAAGAGCACTGATTGTTTTTAGAACCAAAAACACAAAAAATATTTATATACAGCTCCATATGAAGTTGTAGACATGAGCTCAAAGCATTCAAGCATGCCCATACATCCCAGTGAACATGTTGTGAAAATTAAGTTGTACTCGCAAGTGCACGAATCGTGATGTAGTCAGTGGGTGCAGAGTACGAGATCGTTCCCACGAGGATTGGTTAGAAAATTTAAAATAAAAAATAACAATTAACCAAAAGAATTTTCACAGATCTATCACAGTATTTTCTAAATTAAAAACTTAAGAACTTGGAAAATGAGATAAACACTAACCACTAATTGAAATTTAAACAAATTATAAAAGGTAAGGATTGAAATACTAAATTCTCTTATCGTAGGTTTATCATTTGTGTAATACAAATCTGTGGATTGAGATGTGAGATATTTAACAGATATCTAAAAAGAAGCACCGCCCCAAACACATGTGAGTTCTAAAGTATAGATTTGAGATCACGGAGATGTATGATTAACATCTCATGAGTGTATAATTAGCACTCACACCTCGGATAATACTCAGAACCCAATCTCTAGGTAATTTTCAAAGTACAATCTAAGATCAAGGAGATGTATGATTAGCACCTCATGAGTGTGTGATTAACACCCACACCTCAGATAGTGATTGGAACTCACCACTGGGACAAAGTTACACTATCAATCCGAGATCAAGGAGATGTATGATTAACACCCCATGAGTGTGTGATTAACACTCACACCTCAAATGACAGTAAAACTTCACCCCGAGATGGATAATAATTAGGATAAAATCATTATTGCAAATATGAAATTATAGGGCATGATTAGCTCCTAGATCTCAGATTGAAATCAGATTTCACCATTTTCAATAATAACATTAGGGCCTTTAAAAGCATCTGACATCTCAATCACAGATTTGTATTAATATAAATGACTCCCTCGGATGGGGTTCATTAGATCCCCATCCCTAATGAAACTAGCCACACATGATTAAATAAATAATAAAATAAAGACAGAAATTAAAAATGACATTAAAATACCGTAAAGAATGATCCACAAAAATTCATGAAAGCTTTAATCCAACACGTATAATCCTTTCTTGAATGCAGAAATTAAACTAATCTAAGATCTAAAACTAGGATATGGAAAGAACAATGCTTAGAAATAAAAGGGAAAAACTGAAAGAAACTAAAAATGCTAAGGAAAATAAAAGGCTCCCCAAAGGGAGAGATTCCTGAATCCGTAGATTTTTCTCTTTAAATATCTCTCTGTTTCGAAATTTGAATTTTGAACTTGGTCGATTGATCGACTTAAGTGGTCGATCAATCGACCAGATTTAAGTTTAAAATTAAAATTCAAATCTCCTTTGTTATGTCGATGCATCGACCTTAGGGGGTCGATTGATCAAGTCTGTTGGTCGATCAATCGACCTTCCCAGATTTCCATGAACCTCGGCTCAACTCTTCAACAGATATAGCCACCGTATTGTGGTCATAACGTTTTATTCCGAAGTCTAATTGAGATGATTCTTGTGGCGTTGGAAAGAAGACGACGAGCTCTACAACTTTGATGTTTTAACCATTTTGTGAATTCGATGTCTTGAAGGTCAAAATTGAGCTACAATTTGGGATAAGTTCTAGATGATCCAAGGCTGCACGAATTTGATGTTATTTTCTAAACTCTTGGGTTATTTTATACTCAACACATCTCCAGACCTGTAAATCACTAAAACTATATAAAACATATTAAATAGCTTTCATCGGGTGGCTAAATGTAAGTTTTTAGGAGTGAAATATCATCATATTTCACTGCACATCAGAACATATAAATGCCTATTAAGTCTAGTGGATGTTTTCATATGATAAATAAAATATTTTTAAACCCTTTTTTTTTTTTAGGTAAAATATTTTTAAACCCTTACTTGCATGTTTTTAGAGTTCGAGTAGCAAGTCCTCTTCTGCGATAACAAGATGTCCCGTAAGGTGCATAATATGTGAAATACTCGTGACACTACGAGAGATTAGTTCAGAAGTAATTAAGCTTGGGATACCCTAAGTTTTATATATATATATATATATATATATATATATATATATATATATATAATGAAACATTAAGAATCGCGTTGACTCTAGCTGCAGTACTCAAGTCAAACACAGAATACCAACTCATCCTCAAATTGTGCAAAATAGCTGGTCTTAGGTATACACAACTACACTATTAGCTCTCTTTTAGACTACATATATAGTCGGTAAAAGTCCACTTTTAAATCGTAGACTGTGAATTGATCATATGATCACTAGCATTTGTAATCACGTCATCAATTACCCTAAGCTACCTCTAGTTGCAGTACTCGGGCCAAACACCGAATAGGCTAATACCAACCCATTCTCAAATTGTGCACAAAATCTGGTTTAGGTACACAACCTAACTATTAGATCTCTTTCAGACTGTGTGGTCGGTAAAAGTTCACTTTTAAATCTTAGGCTGTGTTTGGCAACGCTCTCCTCATAGAGCCTGCTTGCTCCCTGCCACTTATTTTGGGTGGGGAGGTGATTTACGAAAAACACTTTCAAACCCTAATTGTGCTCCTACATGGCTGAAAGCCGTTGAGAGCATCCCAAAAGTGTTGCCAAATATTTCCTTAATCTTTCAACATTTGCTCTATATGTACTTAGCTGAAAATCATTGACTACTTTGAATCAGACAATGAAGATCATTTTTTGTTTCAATTTTCCACACAACAGATCTTGAGGTCATAAGGTCAAATGTCGATTCCATGCAACACACATATCAAAAAGTCATCCAAAAATCAAGTGCAAACATATGACTTTTGACTGCTTTGAATAAGATGGAGAACTTTTCTTCTCTTAATCTTTCGCACAAGATATCTTCAAATCATGGGAGTATATCATTATACGGCTCAGATGATGATGTGACACACAACCCAAAAAATGATGCGAGAGTTTTAGTAAATTAAAATTTTGTGTTTGATAACTCAAAATTCAAACATGGGAAGTGAATTTTACAATTTTATGCTAATTTCCTGAGAATTGACTTCCTTTGAAAATGATATTTTCTTGTTTGATTATACTACCTGGGAAATGGCTTCTCTAAAACTATATCTGTATTGTTTGATTAGCCCTATTTGGCAACCACTTTCCAACAATCACTTTTCATGTGATGTAAAAAGTTGTCTCATATGTTGCTTCTCATATTCTGCTTCTCAAAAAGGTCTCACACAGTTGAAAATGGTGTTCTGTGATAAGCAATATGGAGTAGCTTCTCAGTACAACATCATGTTCAGCTAAAAGTGGTTAGTCCCACATTCGGTAAATCATAGCCATGTCTCTACCCTTATATTGTTTTGGGCCCCTCAACTCAAAACCAATTGGCACTGAGTGGAAGGGTATAAGGGGAGAGACAAGGCTACGATTTACCCAATGTGGAATAAACTTTAACATGCCCCCGAACATGTTGTCGGAACTAAGCCAAATCACGTGGACAATTGAACTATATGACATGGAGTGGAGAAAGGGCTGCTTTGATACCATGATAAATGTGGGTTTCCATCTCAAAACCAATTGGCAATGAGTATAGGGGTCCAAGATAATATAAGGGGAGAGACAAGGTTTTGATTTACTTGATGTGAGAATTAACTTCAACACGGCCCCACACATATTGGTGAGACTAAGACAAATCACGTGGACAATTGAACTGGGTGAAGTGGAGTGGAGAAGGGCATGCTCTGATACTATGATAAATTCGTACATCCAACTCAAAACCAATTGGCTATGAGTGGAGTGGCCCAGGATATTACAAAGGGAGAGACAAGGCTATGATTTCCCCGATGTGGGACTAAACTTCAACAATTCTTTAGGTGAAAAGTGAACGTTGTTGCCTCTGGATTCCAGCTATTTTATTAAAAATCAATCACTTTGCGAGCCTCTGTCTATGATGAGCCTTTCTCTCTCCTTTGTGAGAGCCTATCTCTCTCCTTTTGGAGAGCCTTTCTCTATTTTTTACTCTTGATCTGAGTTGTATTGTATAAGGCAACTGTATCAACTCACAATAGTACACACCTAAAATGGGTGAAATGTGTTTGTGAAAATGTCGAAGAGAAAAGTGGGTAGGTGATCATAGTCTCTCCATTGAGAACCTTTCTCTCTTCTTTGTGGGAGTCTTTCTCTCTCCTTTGTGAGAGTCTTTCTCTGCTTTTTACTCTTGATCTGCAGCAAGAGACTTCAAAAACTATGTATTGTGTCACGATGGAAGTTTTTATGGAAAAATGGAAGAAAATGACTCTGGCGAATGAGGAGGGTTCGGGTGTCTGTTTCAAGCTTCAAGATTTGAAGGGTCCTAATCTTGAGCAAAGGAAATGTTGTTTAGGGAAAATAGTTACCAACCGAAAATTCAATAAGGAGATGGCTAAAAACACTATCCTAAAAGCCTGAAATCTTGAAAAAGAGGTATCATTCTTTGACATGGAAAAAGATATTTTCTTGTTTCAATTTCAAGATGAAAGACAAAAAAAAGTAAATTCTATGGAATAGCCCCTGATGTTTTGATAACAACTTGATTGTCTTCACTGAGTATATGGCCGATAAGCCTCTTTCCAAAGTCAAGTTTGAGAAAGCATCGTTTTAGGTGTGTATACCAGGTTTTCCACCGGGTCTAATGTATAAGGAAGGTGGCATCATGATCGGAAACTCCTTTGGTAGGGTCGAAAAAGTTGAAGTGGCTGATAATGGCATAGCGTGGGGCAAATATTTACATTTGAGAGTGGAGATTGACATATCAAAATCTATTCGAAGGGGGACTATGATACATGTCGAGAGCAAGGAACCTACTTGGGCCAGATTTCAATACGAACGGCTTCTACACCTGTGCTACAAATGTGGTATCATGTACCACAATGAAAGAGAGTGCACCAAGGAGGGAGATGATGAAAAACGAGAATGTTGAGTAGTATGGGTCCTGGCTTTGAGTCCAACAACAACGGGAATGGCAATGGCGAGGCAAGGATAATTTTTATGGGCAAGGTACGCAAACCAAATCAGGTGGGAAAGGAATCAAGGATATATTAGAAGCAAGAAAAAAAATTCTAATTACAAAATCAAGGAATACCTAGGCTACCTCTACTAAATCATCCCTATAAAACTCGCCGAGTCAAGCTCTTTCCTTGACTCATCATAATGTTCCGATTCACAGTGACTCGTTAAATCCACCAGGGGAACAAAGACTATGAAACCATTCCCAATCATGCAATCCAACTACTACGACAAATCCGGTCAGTAATGCGAATGAGATGGGAGAAGTTACACCACCTTCTGAAAATGCTAACCCATAAATTCCAATTCAAAACTAGTTACTGAAATGGAGATCCTACAAATAAAATATTCCGCACTCATTGGGCCACGTCAATGTGAATACCTTGGATTCTCTGAATACATTGCAAATGGGGAAAGCTACCACAAATAGTCAACCTCCTAAATCATTGGAGAATCATGCAGTTATGGATAGTAACAAATCTATCGTTATGGATGGGGCCAAATATACCGATATGGATGGAAACTCTATCAACCCTCTTGGGACAAGTAGGAGCAGGCGGTCCATTAAAAATGCGGCATGGCATGGATAACAAGGCGCTTACATATGTGAAAAAGGCTAATCATCTAAATCAGATGATGGGAAATAGTGATGATGTGGAAATCTGTTACACAAGGGGAAAAAGAAAACAAGAAGACGTTGCCACCGAAGGTGAAGAACACTACAAAAAAATCATCCACACAAGTTTTATGAGAATGACTCATGTACTCTATCTGTGGCGGCGGCTAAGCAATGCTGTCGGGAACTATGAAAACATTAAGTTGAAACTGTCAGGGCTAGGGAACCCCCGATAAGTTCGAGCCTTTCACCGATTGGTGAAGAATGAAGATCCTACGGGTTTTTTTTTAATGGAGACGAAACTTACTAGTCAAAATTTGGAGCGAATCAGAAGAACGTTGGGCTACAAAAATGGTATTGGGGTGGACTGTAGAGGTCGATCTGGAGGTTTGGGTCTGTTGTGGAAAGAGGGGGTTCAGCTTCACATTCAATCTTTCTCCCCTAATCTCATTGACGCACAGGTGTTTGAAAACAATGTAACTTGAAGAATCACTAGTGTTTATGGGACTCCTTAGGCCCATAATAGGTATCGTGTGTGGGATCTTCTTCGGTGTTTAGACACACAATTCTCCTTACCTTGGGTTGGGATTGGTGACTTTAATGAAATCATATGCATGTCGTAAAAAATAGGTGGCAACGATCGGTCCAAATCCCAGATGGAAGATTTCAGAAGAGGTATAAATCATCTTAATATGAGAGCTCTAAAATTTGATGGACCTCATTTTACCTGGAAAAACTGTTGCGACGAAGACGAATACATAGCTGAAAGACTTTATCGTGTAGTAGCAAATCAACAATGGTTCAACCAGTTCCCTGTTTTCCGAGTGCGTCATCTTATATGCTCAACTTCTGATCACTTGCCGATTATGATCATAACGGACGAGCAAATGAGGAGCCAGCATAATGGTTGACCCAAGATCAAGCTTTTCATATTTGAAACCATGTGGACAAGATCAAAAGAATGCGAGCAAATTATCCAAACTAACTGGGAAATGTGTCATCATAGGACCCAACTCATGACTTTCAACCAAAGATAGAAGGTACATCCTCTGCCTTACAGGTTTGGAATAAAACATGTTTTGGAAATGTGGCCAGGCAAATTGACGCAAAAACTAAAGAGTTGGGAGAAATTCAAAACATGGGAGACCAAAGGCTATACATTACAGAGGTAAAAAGACTTCAGAAGGAAATCAATGAGCTCCTAGAGAGGCACGAAGTTATGTGGCAACAACGATCAAGGAAATTATGGCTTAAAGGGGGGATCGCAATACCAGTTTTTTCCATGCAAAGGCATCGCAGAGAAGAAAAGGAAACTCCGTAGAAGGGCTCTATACATGAACGGCATTTGGTGCGAATCGGATACAGAAATTGAAGCAATCATCCAACATTATTACCAACATTTATTCACCTCTTCGATTCCTACCTGCGTTGATGAGGCCATTCAAAATATCAAATCGATTATCAAAGATGAACAAAACGAGCAGCTCATGAAGGAGTTCACAAATGTTGAGGTATAAAAAGCCCTTTTTCAAATAATTTCCCTCAAAGCCCCACGGCTAGATGGTATACCTGCAATTTTCTATAAAAATATTGGCATATTGTGGGACCATCTATCACTAAGGTGGCCCTATCTTACCTCAATGACTATAGATCTTGAAGTTTTAAACAAGACTCTTGTGGTCCTTATTCCTAAATAAAACATCTGAAATTTATTACTCAATACCGACCCATTAGTCTATATAATGTTGTTTATAAAATTATTTCAAAGGTCCTTGTAAATAGGCTCAAGTTGATTCTCCCAACCCTCATTTCAAAGAATCAAAGTGTGCTTGTTTCCGGTCGGTTAATCTCGGATAATATTCTTGTAGCCTTTGAAATAGCCCACTACCACAAAATAAAAGAGATTGTACTCTCGAGCTAGATATGAGCAAGGCTTACGATAGGGTGGAGTGGATTTTCCTTGAAAAGACATTGCTCAAAATAGGGTTTAACCAAAGATGGGTAGGACTTATCATGGGATGTGTTTGTACTGTTTCTTACCCTTTCATTGTTAATGGCGGTGTGTGAGGGAATCTTAACCCTTTTAAGGATTCAAGGCAATGTGACCCTTTATCACCATACATTTTCTGTAATATCTCGAAAATTAGGCGTTAAACAGTCACCTCGGGATCTGTGCCAGACTGGTCATAGGTTTGACCATGTAAGAATTCATGAATTGACGTAGGTTAAGATGAACGGATGAGATGTGAGAATTTAAGTGAATGCGTGGAATGTAACGAAATGTGGAGTCACATACACCTACTTCTGGTATATGTGCTCAACACATGGGTTAGAGGGGAGATAAAAGGGTTTAATAACCCTAGTTCTCTTTTGTTTGGTTGTTGAGAGAGAGTAAAGAAGAGAGAGAGAGAGAGAGAAGGAGAGCATAGTTAATGCAAGGAGTAATTGTGGGTGATTGGAAGGAGGATTCAAGCATTTAAAAGGCCGATTCGACACGAAGGATCCGTTCAAGCCAAAGCTGGAACCCTAGCTTTTCCAACCACTAGATCCAATCAATTTGAGATTTGATTGAAGGTAAAATTTTGTATATTAAATGCATAAGTTATAGAGGTTTAAATTCAGTCAAGAATGTTTAAAATGATAGATTAAGTACTTAGAAAAATAAAGGAAAAAGAGTAGGAAAGGATTGTATAATAAAAATCGATTAATCGAAATTGGGTTTCGATTAATCGATTTTCGCCAAGAAGTTGAAAAGTCAAAGTAGCCCGAATTCGATTAATGGAACTGAGTTTCGATTAATCGACTTTGGATTTCGATTAATCGATTTTGGTGTCGATTAATCGACTAAGAGCCTCCAGTGAACTCCAGTGGCTGGAGGAAAGTGACCTGGGGAAATTGACTAGTCGAAATGGGATTTCGATTAATCGATTTCGAATTTCGATTAATCGATTTTGGGAATTCGATTACTCGAATTGAGAATCGAATTGATAGAGTAGAGAATTTCGATTAATCGATGTGGGATTCGATTAATCGAATGGGGACCTCGATTAATCGATTTTGGGAATTGATTAATCGATTTTGAATTTCGATTAATCAATTTTGGAAATCGATTAATCGAATCAGTTTCGATTAATCGACCTTGGAGTTCGATTAATCGACTAACTTAAATTTTTGACTTTTTAGTTTGCCTTCAAGATTCTCGGGGGGGGGTCTTGTACCTTCCTTGTTACATCCTTGATGATGTGTTACATGTGTTATATTGTACCCTAGGTGGTACGTGTGAACTTGGGCACAAGAAGCCACGTGGGATCTTGATGCGTGATTTATCAGAGATTTGAGGTAGGGAACTCCTTGAACATGTATTTTAATTTGCAAGAGCATGTATGTAGTGATATAGGATCAAATTGAAAACTATTTTATTACTTAAAGTTTTGTGAAAAGTGTGTGTGAGTGACATCAAGAAGAGTATCTAATAATGAGCCATCCGCAGGGGATGAGGAAGTGAAGTAATAAGAGCATCAGGTGTGATGCAAGTGAATAGATGCATCCCAGGGATGTATCTAGGATTGAATAATGTCTGATAGGGCCTAACTGATATAAGATATCACACTTACACGGTGAATAACTATATGTAAAGCACCTGATATTTTTATTATTTGAGGTTTGATAGGATGCCCCACCGACGTGGCGGGATACCCACGACTGACGCGATAGGATATCCGTGACTGATACGGCGGCGAAACCATAAGCCAGTGCGGAGGCTTATCCGTACACAGTAAGCACACCCCAGGGGTGTTGAATTGAGATAAGTTGAAATCCCGCCACCGATCCCCAGGGGAAAGGGGCTTGGGTACTATTTGTATTCCCAGGGAATACGTTTAAAACTGTCTATATAGATGACGATGAAGGGTATCTCATCGGGGCTCGATGCTATATTGCTCGGGGATTACTTAAGTTGAAAGGTTAAGTTTTACTTTAGGCCTATTTCAGTGTCATTCATGATTAACTAAAAGACATGTATAAACCATCAGTAAAAATGTGATTCCTTTTCAACTATTTTCTCAGTAACTGCATAGACACATCATGCATAAGCATATCATGGAATATATGTGAGTTTTAATTTATATGTTCACTGTATTTTGTTCCCTATTGAGCTAGGATGTAGCTCACCCCTTTAGACTATACGTCGCACGTCTAGTATTAGCAGCTGCTGAGGCTTCAGGGGACGTTGACCCTGGTGAGTCGGACCTTGCACCTGATGACAAGTTGGAGCCGCCTCCTGAGGACTTCTTCTAGAGGACTCCGTTGTGCATCTTTGAGAGTTTTTGTGAGCTTATTTGGTATGGCTTGGTATGTCAAGCCTTGTTTTTGTTAAATAATGTAATTAAATTATGGGATTATTCTTTTGGGGCGAATCATCTGTGATGATTGGCAATCATCGATGGTTCGGATCGGTTCTCCATTCATGCAAGGGCATGAAAGCAGAACTGTCTTTTGAGAGGTTTTTAAAATGATATTTACTCCGCAATTCTAGTTATTATTTTCAGTTCATTATCGTTGCTTGATATACCAGTGTTCCGTGCTTAGTAAAGGGGCACGATCAAGATGATCGTGCTGATGGCACGGGTTTCGGGGTGTCGAAAACCGGGCTGTCACATTTTCATCATATGTGTGGAGGTCCTCTCTTCTCTTTTTACTAAAGCTAACAATTCGGGCTCTATTAGTAGTACTAAATTTTTTCACAGGAGCTCCACAAGTATCACATCTATTTTTTGCTGATGATAGCCTAGTGTATACAAAAGCAAAGAGTGCTGAAATCTAGGAAGCCTTGAACATATTATCACTTTATGAAAAGGCGTCGGGGCAAAAGATCAATATGGAGAAATCCACCATCTCCTACAGCAAAAATGTCAAAGAAGAGGCAAAGACAACAATCCAGAACATGCCCGATTTTCAAAGATGCACGGAAAATGAAATGTACCTCGGGCTGCCTACCTTGGTTGGAAAGTCAAAAAGGAGGATTTTTGGTTTCTTCAAAGAGCGAGTTCTAAAGAGGATCCAAGAATAGAAGGAAAAGATGCTTTCAGCAAGTGGGAAGGAGACGCTTATCAAAGCTGTTATACAAGCAATACCAACGTATACAATGGTATGCTTTAGGCTCCCAAAAACTGTTATAAATGACATAGTTTCGGCAATTGCAAATTATTGGTGGAGCCATAGCAATAAGGAAAATGGTATCTATTGGGCTTCATGGGATAAGGTATGCTTACAAAAAATTATTGGTGGAATGGGTTTCAAGCAACTTGAGAGTTTCAATATAGCCATGCTAAGCAAACAATGTTGGAGGCTCCTAAAAAATAAGGGTTCATTGGCCGGAAGGGTGCTCAAAGAGAAATACTACCTAATATGGATGGGAAAGAATGAAAGTTGGGATAGGGGTTATAATCCGAGATCACAGGGGTCAAATGATAGTTGCTCTAGCAAACTCAAATTCAGGCGGATTAAATTCGAACTATTGTGAAGCTCTAGCTATCATTGAAGCAGTAGTTTTTGCTGAACAACAAGGAATCAGAGATATAATTTTGGAAGGTGACTCTGCCTACGCCATAAATGCCATTACAAGTGATGAGGATAATATATTGGAAATCAATATGCTTATCAGACACATTAAAGAAATTCTCCTAACTTTTCACTCAGTCAGCTACTCCAAAATCAACAGGGAAGCAAACGAAGTTGTAGATAATCTTGCAAAATATGGTACTATTGTCCCTAATGTTATTGTGTGGATGGAAGATATCCCTCCTTGCATTGAGGATATTGTAATTTCTAAATTTATTGAATGAAATTCTAGCTTTATTTTCAAACAACAAAAGTGTTTTTCACCCAATATTTTCACCTGAAAATTAATTTTCAAAGAAGTGTTGCCAAACAGGGCCTTAGTCTGTCTGAAAAATACCTCCATGCAGAATTGGAAAAGGGTATGTATGGTCAAACATAATAATTATAAAAACTACATATAGGCCTCACATGGTTTCAAATTCACGCGTTAAGATATAAAATGATAAAATTATCCCATTGATTTGCCATTTCAAAGGTTTAATTAGTGGAATTACAAATAGCGTGTGAATGAATTAATGGTTGAAAGTGATTTCCACCAGGACACCCCACATGATTTCAATTTCACGCCTTTAAAATATAATCAAGCAATAAATTTAAGATTATCAAATAAATTCCCCCTTAAATTTCAAACTTTGACATTATCAATCACGACCTAAGTAGGGTTGTGCAGAAACCGATCCGAACCAACCAAACCGACCCAAATTTCGGTTCGGTTTCGATTTTGGGATATATCGGTTCGATTTCGGTTTCGAAAAATAGAAATCGATAGTTATCGGTTCAGTTTCAGTTTTAACATTAAAACATCGAAACCGAACCGATAAAAAACCGATAGTGGTGCATGCCTGAGACTGGGATTCTATGAAGTTATTGGGATCTCGATATAATTTTTTTATTATCTACATGCATGTATTTAGATAGATCTTGTTCATGCATTGCCTTCTGAATTGGTTTGTGAAAAACATGCTTCAATCATTTAAGTTCTCTGTTTTGATTTCTGTTTTCTCTTTTTATGCAAAAAATCTGAATATATATACAAGTTCTAATGTAATGAAAAAATGAAATAGCTATAAGGGGTCATGTGTCATGAATTTGGTCGATCTGGATAGTACATGTTAGTAACCCACATGCATTTGAAAAATGCTCGACATTTCATAGATCAGAGGATTGCTAAGTGGATGGTTGAAAACTTTATGATCAATTGTCTAAAATTTAACATGTAATTAGATGATTAGGGTTGTTTGACATTCTACTTTCGGGTTGTCTTCTATCGAATGGTTGCTTACCTGTGGATGATTAGACTGTAATACTATATGGATTCATGTCGTTGAGACCTACCAATGTGTACTAATAATCGGTGTATCTGCTCATCGATCTGGACTGTCCGATAGGTGTATTAATTTCTTAGAAATGTTCTTAGTCATCTGATCAATCACCTACTTTTGGATGATTAATAGCGAATTAGCGATATAGGCAACAATCTACAGAGTCTTCAGTGATCTGACTCTTATGGATTGGCAATGGCTTCCTAATAAAAAAAAAATTTAAAATTGAGGTTTAGAAACCGAAAATCGACCGAACCGATCGAACCGATAACTATCGGTTCAATTTCGATTTCATAAAATAGAAACTGATAGTTATCGGTTCGGTTTCAGTTTTGCCCCAAAACCGACCCGATAACACCCCTTAGGCCTAAGTGCATTTATGAGGTTTGTTGGTTTGAGATTGACCCAAGCACTAAGTCATATACAAGATAGGCAAATGATGTGTTTACAAATAAGCCAGCGGTTCATTGAAGACTCATAGTAGATAGGGCTGTTAATGGGTTGGCCATCAGCCCGAGCCTGAGCCAGGCCCAATTTAGATTGGGTTTAGGCTTAAATAAAACGCCCGAGATCGAAAGCACTCCGGTCAAGTTAAGCCCAAATTTGTATTCAGGCTGGGTTAATTTCTAGGGTAAAAAATAATTGGATTGACCAGCAGTCCAGGCCTGACTTGGCCAAGTCCGATTATATTAAGGGAAAACTTCGAACTGGTCTGAATCCAGCCCTTCTTGAACCCAATTGAGGTCGAGTTTAGTTGTAATTAAAAAGCTCAATCCTAAATGCACTAGGGCCGAGCTAGCCCTGAATTTGTATCGGATCTGGGTTTGAGCCTAATTTTTACTGTTAAAACTATAATTGGGCCTACAAAAATCCAGCCCATTGACAACTAGTTGACTTCTTATCAACTTTGGCGACCTTTAGATGTGCACGGAGTTCCGTGATCGTCAAAATGTTCGTCTGACTACAGTACAGAGCTTACAAGTCAGAGCTCATTTGTGATATGTCTACAACGGCCCATCGTTGACATATTCTAGTCAAACAGTCAAAGTAACGGACGTGAGCCCGGGCGGCGCAACCTAGTCATACTGATCTAGCTCTCGCTATCGTAAACGGCAGTGTTAAGTTCACCAAAAACCCAGCCTCCAGGTCCCAGACAAATTCACCTCGCCAACCCCCATGATCTCAACCCTGAGGAGAATTGCCATGGCTTCCCCGCCCCTTACAAAACCTCTCCCAAATCTCACCGTCGCTGACTCAATCAACGGTAGCCAAAGACTCAGGAACCTAGCTCAACAGCTCCGCCTCTACAAAGCTCCACCTCTGAACGGCGACGAAGACAACGAAGGCGAGGAAAACGCCGGAAAGGTGGTTTCTCAGGTAGGCTTCGCAGAATCAGCGACGCCGATTGCGCACCCCGGAAAATTCAAACCGAAGAGAGCCGCAGTTCTTGTTTGTTTATTCGAGGGAGATGGAGGGGATCTGCGTGTTATTCTAACGAAGCGGTCTTCTAATCTTTCTTCTCATTCAGGTTGAATTTTTGTATTTTCGAGAAGGAATTGGTGGTTTTTGTGTAATTTGTTGAAAATTTTGTGGTTTTGTGGGTTTTTTTAGGTGAAGTTTCGTTGCCTGGTGGAAAGGCGGAGGAGGGAGATAAAGATGACTGCGAGACGGCAACTAGAGAAGCCAAAGAAGAGATCGGTTTGGATCCGTCTTTGGTTACGATTTTGACGAAGCTCTGTCCTTTCTTGTCTAAGGTAAATGGAATTGATCACCTTAAAAGTTAAAAAGCTTTTTTTCTTCTGTTTGTTTCTGGTTTTTGCTGGTTCTTTGTTTTAATTTAGTAGGCATTGTTTTGATTCGTTAGTGTTAGCTAATAGGTGTTTACAAAATTGAAATTGGTGAAAACTAGTGGAAGGAACATGAATAGTATATTAGAACAAATTTAGGGGCTCACGAGGCGTTCCTCTAGTAGTAGGGAATCTCCCCCTCGCATCGCCCTTGTGTCATACTGTGTCTTCCCTCTCCATTCCCCAGTAAAGATTTATTGTTCTTATTATAAGATCGCGATTTGATCCACATATGTTTGGTAAAAAGAATCATCTTCTCCTTTGATCATAATCACAAATGGAAAGTGTTCAATGGGAAGTGGAAAACGTGACTGAATTGTTCCTAGTTACTCATTGGGACGGAGTGGAAGAAGCGAGGATATTCTCAAATGGTTAGGGCATTCTAATTTTGAAAATATTAAGGCTCATCAACGACATTGATGAACGAATTACTTGAGTTGCCAAACCATGATAAAGAGCTCCTTTATATGGAGAGCAAACTAGGCGGAGTTTGCAAATTAGGGCTTCACACTGCCAATTGATTCAAGTGTACTGATCAGTGAGTTATTGAGAATTTTGATATTTGTTCTTGATTTCATTCGGTGAGTAACAGACTGAACTACATATTAGGTAAATATGAACCAAAATGTTAAACTCACTTGCAATCAATGTAGTACTAACTTAATAAACAGTATCACACTAAATACAAAATTTAAAACTAGAAATCTCTGATTTAGATATGTTGAGTTTCTGATCTCAAAAGAAAAATAGGAATAGAAGATTAAACTAAATAGACAGTTTGGTGAACTGTTTCAAGTCATAATTCGTGCGAAAAGGAGGCGCTGATAGAAGGGATAGACTATATGTCCGTATAGAATGGACTGAAACAATTCCAACACAAGAAAGTAGGAGAAGAGGAAGACCATCGAAGACCTGGAGGTGGCGAGAAGTGGTATGACCGTATGAAGGATTGTGTAGTGATGGGGAGTTAGCCCTGAATGGAGGAATAAGACACAAAGCCGACCCCAAAAATAGATGGAATAAGATTGTGCTGATGAGATGGTTGAAGACCTAGAGAAATGATGATGATTATAATACAAGTTTCAGATGAGATGGCTGAAGCTGGTCTTGTGGCATATATTATGCGGGGTGGAGTCCCCAACATAGAATAAACTTCTAGCCTCAAGGTTTAAAAGAAATTACTGTGGGGAATTTAGCTACATCCCTGATTCATATTCCAATGGCAGAGATAAGATACTGTTCAATACATTTCTTAACTGCTATATAATGTCAGCCTGAATTTAAAAGCCAAATCGGCTACCTCATGATCCACAAACCCATGAGGCAGAAGCTGATTCCAGCAAGGAGCCAATTCCTTATATTATTGTAACAAATTTGGGTCATTTGAAACTCACTTCTATTAGGTCCTGTTTAGCTGTTTCCTGTAAAATCCTACAAAGCAAATTTGTGTTTTCCATGGATTCTAATCCTTCTGAAGTCCCCAGGATTCTGATGTCTGGATAAGTTGTACGAATCCCTAGTCTTATAAAAAAGCATTTTATATCAATCACATACTATGCAACTAATGGGAAGAGATCAGGTCCTTGCAAGAGGATCCAAATAAAATTTCTTAATCTGTACTCCTTGCAGAACACAGTTAATGTGGCATTAGTTATAATTAAATGAAAACTGCTTCTTCAAGGAATGCAGATTAACAGAGTTTTATTTTGTATAGCTCTTTCCATGTTAGATATATACAGGCAGAGCCAGGATTATTTTGAAAGCGGGCACAATATACACATGGTACCTCCTATCAACTACTCTCAATTAGTAGAGTGCCCTTTGATCCAAAAGAAGTTTTAGGCTCTTCTTCCTTGTACACAACCCAAAAAATTGCTCTGATTAGAAAAGTCCTATCATATATCTAACAGTCACTATCATCCAAATTCCACAGTTTCTGGGATCACCATACACATACATCCATTAGGGAGGCACATCATCTTTCATTCTGCTTAGCATTATACCACAAAAAAACCTAAAGAAAAAAGGAAACAAAAAAAAAAAAAAACCACCAAAAAAATTGAAAAAAAAAAACATTTTGTTTTCCCCTCCAGAAAATTTGGAAAATTACCTCATTTTTTTTTGTAAACCTCAAGTTTTAAAAAATGCGGCAAAAAATCTAAAAAAGCAAATGACCAAAAAAATACGAAATCTCAATAAAAAAAAACCATCTTTTCCAAACCCCCCAATTATTTCTTTTAATTTTTTTAATTTTTTTAATTTTTTTTTTTTTAAATTCTTGGGAGTCATCACTTGGCAGATTTTGAAAGAGCCCTTGCACTCGGAAAGTTGGCCCTTGCACCGACTTTAAAGAGAGACTTGGTGTCAAGGATCAAAATTTCGGCCGAAAACCGAAAATTTAGCCGAAATTTTGGGTCCCATACAAATTTGGACCGAAATTTCGGTCCAAACTATCGTTTCGGTGGGGACCAAAACCGATAATTTCGGCCAAATTTTGATCCTTTCTTGGTATTTTAGAGACATGTGATATGTAAAGACCATTGATGGCGTCAGATCATATGACAGAAGTCGTGTTTCACCCCAATATTCCACACGATAGATCTTGTGGGTGTTCTTGGGTGCAATTAACACAACCCTAAGTTATAAATTGATTGCAAATAATGCAAGTTACCCACCCTAAGTTGTAGAGTGTAAATAATATATATATATATAGCGGCCGCCCGGATCTTGGGGTGCCCGCCCGAGCGCCCCCCAGCGATTTCCACCCGAACGTCCCCCCAATCACCCGAGCCCGCCCGGCGATTTTAAAAACATTGCCCCCCAAAATCCTAAATTAAAAACTTACACATCCAAGAAAACTAAGAAACAAAACAACCTTCCCTTCTCTAAGCATGATCTCCATCATCTAGGAACTTGTGCAACCATAGATCTTGTGATCATGGGCATTAGGGCATACAATATCGACCCACTACCCACACCATATTCTCGATGAAATCCTTTATGCCAATTAAGAATTCTACTTTTTGGCATATTTTCACCATCTGATTTGTGTGCTCCATCTTCTACTTAGTGCCGCTCTCGCTTCGAAATCTCTCCCTTTCTCCCGCTTCTAAACCTAAAATAGCGTATTCAAACTTTTGATGATGCTCCCGCTCCTAGCCTTCTGCACGCTTCCTGCCACTTCTAGTAACTAAGGTGTGCTCTATGGAGAGGATGATTAATGAAGAAGAAGGAAAAAAAAGGCAGTTATTTGAAGTCGCTAGAGGTCGCTAGAGCCCAGAGGAGGAAGATTGGGTTATGCGACGGGTAGACGGCTGTGGGTAGAGAGAGAAAGAGAGAATTTAAAGTTCAAAAAAAAAAAAAAAACCTAAAGAGTTGGTGTGGGAAGTGGGTCATGGGAGGAAAAAAAAGAGTGGAAGAGTCGTTGGATCATTTATGTTGGGCCCTGGTGCATGGCTCATAGGTGGAATTTTTTCAAAGGTTTTTTCTTTGGGGAGGGGGTCATTCCAACACTTTCTGGTTCCAGCATCATAGCATGCAAAAAGGACGCGACTTTTATCATGAAACAAGGTGCTTGCGCTTTGGCACTTTGCTTTGTACATGACTTCACCAAACTCTCATCTTCTTTATCATTGCCAGCCAGCTCTCTGGAATCACCAAAAGTGATGTCAGAGTTTGTCAGTTCTTAGGCCACCCCAGTAAGTCCCCAATGAATGGACAAAAATTGCATGGCCATCACCACTGGGAAGCAGGACCAGAGAGAATTTCCTCTTCCCATTCACTGGAAACCTCATTAGATTAAAGTTGCTCTGTGATGCCTTGCTCATCAAGTTACTTCTGTGAAGGGCATTGTAAGTGTTCTTACATTGCTGCTTGCCGTAATGGATCCTTCACTGTCATTGTGAAAGATGAGATCTTGAGAGACTTGTGAAGCTGAGAGGTAAACACTCGATACTAGTGAGCAAATTGTAGTTCCCTGGTGGCCACAACTATGAGTCTTCAGGCGATTGTTTTATTTGGAAAGGTGAGTTTATATTTCCAACCAAAATCGAAAACACAACACAATCCAAAAGGAAGCAAGAAGCTTGGCAAAAAGAAAATTTTCAAAGAGAGAAGGGGTGGGGATGAGAGGATCACCTAACCCCGGAAAGAAGTAGCTGCATCGAGAGCTTCGGCATAGCCATCACCCCCAGCTACAGCAACTCAAAACCCCAGAACAACGGGCACGGAGATGCCCAAAAACGCCACAGCTCTCAGCCTCTGGACAAACCAAGGCCCATAGGTTGATAGCCGCAGTGATCTCATCAACAATAACAGAGCCGGACTTTGACAACCCTTCGAAGATGCAGTTGTTCCTTTCCCTCCATATAAACGGAAATAGAAATAGTTTGAAGCTGATTGAGTGTTGATGGCACCACAGGGAGAGATGACGCAGCTTTAACTGGGTGAAGACATTGATGGGATAATACACGGAACTTGGAGGCTGTTATCTTTTGCATTTGGTAGTTTATAAAACCAGGCACATCCACGAAATGATTAAAAGTGAGCCTTTGTGCTTTAGCCTATACATCTCATATTTGGGGGGCAAACAAAATAAGACAACTAGGATTTTGTCTACCTCGGGAGCAGAAAATGAAGAGCTGCGAGAGAATTTCCTAAGTTTGAACTTCACAACTATTCAATGGTTGCTGATGTCTCTCTTTTATGTTGGCAATTGATGGTGCAGTTGCATCTCTCTTGCTTTAAACTGTTGAATTATGCTGTAAGAGATTTCCAGAATCTGTGGGATGTAGAAACTAGAAAGTCCAATAATTTTATCAAGGGAATCATTAGCACGAGTTACATTAATAGGTGATCCATTTCAAGCTGTTAAGAGTGCTGGATTTGGAATTGAAGTCATGATTAGGAGAACAAAGAATGTGACGATGAGTTTAAGGAATAGATCCATCAACATATCAAAACTAACTAAGCTTCACTACGGAGAAATTGACTTTTCCATTTTTAGAAGGAAAAAAAAATCCATTTAATTTCCCCAAAACGGAATTGTTGGAATGAAGGAAGGTGGAAGGGAAGACAGTATTTTGAAATCCATTGAAGAAAATCAGATGGATGAAATGGAGAGGGACCTAACAACTCCTATGGGCTTAGCTATATGATACCATTAACGAATGTAATAGATCTTCTAGTTCTCGGTCGCAGGTACAATCCAAGCTTATACAAAACCAAAAGGAAAGTAATAGATCTTCTCACAGCATGTAAAAGATCAAATCCCTCACTAATATAAATCCCATTATTAGAAAAGAAGCTGCAACAATGCCCTTAAGCATACAACTTTCCGGGCAGAAGAAAAAAATTTAAATAATAAATAGTGAAGTAAAGACAATCCTCTATCTGTTAACATTACTAACGTAGCTTGCCTTGTGTCTAAAGCATTAAAACAAAAGCCTTGACGATGCCATCAAAGTTTTGTTGCTCCAGTTATGAAAAAAAAAGTCTTGTTGCTTTGATCTAGTTTTAGACATCTTCACCTTGCCTTCACCATGAGCAAGCTTCAGGCCCCCGCAACTGGCTTCATTCTCCACCTTGTGAATTGCAACTTTAGTACAATATCCTCCCAATTTTCGTCTAGTTTCAAGGGACTAAACAAATCTAATCCCTAATTACTGGATTTGTGATATCCCTTCCCCCTATGAACTCATGCCTTTGTATCTTAACATGTCACCTTTCCACTCCAAGATCTAGTTTTGGACATCTTCACCATGAGCAAGCTTCAGGTCCCCGTAACTTGCTTCATTCTTCACCTTGTTAATTGCCACTGTAGTTCAATGTCCTCCCAATTTTCGCCTAGTTTCAAGGGAATAAACAAACCTAATCCCTAATTGCAGGATTTGTCATATCCCTTCCCCTTATGGACTCATGTCTTTGTACCTTAACATGTTACCTCTCCACTCCAAGATCATCACTTTAGTATCTTAATGGTTGAAAACCAATCCGATAGTTACTGCATATGCAAGCAACACATATACTCTCTCTTAACTCAGCCATCCCATACCAGGGTAGCCTTAAGAAATAAGTTGGCATTCCTCATCTTATCATCGATCCATCAAAAATAAAAAATGACCAAAGGTTCCCAGTTGGTGTTTTACCTCGTCTTCGACATGCCACCAACCAGACCAAAGGTTCTCTGTTGGCAGCCCTATAATGAGGCTGGATGCCTGCCTATGTGTTGCATGGCATCCCAATATAACATGCTCTAACAGAAGATGTTCCTCCTCACAAGACCTAGGTCACGTAATCTCTTAGCCATTTTAACTCCTGTCCAAATCATTGATAATTCGTTGCATCCCAAAATATAGTTTTTGTAGGAGTATGCCCATCTGGACTCCAGTCATAATCATCCCATCCCCATATCACAAAAAGACAATTCCTCCTGAGGTTTAGTTGATATGATTGTGACCTCACAGAACAAAAAAACGCAAGCACACAGTAACATAGAATATGGCGAAAATTATTAGCTTGCTCATCTTCTGCACGAAAGATAGCTCACAAGTAGCACTTATGGAAGAAGGATATGCACACCGTTTGCATGCTCCTAACCATGATTTGCAACCCGGTAGCTGATATGATCTAATTATTCCACCGTTTGCATGCTCCTAACCATAACTTGCAACCCGATAGCTGATATTATCCAATTATTCCACATTTAGAAAATAAATCTACTTTAGCGTGCTCGACACTCCATAGTAGTGTCTCGCCAACAACTAATAAAAATATTCCATGAACAAAAGCACTGATAGTTGTTTTATGGCAGAATTACAATGACCAATTTCCATCTGGGCTTGTTTTCTATCTGGCTTGCAGCATATTCTAAGAGTAACTCCTGTGATCGGCATACTCTCCAACAAGCAAGCGTTCAAGCCCGTCCTGAACACCACGGAAGTGGAAACGATATTTGATGCTCCGTTAGAAATGTTTCTCAAGGTTCTTTCTTCTCCTGTCCACATTCTTCTTTCTTGGTATATATATATATATATATATATATATATATATATATATATATATATATATATATATATATCGTTCTTGTGAATTTTCTACCATTATCTATTTCATGGTGGTTATTATTAGGACGAGAACCGGAGATCAGAAGAGAGGGAGTGGATGGGTAATAAGTTTATTATTCATTACTTTGATTTTGAAGCAAATCATAGGAAATTTGTGATATGGGGTTTAACGGCTGGGATCTTAATTCGCGCTGCGTCAGTTGTATACCAGCGGTCGCCATCCTTTACAGAGCAGAATCCAAATTTCAAGATGCTTAAGGTTCTTGAGGGGAGGAGTTCGTTGCCATGAACCTAGTAAGTTGTTATTTTGCTTGATTATTTTGAGAAACTATAAATAACCTCATGATTTCTGTGGCATATTGCACGAGAAGCTAGCTCTGGCTTGGGAGGCTATATACAGCTTATCACTCTGAATTGTAGACTTTCTGTATTCAGTGGCTTTATTTGCAGCCTATAAATCTTTCAATGCAACGTATGGGTGAGTTGCGCCTGAAGTTTTGCAAACTCCAAATAAAGGAAACCCTAGGTTTATTTGATTTCTAAACCATAAATCTTTCACTGCGACCCATCTTGTAAGTTTTGTTGGCTGCAAATAAAACCACTCTTCTGTATTTAGTTGTATTATTTTCTGTTGTCATTTATCAGTGACATGAATCATGATATGTATTCAGAAAGAAAAATAAAAATTCCACATGATTTGACATCTGAAATCATTGTCATATTTTTTTTACTTTTCTTCCTCATTTATTTGGCTAAGTTGGTCATGGTTGGCAGCCAGCATTAAAATATATCTCCAAATCTCTATGATAAAACTTAGTACGAAAACATGTTTGTGGTGACTTTTGCAAAAATTACACAGGAGGTTGTGGGTTCCTATCAGATTGGTGTTCAACAAAAACATAAGAGCTAGTGTAAGCGATCTCTAGGACATGGCATGTAGCTGTAGCCATGGGTTAAAATGCCGGAAAACCGGTACGTACCAGACGATACGGTACTTTTAATGTACCGTGTCGTCCACCTCCGATACCGATACGTATCGTCCGATACGTATCGGTATCGGACGATATTTTGATCCATGGCTGTAGCGACCCAAATTCTCACAATCTGATTTATGAGATCTTAGGCCGTACCATCAAATACCATAACTTAGGTTTGCAAAAGAATACATCAAGAGTACATTTAAACAGTGGAAGGAAAGATTCATTATGAAGAAAATAAACATGAATTAAAATTAAACTCAACCTAAGCATATCCTTAAAAGAAAATTTCTAATCATCCATACTAATCTTTTTATTCCAAGTTCATATCCATCAGATTAAAATGTTTAAAAGAAACTAAAGAAACTCTTAATTAAAACTATATCATCAAAAAGTGATCAACATAGTCTTGAAATGAAAATAAGTAACTAGCCTACAAAGCCTTCATCGTCATCTATGTCCGACCCCGAAACTTCGCGTACAGTTTCATCACCATACGCCCATTCGTTATCATCAGTTATACCTGTCTCATTTGGTCACCCACATAAAAGGTGTGTAAGATAAACTTGTTTGGACCAGATATGCTTTTTTTTAAAATATTAACAGCATAAACCATCATATAAAACAGTTATGAAAGCTTACGTATATGCATATGACATGTATAATTTCAATAATCTGAAAAGAAACTGAACATAATATGTAAATCATTCTTGCATGACCAGAAATATATCAATGATCTGAAGGAACTAAACATAACATGAAAAATCATCTGATAGAAATCATAACATTCAAACAGATCTGAAGAAGGGTCCTGAAGTCATGGCCTCGAGCTCCCCATCTCGTGGCCACGAGATTGCACCCGAGAGTTTGTGCAGTGCATTCACGTATTCATTTTCTTACTTAAATTTCCACTTTTATCCATCCCCCTCAAGACGTTAACTTTTAGACTCCGTCTCTCTCAAGACGTTAGGTTTAATGCGTCTTTATTCATTGTTCGTTAGACTCTGTCCTTCTCAAGACGTTAGGTCTAATCATGTATATTATTCAATATTCTTTAGACTCTATCCCTCTCATGACTTTGGGTAATCATGCTTATTATTCAATATTTTTTAGACCCCGTCCCTCTCAAAACGTTGGGTCTAATCATGCCTATTATTCAATGTTCTTTAGACTTCATCCCTCTCAAGGCGTTGGGTCTAACCAAACACGATCATTGTTTAACATTTTTACCATTTTCTTATAACTTTCATCATTCAATATCTTATATCATCGTGAGATCCAAAAAGAATGTAAGAAATACAACATGGTAAACATTCATAGCATGCACTAATTCTAACCGTAAACATTCATCCATTATGCAATAACACATTATTTGAAATAGAAAACACATTTGATTCGGTAATTAAATTCTAAAGGAAGGCATGATTTCTCCATATATTGATCGATCGCAAAAGCGCATCTTCAAGTCTCAATCGATTTTCCTCACCACGATGAAGAATATTGACGAATGAGAAGGTTGCTTGAGAACTCAATGTCGATGGCTTGGCTTACCGATCTTCCAAAAAGAAAAGCTCTAGAAAAATAGAACTAGAATTCCTTCTCTTAAAGTCTCTAGGGTTTGTATAGTATACCAAAGAAGGATGCTTAAGCTTTTAAATCAGAATCCAAAATAAATGTTCAAAACTTACATACCAAGGTTTGAACCTCTGACCTCTTGTCTCTAACTCAAGCCACTAACCAGTAGCCTACCACATAACTTATGTCAATTCATTGAAAGAATAAATATAAAGGTTTAAAAGCAAAACATATATTTTGAATTAAAACGATTCAAAATTCTAAGCATGCGGAGTATATTAACTATTAGGCCTATATATAGTAATAAGGTGTATCAACACAATAAAATTTAGATCATGACAATCGTGTGTTGTGGACCGTTAAATGCATCCAGATTTATTGAGCATGGGGATTCGAGCGTGTCTCCAGGCCCACACATTGCATGGCTCGCATTCCGTGCACCGGTGTCACCATATACTGGCTCTAAGCATGATGTATTGTTGGGCAAAAAATAGTCTGTCATCATACAATTGGAACTTCATTAACTAAAAGAGATGATTATGTGAACGATAGGGATGTAGGTTCGGTGTACCGAACCAAACCCGATTTTTTCAGTGTTCGGTTCGGTTTAATTTTTTTTTCTAAAACCGAAACCGATTCAGTCCGATTTAGATAAAATACTTATTTTTAGGGTATTTTTCGGTTTTTCTATTTTTTCAGTTTTTTTTTCCGTTTTTTCGGTTTACTCACCCTACTCCCTTGGTTTTCAGTTTGAAGCCATCCAAATAGAAACCGAACCGAATTGGGGTTCAGTTCGGTTCAGTTTGCGTCGGGTTTCGGTGCGGTTCAGTTTCCTCAGTTTACAATTTGGTTTCGGTGTTCGGTTCAAGACTTGCATCCTTAGTGAATGATGTAGATGGGGATGCATGTCATTAAGGAATCTATCGATTGCCTTGCACATTCTTCCAGCCCAAGGTTCAAAATCTTGGTTTACTCACCCTACTCCCTTGGTTTTCAGTTTGAAGCCATCCAAATAGAAACCGAACCGAATTGGGGTTCAGTTCGGTTCAGTTTGCGTCGGGTTTCGGTGCGGTTCAGTTTCCTCAGTTTACAGTTTGGTTTCGGTGTTCGGTTCAAGACTTGCATCCTTAGTGAATAATGTAGATGGGGATGCATGTCATTAAGGAATCTATCGATTGCCTTGCACATTCTTCCAGCCCAAGGTTCAAAATCTTGGTTTTCCGCTACGTATCAGTTTTGGATGATACAGTGGTATGTATTGGCGGGTATATGATGACCTCCGAAACTGATTGTATAGGACAATATGTATGGGTTTCGGTTTCGCCTGAAATTTTGAACCAGGTTCCAGCCCATCAGGATATATCCCATTTTCATATAAGAATTTGTATAACGTACGTGTATGTTGGTTGACCATCGCACAATTAGTTTCATTAATGTAGATGTGCAGGTGGCAGTCCACGATGAGCCTACTCAAAATCATGTTTGTCAAAGGTTTTTAACCATATGATCAAAGAACTTTTAATTGTTTTGGCCATCTATTTGAAGTCCTTTTAGAGGCTGTTGATCTGGATCAGATGCCAGGAATCATAAAATTGCACAATCTTGAGCTGGATTTAATCCAAACCAGACATAATTTTTTATTTTTGTATATAATTTCACACCGTCTTTCTATGGTCTATTATATTATTTGTGCTGACCGTACTTGACAAAAATATTCCTTTTCTAGAGGGGGTTTTTTTTTTGGGGGCGGGGGATAACAAAGAGGGATTTCATTACAAGAAATTCAGAAATTCAATCATCATGAACAGCTGGGAGAATTTCTTCCACTCATACTGTAGAAAGGTCTAAATTCAAACAAACTTTTGACAAAATATCAGTGATCTTATTGGCTGATCTGCAGACCAAAACACACTGATAATGTGTAAATAGAGAGAACATTTCTTTAATAGAATGGATGATCTTATTGTTATGGAAGAGGTCCTCCCCAGAATTGATGATTTTGGTGATGACATTCATTGCGTCACTTTTTAGGATAATGTTATCAACGCCCAGATCCCTTGTCAATATAATACCTTCGAGAACAGCTACCAATTCCGCTTGCTCCACACTGAATTTTCTGGATCTTTTTAGTCATAACTCCAATTAGGTGACCATCTGTATCTCTAATGATAATTCCAATTTCCGCAACCATTGAAAACGCTTTTCAAGCGGCATACACATTCACTTTGAAATATTGAGGCAGAGGCGGGCTACATAGGGAACTACATGTAACCTCATTCACAGATGGAGCTATTTTATTTGCCTCCAAAGTATTCATCAAGATACTCTTTGGCAAATATAGCTGTTCTTCCAATGTACTCTTTCGTTGTTGAAGTAAGCCCCTACCTTTCTATCTTTAGTAGGGGCTCTCGGCAACAAAATATGAAATATACATTTAGCATCATCACGAAGAAAAAGATGCGAATTAACGACTCATTCCAGCCGAACATACCAAGCTCTTTTATATTAAAGACTTAACCAACAAAAAACCCCAAGCACTAATAGAGCAGGATTTAAGCCCTCAATGCTTTGGGATTATAATAACACAATGATTTGGTGGGGCCTAACTTACAGCGGCTTTCACTCTTGATTGTTCGCATTATTTATTTATTTAAATAAATAATAAGTAAAATAATTTATTGGGCAGACTTTAAATGCTAGCAAAGTGTTGGGCTCTAGCTATTAGTTACGTTGACTTTTAAAGCCAGGCTCGCTCCCCTATAATTAGGGCTATTAGAGAGCCGAGCTCACCTTTTGAAAGCACGAGTAGAGTTGAGCTATGTCCAGGCCAAAGTATCTAACAGGTACTTATATAAAAGGGGTGCAAAAGGGGTATTGGAATAAAGTTTTACGATGTAAAAATTTATAATAAAATTTACTTAGCTCGAGCTCCACTTAAGTTTAATAGAATCAGGCTACAAACTCCAAAGTTTCATATTGAAAAAGCCTAGAGCACGGCTCCCTGTAACGGAGACAAAGTAGGCCATTTCGCAAGATACCACATACCCCTATGGCTCAACACCTAAAAATGGCGAGAACAACTATAGTCGGCTCTATACCAACTGGCCCCACAACAGAAGTTGTGAGTGCGCAGCTGTGCGCTCCTTAAAGTTAGTCGACGGGCCGGTGCACTAGGAGGGGCAGGCATGTCATCTGCAACCGTACGCTTGGCATATATTTTTATCAATCCGAGATACCGAGTGGCAGACCATCTTAGATGGGAAACCGTTTGATAAGAGCAACTTTCCTCTCCATGCATTGCATGCTTCAATCGTCCATTTGCAGTTAGCCCATTATAGGCTCTTCATCAAACAGTAGATAGGGTACCATTATTTACAGCCCCTTGGGTAACCAAAATTGCCGGACTTTTTGAAAAAGTTGTGAATAATTCATGTATTTTTTTAAAAATGAATTAAATCTGAATTATTAGAAATTTCAGAATAACATCCAAATTTTGTGAATAGTTTCCGAATTACATGCAAATTTTACAACTTTTTCCCCAAATTATTCTTGATTTTGGTCAAAAACTTTTATTTTTTAATTTTTGATTAACATATTTTATAATTTTTCTTTTTTATCTTTTCCGAACTTTGACCATATTTTTTTCCAAATTTTGCCACATTTTTTTCAAGCTGATTTATTTCCAAACCCCAACTGGGTCACTATGGCACCAATCAGTAAAAACACTGAGACTGTTGTATGGCTGTCGATCGGAACCACTGATCAACTTTACATTCGTTTGGTGAGATCTCAGGACATATAAGAAAGTAGCATCATCCGGATGTATCCTAATCCCGGCAGTGGACGACTACTAAGATTGTTGCATAGATGTCGGCGATTCTGTACCAAATGATATCTGGATATGTCATACAATAGACGTAGGGGTGCCGCTACAAATTTAATGGGGTGTGCACCTTATAAGAAAAAAACACTTGTAAATATTTAGTCACTACTTGTGCCACAAGTGGTGGATGTCTGATACTTTTTTCTTGTTTTTTCCTCTTTTTCATCTCTTCTTTTTAATTTTCTAATTTATTGGGGATGCCCTTAAAAGATTTATTATGTACTTATTGAGAAAACAAGACAAAGTAGAAAATGGGGACAATACTTTGATAATTTCACACATCCATCTTAACATATGCATCGCTGTCACATGTATTTTTTTAATTCTTGCTTTTGTGTAGCCTAACGCACTACACCTAGGGCTGAGACAAATTCAAGTTGAGCCAAGGTCAGCTATAGATCGGATCTACCTTACAAAACTTGAGGTCTAACTCGCTCTAGGATTTTTGAGCCTAGAACTTTCAGACTATAGCTCATCTCTACTGAGATCGAGTCGGAATGAATTTTGTTATATATTTTTTCTATTACTAGTTTATTAAATTTTCATTTTTTATTTTTAATTAAAACTTTCAGGCTATAGCTCGCCTCTTTCAAACTTTGCATCACCGGCATACGCAAGTCATGATCTATTCGAAGTAGGTTCGTCAACTTGACTAGGAATACCCAATGAACCATGGATCGAAATTTTCAAATTGCGGCCAAAATGTTTTGTTTTCGGGCATGCCCGAAACCGAAAAAAAAAATCCAAAATTTCGGGATTTTTAGCATGGGAGGAAATTTTCGGGTTTCGATTCCGGTGACCGAAACCGAAACGAAATCTGACATTTTGATCCTTGCAATGAAGTGGCTATCATGCTCAAAGTTTTCGGAGACCAAAATTGTATAGGGATTCTGGGGAGTCTTAAACCGAACAGGCACTGATTCGAGCAATTCCCTTTCAGGTTTCAAAGAGGGATTCCATTTACAAAGAAGCAAAAATCTGCCACCTATGATCCATTTACAAAGAGCAGCCCTAGTCTGTGTTTGGGTTAGCTGTAGAAGTAGCTCTCTACCTGCTCTTTGTCAGAGCAGATAAAATCTGCTCTAGCAGAGAGCAGACATAGAGTAGTTTTATCACTTCAAATAGCTCCCTGTCAGAGTAAATGGGGCAAGGAGCTGTGTTACCAAACATAAAAGCAGTTCTCTGTTGGAGTCCAAGAGCAAAAGAGCTGCTCTTTGCCCTGAAAGAGCTAACCCAAACACAGCCGACGCTCTTCATATCCTCAATAGGGGCAATTCCCTAAGGGGTATGCTAGATTGAATAGCTTGAGCCACCCCAAATGGTCCTCGGAAGGTGCAGGAAGGAGTTACACCAATTTTAGGGCTCTAGAGCCAAACACCCTATCTGTTATTTAACCAATTTCATCCTTCGCAGACAAAAGATCGATGGCAACATATCTTCCAATCAACTCGCTGAAGTCAAATCTTCTTCCCACAAAAGGGAAGAAGAAGAAAATTACAGAAATGAAGAAAGAAAAAGAAGATGGAGATGAAGTGTTGGCCAAATTCAAGGCACAAACCTCAGCATTTGAGTCAAAGTAAGAGTGAGATCACACCAAACATTAAAAGGCATTTTTCACTCAGAATTTTTATGAAATCTCAAAATTCTTATTTTGTGTGACCCCCACACAATTTTATAAAATCTTAAATTACAGTTGCTTAAAATAATAAAAGGCATTATTAAGAATTGACAGGAACTTCAAGATATCTTGATTTAATTCTTATTCTTATTAGAGTATTCTAGGCAGGGCCATAGTGACAAATTTCGTCAAATTACGGCGAAATTTCGTGAATTGAGGGTCAAACGAAAATTTTGAAGAAATTTTGAGACTTTTTGGAAATTTTGATTTTTTTGACGAAATTTTGATAAATTTCAAAATTTTGGAGTTTTTTTTTTCAATATTAGTAATTTAATACTAAATGGCGAGAGCATAGTATGCTCAGTGCGCATCACAAGACAGTGCAGCTTGCTTAGGTTAAAAGTAGAAAGTATAGCTTATTATATAGGTGAAAGGAGTTTCCACTTTTAAAACTTCAACGATGTGGGACTAAAGGCAGTTTACACTTTATTTTTTCCTCCTATAGCTCTATGTTTCAGCGGCACTTGGGGCTTTTTCATTACCAAGGTTCAAGAATCGTCTTGATCACCTTGACGGATATGCAGTGAGACTCATTTAATGGACACTGGCCTACCATTTGTTGTAGCTGGATAGTTTTGACTCCTTTGATTTTTAAATGTGAAAGTGCCTTGAAACTTGGTTGAGCCTGCTATCAAACTCGATCACTAAGGTTGCGTATTTCTAAGCTTGAGCGTCCCTACTATAGTTCTATTTGCATTTTGTCTATTAGCACTTGGAACAATTGTTTAAATATATTTTTTTATATATTTTTAATCCCCGAAATTTTTTCGAAATTTTGCCGAAATGTATCGAAATTAATTCAAAATGTACCGAAAGGATCCCCCACCGAAAAATTACCAAAAATGAAATTTGTCACTATGGGCAGGGCATGACTCTTCATGCTATATATATATATATATAGGTGGACGTCCCCCGCTCACTACACACAAGTCTTTTGACATCTTCCCATCAAGAGAGCGTAGCAAGAGAGACGGATATAGCCACCTTCATCTTTTTTCGCAGGAAAGGTATCGACTTAAATCAACAGTCACGATCTTTGCAATAAGATATGCACATACATTTTAATTTATGAATTGTTGATTTATTATTTTGATTGATTATACGCTTAGATCTTGGGACAAATTTTAGGTGATCGGATCAATAGATCCAACAAGTGGTATCAGAGCCTGATTCAGCATATATATAAATCTATTAATATATTGATCACAACATATAAATCTATTAATATTAAGGGGAGTGTGTAGCATGTATATTTACCTAGTGTGTATAATCCTGAGGCACGTCTTGAGTGGGGACCTTGCACGTGTGTAAGCCACGGAAGCGCCACAATCCTTGAGTTAATTATATAAGGCCATCTCTAGGCTCAAACGGGCCCTATGCTTGAATTAATTATATAAGGCCCAATTTAGCCCTATTAAAAAAGTTTTTTTGGTTTGGGTGTATCGAAACTTTTTCAAGTTCGATTTTAACTCATTAATAATCGATTTCGATTTACTTCTTGAGGTCTATGCTTGATATTATTATTGGCAACAATTAATGATTGTATATGATAGAATAAAATATTTGGGTGACCCAATGATATGTCCAGCATATTGTTATTACATGTATTTTTGGATCTTTGGTTTGATCCTATGACTTAAGTGTGTGTGTGCATGCTCATTAAGTCTGGCTGAGTTTTTAGGATTAATGTTTATATTATACTTTTGCATATGAGCATGTTCATACACACTTTAGGATGAGTTGGTTTAACTCATAAGACTAGACATATCCGGTCTAGGTCTTCTAATGGGGCTAAGGAAGTCCGTTAAAGTAATCGTTCGACAAACTATAATTGAAGTAGAATTGGATCTGTCGAAGGGTGATCATTCTATGAAGGTTGTTGTGTCTTAAATCTTGAAATTTTATCTCATTAAGATCACTTTGTGCACTGATTTGCATAAAGTTATTGACAATGCACAAAGGTGATTCATTAATTTTGTGTAAATTGGGTAAGTAAAATAATCGTAAATATAAAGGAGAGAGAATAATGATTCTCTTACACAAAGGTAATGAATCATCAGAATCAAATCGACGATATAAGCTATTAGGTCTACGCACATTTTTCCGTGTCCTGGGGGAGATGATAGGTTATACACTCAACTTCTGTCCAAAGGTAATGTTGAATGTTACACATTATTTATACTCAAATAGTGGATTATTTGCACATGATAAAACACTCTAATCAATTCGTTCATTCCCCTAATACGAATTGTTTTATCCTTAGTGAATATAAATGACTGGAAGTCATTGTGGAGTCATTTATGGACATTAGTCTCTTACACTTTTTTGTGACATGTTATCATGTCTATATCATTGGTGGATTCTATGGTTGGTGACATAATTTTGTAATGTAATTTTTAATTTTAAATAGTATATATATCGATAGAACTATTTGTTAAAAGAATAAATTTGTAAATCATTATGGAGTGGGGATCTCCATTTATATTTTATCATAAATTATTATAAAAATTTCTTTAAAAAAATATTGTCTTATATATTTCTATGTATATTCTGAGTGGAGTTTTTCACAAAAATACATAAAAAATTTCTACAATTATATTATAGGTGGAGTTTTTCACAAATTGAGGGTGAAATATTTCACAATGTTGAATGGCACACATTGGTGAATAAGCCAATGATGTTGTACCTCAATCTTGTCTGCGAGTTTTAATACTCTTTTGAATTTGTTCGAAATTGGATGTGATTAGACACACTTTGAGTGACACATGATGTTAATAACTTTTTATTATGAGAATCAGGTGAAGTATTTCACAATTTTGAGTGACACACTTTGATGAGTGAGCCAATAAGGTTTTACCTTAACCTTGTTTGTGAGTATTGGTACTCTTTTAGATTTGCACGGAGTTGAACGTAATTAGACACCACGTTAATAACCTTCTTGTTCTACTTCTCAGGATCAAGTAAAATATTTCACAAGTCAGAGTTTTGTAAACATACGACGAGTATGGAACGGGACATTATAAATTTACACACTTTAGTGGTGCATTTAGATTACATATTAAATTAGTTATCATCTATCAAATTTGTAGTTAATACAATTTTGTGATCATGAAATTGTTGTAATATCGATTTCAAAAAATGGTATATTATGTGCATTTATGATATATTTTCATTAAATTCGGATAATATTTGGGAATACCTAAGTTATTTCAAACAACACTTGATTTTCAGAGTGCACTCATTTTGATTTTCTAATCTAGTGGGAGTCATTTTAAAATCATAGTCCATGTTTTGACCAAGTGGGATACAGTCGGAATTTTTATGAAATCTCAAAATTCTTATTTTGTATGGCTCGCACATACTAGAATTTTATAAAACCTTAGATTGCAGTTGCTTGAAATAATAAAGGGCATTATTGAGAATTGACAGAAATTTCAAGGTTTCTTAATTTATATGTAATTCTTATTCCTATTAGAATACCTTGATGGACGTTATTCTACGTAGGGGATGACTCTTCATGCATATATATATATATATATATATATATATATATATATATATATATATATGTGGACGTTCCCGCTTATTATACACAAGTCTTTTGACATCTTCTCATCAAGAGAGTATAACAAGAGAGGCGAATAGAGTCACCTTCATCTTTCTTTACAGAAAAAGTATCAACTTAAATCAACGGTCATAATCTTTGAGATAAAATACACACATATATTTTAATTTATAAATTATTGATTTATTATTTTGATTAATCATATGTCTAAATCCTAGGGCAAATTTTAGGTAGTATTGATCTAACATCTACTTAAAACAATATATAGGTCCATCAAACTGATTCCAAATGGAGTATTTGAACCCACTACAAGCCAGTTGGCATGCTGAGAAACAATTTTGTGAAGTATGTCAGGATCCTATTGCAACCTCGAGGTTGCAGGTTTGAGCCCCATGCGGAGCCATTACTTGCACTCGTTTTTTATAATTGCACCGAAGTAAAAAAAAACTTTATATTTTAGGGACATTTGAAAACATAATCTGGGTTGTCTGATTTAAAGTTCATGATTTATAGATCTTTAGTGGATAAAATTGACACAAAATATAATCTTCATCATGTGATTAAATATAATCAAAGGCTATTATTTGATTCAACGATTGACAATAATAGATCATATGGTAAATATCGTGTTTTGCTCCAATCTTATCTACTAAAGATCTATAGATCATGAACTTTAGATTAGACAGCCTAGATTGCATTTTCACAAGTCACATATCCCTAAAATATAAAGTCTCTTTTAAACTCGGTGCAATCACTTAAAAAGTGTGTGCAAGTAATGGCTCCGTTTCATGTGTTTTATAGCAAGTGAATGTTTTTATTTGACTGATTATATCAGACGGTTAAAACCAAGGATCAAATTTCGGGTAAAATTTCGGCCGAAGACTGAAATTTTGGCCAAAACTTCGGCCGAAAGTTTGGGTCCCATACGAATTTGGACCGAAATTTCGGTCCAAATTATTATTTCGGTGGGGACCGAAACCGATAATTTCGGTCATTTCGACCAAAATTTTGATCCTTGGTATAGTGGACTCTAGCATATGTTGTATAAGTCACAATATATTAACTGTGGGTTGAACTAAAAATGTCTTCAATCATTCCAACAACAGAAGTCACTCAGTTGAAACCCGAAACCGACCCAAAATACAGGGCCCAACCAGACCGAATAAAAACTGAACCGATCCTACATCGATTAGGTAGGATTAGAAAACCAAAAAAAAAAACCAAAAAAGCAGTAAAAAATTAAAAATTACTATTAAAAAATTGAACGGAACCAATTAGTTTCGGTTCAGGCCGACATATACAATTATGCCTCGTGAGCCATCAGGTAATACAAATGTCATGTCAATCTCTATAATAAATGCCCAATATAATCACTCATGTAATGAAGGTGACGCCCATATCCCTTCATGCGTCTCCCATTCTCTACATCCCTGACTCTACAGGTCAGTCCACCATGTACAGCAGACCACCCTGCAGACATATGTAAATTACTCTCATGGTGCAATTTAAACTCATTGATCATATCATGTAATGATTCTTTTTTATTGGAATTATGTCATAATTTTTTTACAAGCTAGAGGCATCAAGAATGAACATAATCATCATAAATTCATAATATCAAGCAAATAATATTACTAATGAGATCCAATAATGTCTATATAACAATATATGTAAAAATCATCAAAAGGATATACAAAAATCCAACAACAAAACACATGTCATTTATCATCCTATATAAACTCCCTTGAAGAAGTTAAAGTTTTTCTGACGAGTCTAGAGAGATTGAATATACTTGATTGATAGCATCCTATAACACAGGTATTGACTTGATCAGTTGATCAGTTGTGTTTTTGGTCCATGGCTACTTCATAAAACATAATTTAAGAGTACATAAATCAAAAGGCAACCATAATTGCAAGATTGCTCTAAAGCCCCAGCGAACTACAAACTGATTTAGCAAACTTAGTATACATTTATCGGCTATTTCTCTCGTAATTTAACCAGAAATTTTGTTAACATCAAAATAGATAAGATGAACTGCCCACAAATCTGGCACCTAAAGGTGCAGCATCCCATCCAAACAGAGAATAAGTCACACACCGGGATAGAACAATGTGTGGTAGTGGAAGATAAGAGATAAGAAATGTACCTTAAATAAATTACACACTGATGCCAATCAAAGAAATTTTAGAACAAAAGCAAACACAACTTTGCCCTGATATTAAATTCTCTTTGATTCCTGAGCTTCTAAATAAACCCATAATATCTTGAGTTTGCCCTGATATTACGAACCTAAATTATAGCTAAACCAACGGTAACGCTAATCTGAAAGGAATATAGAAAATAACTCGCGTGAAGAAAGGAACAAACAACCAAACCCAAAAAGAAAACAAGCAACAATCCCATTAAAAAAAAAAAAAAAAAAAAATCTCATTTATTACCTCACTCAGCTAAACACCTCGTAAAACTTTTCGATGACAAGTAAACCGGAATCAATCGACTCCAATGGGTCCTTCCGAAGACGGTGTCTTAAGCAGTTTGGAATGACAGTTGCAATATCTTCTGCAGTCACTTGGTTCCGTCCCTTTAGGGCAGCCAAAGCTTTCGCAGCCCTGTTTGACACAATATCGCCTCTCAACCCATCAACGTTAAGCTCAGCGCACACCTTTGAAATCTTCACACAGAGTTCACGATCAATCTGAACAGAAGAAAGAGAGCTCCTAGCAGCAGTGATTTGTTGTTGGAGCTTCTCTTGTTCTGCCTTGTAAGAATCTCGAAACTCCTTAGGGTTTTGGTCAAACCTTGCCCTCTCCTCCACAATCTTCACTCTAAGTTCCGCATCCCTCACGGTCCCCACCTGTGCATGCATTCCAAACCTATCTAGAAGTTGAGGCCTAAGCTCACCCTCTTCTGGGTTTCCCGAACCAATAAGGATAAAACGAGCAGGATGCGAAATTGAGATCCCCTCTCTCTCAACAGTATTCCATCCAGAAGCAGCAGAATCTAGAAGCACATCCACCAAATGATCATCCAAAAGATTAACTTCGTCGACATACAAAATCCCTCTATTAGCTTTAGCAAGGAGTCCGGGCTCAAATGCCTTCACACCCTCTGTAAGGGCCTTTTCTATGTCGATGGTCCCACAGACTCTGTCCTCAGTAGCACCAAGTGGCAAATCAACCATGGTAATTTTTGTTGTCACTACGGAAAGTTCTTCCCCTTTCATGACACTCTCCCTAACTTCGACTCCCATAGATTCTGGATCTTCAGGATCGGAATTGAAGGGATCCCCATAAACTACCTTAATTTCAGGAAGTAAATCCACCAAGGATCGAACAGTCGTGGATTTTCCAGTCCCACGGTCACCCATGATCATGACTCCACCGATCTTTGGATCGATTACATTTAACAGAAGGCAGAGTTTCATCTCATCTTGTCCTACTATTGCAGCGAAAGGGTAAACGGGTCGCTGGCTTTCCTTCTCGAGCTTTTTGACCTGAATATTACAAATAATAATAGGAAGTTACACTGAATATTTGGAACAAGTACTTCAATAGTTCAATGTTAACCCATACAAGCATACAATAACCTACCACAGTACATTTCTATCCAAGTAATGAAAGCGTTCAGAAAATAAAATTTCCTATGAGTTAGTGAATGTTGCCAGAGTAATGGGATAAGAACAACTGACCATGTGCTTCCTTTTACAAAATGGAACATAAGATTTTTGCCTTGAGATTAGGGTTAAAGTCAAAGTTTATGTTATTACCATAGTTAGATAATTGGTGGATGCCTTACATCCAATCATTATTATAATATATGAAGGGGCTGCTACTAACCCCCCGCCAAATAATGAATAGACCCCATTAAGTAGACCTGAAAATCCTTGACTGCTTCGAATCCCACGATAAATATCATTTTTTGTTCTAATCTTTCACGCAACTGATCTTAAGATCATGGGCATATGGTCAGATGGTCAGTTTTTTTATTCCATGTGACACACATCCAATAAAAGTGATCAAAGACCATGTGGCACACATCACTTTTTGGGTGTGTGCCATATGGGATAAAAAATTGGTCATCTGATGAGATGGCCATGATCTCAAGATCAGTTGCGTGAAAATTGTAACGAAAAAGGATTTCCATCGTGCGCTTCAAAGCAGTCAACAGTTTTCACGTGTACTAAAAGGGGGATATTCAGCATTTGGTGGGGGGTTAGTAGCAGCTCCCTAAGTAAAGATATATAGGAAAACGGTTAAATGCTCCATAGGAGCAGGTATATGCCTGCTCCAGACCTCCAAAACGGAGACATGTGGCACCCAAAACATGGTTTCGGTGACACATGGAGCAAGAAGGATAAGCATAGATCATGATCAGAAAAAAAAAAAATTATAATAAATAACGGATATTATTACCATATGATTGTCAGAGTCAAAAAATGGATGGTAAAAACAAACCTATTTAAATTGTCCATTTTCTGATGCTAAAAATCAGACAGCAGAGATCCATTCTTGAATTATTTTTTTCCTCAGAAATATGATATGTGCTCTGTCCCCCTTGCTCCATGCAGTACCCAACTCATGTTTTGGGTGCCCAGTGAATCAATATGGATGGTTTTTGGAGCCGGAGCAGGTACATGCAAGAAAAGGCTTCAAAATTAGCAGAACATAGAAGTGATATATGGAGTGCAACTTTAGTGAACATGCTAGCTTGGAGGAGGATTTAGTTAAAACAGAAGATCATTAGTGTTATATTGCCATAGATTTTGATGTTTATGCTCTAATTTATAATAGATATTGGAGTTGATGAAGATATTTCAAATAGAATCAATGCTACATGAAATGGAGACAAGCGAGCAGGATAATTGGCGATCCAAACTCTCCACTTCAATTGAAGAGACATTTCTATAAGATATTTGTAAGACCTGCCATACTGTATGGTATACAATGTGCTTATAAATATTATAAAAATAAAAAGTAAACAAAAAAACATATATGGTGTAGATTGTGAAAAGATGATCAGAAGATAGTGTGCATAAGGATGGGATGGGAATGTTAAGATGGATGAGGGGAATAACAAGAAAGTATAAAATTTGGAGCAAGTACATAAGAGGAAATTTGAGAGTGACATATATAAAGGAAAAACTTACAGAATGTTGAGATGGTTTGCACATGCCCGTCAGATGTCAAAAACAGGCCTTGTACAAAGGATTGAGAATTTACAAGCACAAGAAAGTAGGAGAAGGGGAAGACCAGAGAAGATCTAGAAGGAAGTCTTGAGAAGTGACATGAAGAACTGCTAAGTTAAGGAGAGCTTAGCGTTGAATAGAAACGAGTAGAGAAATAGAACTCGCAAAGTCAACTCCAAATAGATGAGAGAAGGCTATGATGAAGATGACGACGATGGTATGTGTGTGAGGGTGTGTGTCAATGTTACCTAGGCACTTCTACTTTGGGGAATTTTGTCATGCCGACACTTTGAAGCGCTTCAGCACTCCTCAACACGACACGACACTTCTAGAAATGTACGAAAAAATACTACTTGATGCCATCAAAGTGTGCCTAGTTTCAACATTATAAAATGATTTGCTAGTTTAGGGGCAACCATCCAAAGTCAATAAATTAAAAATGAAAAGGCTTGGGTGCTTGAAAACCATTTGTAAAACATGTGAGATTAGTAAATTATAAGTGAAAAGACTTGAGTTTTGAAAATCAGTTAAATACATGACGTACTTTATTATGCATACTCTTCCTCTTTTCATCAGTAGGTTCTTCTTTTAGCTCTCTAGGATTCTCTTTAGTTTTATTTCACTATATTTATTTTATTTATTTGAAGCTGTGCCGCTATGTTTGACTTTTCAGATATTTCCGTGCCAGATACTTACACACCTTAACACTTGGCACATGTGCCATTAGTCAAGGTAACACTGGGGTGTTGGCACGCAAGTAGTCTAACACTTGTTAGAAAGTCCACTTTTTTATGGATTGTATTTAATATTTTAATCATTCAGAATCCCAAGTGAGTTTGTGTGTGTGTGTCTATCGGTGTCTATCGGCAAACAATCTGGCACTTGTTGAAGAGTCCAAGTTGTGATGGATTTGGATATAACCATTCAGAACCCAAGTGAAAGAGTAACTCTAGGTAATGTGGGTCCTGAATTTAAAGGGATGACAGCAGCTATGACTTCAAAGGCAACAAACCACAGGTTCCATTTACTAAGTGAACCTCACAATCACCAGAGTCGAGCATTATCTAACTAAATAAGGGTTACTAACTGTTGGTTTATGTTTAGCAAATGGAACTCGCTATTTTTTACCTTCTAAACCAGTGCTGTCGGCAATCCTGGATTCAAATGGGTAGTGTCACCCCTCTTATCAAGGGTAAAATCGTGTATTCTACTTACTACAGGGCTTGCAATCTCTTACTAGTATTCCAAGTGAAGATATTCCGGCACATAAAGGTTACTACCAAGGGATCTGTAGAATGCTTTATTCCACAATGCCAGTGCAAGAATATATATATATATATATATATATATATATATATATGTGTGTGTGTGTGTGTGTGTGTGTGTGTGTGTGTGTTGCACAGTACGCTTATCAACACCACACCACACCACACCAGAAGGCAATTGGGATGAATTTATGTCTAATAAAATTTATCTAACTGCATTTGGGGGTGGAAATACAAACCAAACAACTGTTGAATTTGTATTATAGGCCCATTTCCTAATGAGGTGAATTAAATTTTGTCCCATTTGTGAAAAGGAGGCCATTCAAACAGGCACTAAAACTCGAAGAATCCAGCTGCCAGAACAAATCTCACAGCTCAGCTCAGCTCTACGTGATTTCACGAGTCCCGCAAACTAAACCCATTGATGTATGGATTAACCCATTTATAAGACTGCTTTGAAATATATCAATTTTACTAAATTAAACCTTCCTAAATTCACTGTAAGTCCACATGAACTGCCAACTGATTTGGTAAAACCATTAGATAATTTCAGCTATTTCTCCTTAATTTCACTCAAACCCATAAGATAATTTAGGCTGTTTTTCTCTTAATTTCAGTATGCAGCAAATGAAGTGAAGAGGAATCTAACAATTATCGTCAATTGCGGAGCTTCGGATGAGATTCTAGTAGCCGGATTTAATTGTATGTTTAAATTAAGTGAAAATGTCCACCGAGGAAAATGATAAAACTAGGTTTAGCAAAACGATACCTTCTCAGTAGAACTGATTTCAGTTGCTACATTAGAAACAGCTAAACGAAAATGAGATCTTCCCTCTCTAACCCTAATTCCTGTCCCTCTATGAAGATTCCTCCCATAAATACTACCTGTGGAAACATAAAACACAGTTACATTTATGCGGATAAACAACTAGAGCTGTTTTTTTCCCCTAAAATCTGATAAAATTGGACATTAGAGGAAGTACAATAAGATAGAGTCTCAGAATTTAAACAAAGACACAGGAGATTTTTTTTTCTGTTTTCCTCATTTTACCTTTAGAAGACGCGAGTGGTGGAATTGAATGCTTAGGGGAAGAAGAAGAAGAAGAAGAAGAAGAAGAAGAGGGGATTCTGGAAGCCAAGAAAGCAGGAGAAGAGATTCCAAGCAGTCCCGTCATGGTTGGGTTTTCGTTACAACGTTCACATGGGTATTGGTTTTTGTTCAAGATGTGGATAAGAAAGAGGATAGCGTCTCGCTCGCGATTCTGAGAGTTGCACGCTTACACTTGCTAAACTTGACCAACGGCTTATATTACAGCACACCAAAGTGGAGAGGATCAATTAAATTGTGCAGCGAGGGCTGTAAACGGGCCGGTTGAACCGATATCCGACCGTATTGGCCGGATATTGGCCTACACCCAGCCCAAAAAAGTTGTATTTTCTATCAAGTAAATCAGTCTCGGTATCCGGACCAAGCTAAACATGTTACAACTCGAAACAATCTGGGCCAGGCTTGAGTTAAGTGTTCCAACACCTGGCCCACACCTAGCCCGGATATATCTATATATATACTTATCCTTTTAAATTTATAAAAAAAAAAATTCTTTTAATTAAATGTAAATTACTTAAATGCCCTCAAATTAATCATTGTCCATTATAACCATTGCCCTTGTCCATTATAACCATTGTTCGGTATAACTATTGTGCAATTGATGTCTTATAATCACTGTGCAGCAAACTAAAATAAAATATTTTAATAAAAGTATGTTCCTGAGCCTCTATAATGTTAATATAATTATTTAATTAAATTTTTAACCTTCTTCAAACTTTTATTAGAAAAAAAGAGTCAAATTAAATTTTGTTAGAAAAAATAGCTGAAAAAAATAGTCCCAAAAAAATAGCTCAACTAAAGTTTATTAGAAAACTAAACCCCCTAGTAAGGGCGGGGCTTGGTTTGAAATGCCTGATCAGGAGTTAGGCCGAGCTGAAAATTTTGGAAACCCGACCCGAATAGATTAGGGTCGGGTTGAACCCCAGTCGAGCCCTGATCTGGCCCATTGAGAGCCCTAAATGACACTAACTTTTGAGTCGGGTCTATCTTGATCTGAAAAAAATATGTCCAATGGAGTCTGATCAACCTGATGTTTCTAGGCAATATAAAGGGATTAAAAAGGTTTAGGAGATTTTGAATAAGGGTAGATCAATATGATTGGGAATCAGGAAGTGATCTCCTAACTCGAGTCATGAGGCATTCGCTCATAACTCGAGTTTTTATTGGTTAAATAAATTGCTATAACATGCAAGCAATAATAATTCAAGTGATGGATTTATGTCTCATGACTCGAGTGTTACAGTCATCTGGATTTATGTCTCATGACTCGAGTGTTACAGTCATCACGGTAAAGATGCATGATGAAAAGTTGGATATAGAAGCCTTGACAAGACACTTTTGAAGTCATTTTCAGCTGTGACCTAAGAGTAGGCTCAGCCGCACCACCCGATGTGTGAGCCACCAAAGAAGCAAGGTATTTCAGTGAGTGGCTGGATCACGGCAATAGATAAGATATTAGAAAGGGTCAGCCTCCCAATGGAGCAGAGGAGACAGTTAGGATAACAAATTAACGTTGCATCATGATCTAAAGATCTCTTGATGGCATTTGATTGTTTTGGCTAAGATGTTAGAGATTGTTTTACGACCCAATCTTTTGCACCATAAATCTTGAGATTATAGGCATTAAATCCCACGGAGCACATAATAGTTTTACATGACACATAGCCTGAGTACCAAGAGTGCCACATGAGAGGTGGCATGGGGAGAGTTCTAACGTGTATTCAATTGAGGAGAAGGGGGAAACGAATGTACCAACTGCGTGAAACTTTTATGGTTCAGAGTAAGAATCAGTTGAGCATCATTTCGTTAGATGTAAATTTGCAAGATGGATTCTAAATTCGTTTTTAGGACTAATTATTATGGGCGGTAAAGTGGTCTGCATATTTATGTTACTTGAGGATGCATATAGACTTTTAATGCATGGAAGTCCATGCACATTGCCAAGTCACACAGATGTGTAGACTACTTTATGGCCGGTGATGTGTGGTCCACCCATTGTAGACAAACTTGTCCGAAAGATGCTCCTTGCAAAAATCTAGTAACTGAATCTTTGAAAAGAAATTTCATATCAAACTCCTTTAACTCTTAAGCACCTCCTTGTTTCGGTCCCATCTACTTTTGATGCTTTACTAGAATTACAGCTATAATTTGATAAAAATATAAAAGAAAAATGGTCTAAAGCTATAGAGTAATGAAATTGTTGGGTGGCTTATCAACAACCTTCGGCTAATATGGCGCTGGGGGCTACTGATACTGGTGAAAGTAGGGCACAACAGATTTCAGGGACCCAAGTCTGAAAAGCCAGCTAACTGGCGTTAAGAGATGTGTGGATGCCCCTGGCTACGATCAACATGGGAAGAAGGAAGAGTCAGCCAATTCAGAGTCGCAAGTCGTAACCATGGGCACGTTTGAATGCCCGCATCCTATAACACGTTAGGGCCACCTTAACGTGTAAGCAGGGTAAGATGCATAACACATTATTGGTTAATGTTTCGGACTTTTTTATGGTGTGTTTGAATGGTTGTTGCCAAATGTGTATTGCTTTGAAAACGGGTAAGATTGTGCATTTGTTCATCAACACGTTTGGGCTGGTGAGTTACGGCGCTTAAGGATGTGTATGTCATAGCTCTCTGCTAGCCTCTTCCACAACACAGCTCGCATGCTTTAGTTGGTTTTCATTCTCTTTTTTAATTCCTTGCAAATGAGGATTTACCTGTTCTAATAGCAACCTCCTTGCTCTCTACTAACTCCTTACCAAAGCAAATATATTTGCTCTGACAAGGATTGAGTAGAGAGGAGGGTAGAACTTCTAAACAGGTTACTCTTGCATAAAATCTTGTTATGCAAGGAGTTATTAAGGAGAAGGGATAACTGCTAAAACAGGTAACAGGATGTTAGCAAAGAAGATGGGAACCTGCAAAAGTAGGTGAACTCTACTATAGCATGGGCTAGCAAAGAGCTATGACATACACAACCTAAATGATTAAAAGAGCATGGTTGTCGATTAGAGGTGTATCACTTGCAAGGTTCGCAGCAAAGTAAGCAAACGTCAATTGAAATGGTAAATCAACCGATTGCTAAGTAAAAATTAGGGAAAAAGAAGGATTGTAGAAAGGGCACACCTAAACCAGAACAAATGCAGCAAGGGTATAGGAAGAGATATTATAGGAAAAGAAGAAGAAGATGGAGATCAGGAGATCTTTATCTCCTCATCAATTCTCTTCAAGCACTTGATAGTGAAAAGAGATCAAGCATATCTCAGTTGCTCCTCAAGTTTCTTCAGCACTCCCAAAAGGAACCCTCCCAAACAGTGGAGATTCTCCTCTGTTTGCTTTGCTATCTGGAGGATGAACCTACCATTGAAGCAGGACTAGCCTGGAGCAAGGCCCCTCAGGCAGCAACCTTGGGCCCCCGAATTTTTGGGGTCCCCTATTCTTATAAGTCATTATGGGCTACTAGTTAATATAATTTTCAATATACTAATAAAGCAAATTAGGTCAATGGGTTGGTTGGTTAAGCTACTTTTGTTAGTTTTACTTTTTACCCAATAGGTTATGGGTTCAACTCTTTTTAGACCTCATACTTGCTTTTCTTTTTAATGGGTCTCTATTGGGTCAAGTCATTTGCCTCATTGGGCCAGGCCGGCCATATATATTGACCCAGTGAATTCTCTGACCCCATATTGATTAGTACGGATTTGTTTGACCGAACCCTTTATATATACAAAATTTTCCTTATTAAATGATCCAACTTAAAATAACGATCATGAGCTCGTTACAGCTCAATTTTTCGCAAATGACCTATCAATTTGGATCTACTTGACGAGAGTTATCCAATGAACTTATTTATGGAACCTTTGAGACTGTTAAAGTGCTAAAAAATGTCAAGAAAAATTCAATGATAGTTAAAGTGCTAAAAATGTCACAATGTTATTAGTTTGGTTACTCGATCCGTGGGGTATATTCTATTATTTAGCTTTTCCCTTTTTCTATTTCATTTTCTTTTAGTATATATTTTCGTTAACTTATTAGTTGCATTTTTAAATTATAATCAATAGCATAGTGACATATTTCATTTTCGGTAATTTTTCGGTGGGGGGTCCCTTCGGTACATTTCGGATTAATTTTGATATATTTCGGATTAATTTCGGGAAAATTTCAGGGATCAAAAATATATAAAACAATATATTTAAGTAATTGTGCTAAGCACTGAAGCTTAAGCATAAAGTTAGAAGGCATATAGAAAAAGTATATTTTTTTTGCTAAGTAGCTTTAGTCCCACGTCGTTGGGGAGAGAATTATGGACACTCCAACCCCTCTATATAATAGGTTCTTGCTTCAACTCTACACTTAAGCAATGCATAGCAGGTGACTGGTGAGCAAAGAGTCAACTTTGCTTTTGCCATTTATCAGTAAATTATTAATATAAAAAATAAAATTCCTTAAATTTTATTTTTTATATTAACAAAATTTACCAAAAAAATCAAAATTTCTTAAATTTTCGAAAAGTACCAAAATTTCTTCGAAAGTTTCGTTTGACCTCCATTTCGCCATTTTTTACGAAATTTCAGCAAAATTTGTCACTATGATCAATAGAATGAAATATGCAGATATTCATAATCTAGGAACAATTATAATGACAATTTTCAATTTTGGTAATATTTCGATATTTCGAAAAAAAAATTATAAAGCTTGGAGAAAATTTCGAAGAGTACAAATAATATTTATAAATATGCAAAATCGACTAAAATTAAAAGAAAATTTATTAAATTTGATAAAATTTTACTAATTTCACCGAAATTAATGAAATTTGATAATTTCGAAAATTTCACTGAAAGTTACGTCCAACTTCTATTTCAATAAATTTCAACGAAATTTTGAAAAATATCGAAGAAATTTGTCACTATGATATAGGAGAAATGAGTATTATTATATTTGTTAAAAACGGTTGTGGCAAAAATAAAATTTGGATTAATATGAAGGAGGGCCCCATTTTAGGAACTCGCTTTGGGCCCCAAAATCTCAAGGTCGGCCCTGCCTTAAAGATCCTCCGGAACAAACCCTCCACTACTTGCATCTACAACTTTTATGAGGCTTTTGGGGAGGAGGAATGTCACGACCCAGAATCCTTACCCGACCTCAAGGGCCTAGAATTCCGTGTTATGACACCGCACGCTTGTTAAGGCGATAAGCGGACATACACATAATTCTTATACCGATTTAGCATATGGATCAAGGCATTTAATAGCATCATTTAAAAATAAATTATTCAAGAAAACAACAGCGGAAAACGTAGATGACGTTAATTAAGTGATAAATCCTAACCATGCATCTATAATCGAAAGCAAACAGAGGTTTTACGTAGAATAAAACAGTCCCAACGCAAACCCAAGATTGGTGCTGAAAAATAAAAGTATCTAATAACAAATCTCCCCTGAAAAATAATAAAACTATGACTAAGAATCTCTCAATGCTCAAAGTAATCCGTCGGATCTATTCCCTCGTCCAAATGGTAGCCGACGTCTTCACGCTCTTGAGCCGCATCAGAATGAAGATCCCCATCCTCGTGATGGAAAATCGAGTTCTCACCAAGAATCGTTAGTTTTGGGGAGGTGAGTTTACTCAACACGTAATCAAAGAAGTTGCACAATCGATCCACAATAAAATCCTCAGGTGATCGTGTGCAATCGCTTGAGTTGCGATACATTTTGAAATAAATCAAACAGCTATAAATGATTACAAAAACATCTAAGATCTCATATCTATCATAACAAAACTGAAAAATATAGCATAAAAAGAAAAAGAAGTAACATAAAATGAAAAGACCTGACATAACATGAAATAAATATGATGCATCAAGTTCTGATCTCCTTTTGTGTCTGCTTTGTCGACTTTTCCTATGTGGCATATCTTAAGACTTAATATTGCTCCATACGCCTACACAACGTACTTCACATCCTACCTAATTTTCGTATACGACCTGTGCCAGGGCCGCTGCTCGAGCCTATCACTCGAGGTCCACGTGTAGATAACCACCTAACCTCCATATCATATCGTATACCACCATCCAGCCCGATGTGATTGCATGCATTTAAATCAGTGTCCCCTTACATTCGGGACACTGTCGTATCATATTGTCCTTAAGACCCGTCTTGGCTGCAGACGTTAGATCTTGCGGTGGCACGCAAGACATGGCACGTGTAGAACCTTAATTTGTATTTTGCTGGCCTTCACAACGTAACTTAATTATCCGTATTCGTAGCTTACCTTATCTTACATATCATTTCTTATTGTTTGCTGAAAACTTAATTTGAAGTGAGCCACGGTGCGATAGATTCACAAAATCACGCTTTCCAAGGAACGGGTTCCGTAGTAACCTAGATGTACTTCGTGTGTGACAAATTATACTCCCATAGAGGTGTTGCATCCGTACATGGATGCCTACATTCCAAGTTCCACGTGGACCGTGGCAGAACCCCACCATGTGAAGGCTTAAAAGTCGTGTGACATAGCTTATTTCTTTTTAATTGTGCGTATGCCCTATCGTGATTTTTCTATGTGGTGCATGCTATATGATGAAAGGACTAACTTGGCCTAAAGAAACTATTTCACCTTACATACTTGTGAATATAAAATAATAATTAACATTTGAACAGAACAGATATTTCATACAAAAAAAAATTGTGAAGAAACCTTCTATGGGCCGTCAGATTACTGATCGGGCCTTCTGTTTTTAAAGTTTCATAATATTTGTGCAGTCTTAGTATCGACACCTTTTACTAATTTGACCTAAGAGTGTTTCAATGTGGCAGTCAAATGATCCACTTAGCCTAGTTATACAAGGGTTAATATCCCTCACTAAATTTTCCAATTTCTGAGCCTCAAAGCGCGTCCTAGAAATTTTAGTGACACTTTCTGATCCATTAGATTACATTGAGTTACTATTGAGATCGTTTTAAAGTTGGTCCTATGGGCCACTTGCGCCTTAATTCTCAAAAATTAAGGGTCAAAGGTAACCCATGTATTATTCCATGTGGCACCTAAGGCTAAAATAAGAAGGCACGAACTTTGAGTCATTTATCCTCTAATTTGAACCATTGGATGGTTAGACAATAAAATTTTACCTAAGGTTGATTCTTTTGTCCCGATCCCAATTCGATCTCTAGCACACTAGATCTTCCAGTCAACGTTTTACAAGATCTAGCAGTCAAGTGCACACTTAGTGTACCTACCATGTGTCGATCAGATTGAATAGATCTGAACCATCAGATATTTAAGAAAAATGATTCTAAGGTATTAGGTCGTTGGGCCCAATTTATTTTGACCTCTAAGGTCTCAAATCTAAGGGTCAAATCCTTCATGTTCACTGATCTCTAAATAGCCTTTTAATTTTCTTGATTTGTGGGCCAAATTCTCGAGTTCTGAACCATTAGATGTCTCGAGGATTTCAATTTGTGGAGATGGTCCATCTACATTCTATTTCTTAGGTTGGGCCCACCGGTCCAACCTTGAATCTATTCATTTGAAATCAATGGTGCTAAAGGATGGTTGCACCAAAGTATTCATATCGGTAAAATTCTTCAAAGTGCCCAACTACAATAGTTGGCACGGCAAGTTATCACCGGCATTGTCGGCGTTTAGTTGGGCGATCCCGAAATATATCTTATCTTTCTTGTGAAATTGTGGAGAAGAAGAGCTCTCTCTCTCTCTCTCTCTCCACTGTAAACACCTATATAAGCAATACAAGACACTATATATATTCATTTTATATCTATATATATCAGGGGCAACTATTATATGTCCATGTATAGGATTTATGTTATTATACACACCGAAATACATGTATATATATAACTTCTGAATACCTAAATAAGATAAATAGATATTCATTTAATATATATATATATATATATATATATATATATATATATATATATATATATATATATATTTATTCTTATTATTATTAAAATAAAAAGTTGAATATTTTAAGATGGGTAGAGCCCACTTGTTGGATGACTGTCGCTTTAGCGATGCGTTTTCGATGGTGGGTCGGCGGGTGCTAGGCTGGTTGGATGCGAGAGAAAGAAAGAGATTATCACAACATTAATGGTGCCGAGATGTTGGTAGAGAAGGAACAAGTGGCGGAGATAGATGGAGGAGGAAGAAGCTAGGGATATGAGAGTTTATAGAGAGAAGATGAAGACTTAATTTGGGCATGGTTTGCCAAAAAGGCAAGAGTTCAAAGACCCAAATTCCCTTCTAAAATTAGGGAATCATGGGGCATAAAAGGCTAGTTTTTTATTCCTAAAATATAATATATTGCTAGCTAGTAACCGGGTCCAACTAAAATTATCAAGTTTCTACACTAATGATTGTGTGTGTGGATTGGGTTAGAGTGTGGAGCACTCACACGGGGCTTGGTGATTCATGACATCTAAAGCCATTGAATGCCCATCCTATGATCCGGGTCATAACAAGGGAAGTGTACAATACCCTCCACAATATTGCTGAGAATTTCGTTAAGAATCGTCTGTGAAGAAGATGCGTGGAGAATCTCTTACGAAAAACTCCTCTAGAGGAGAAGTCTCCAAAGAAAGAGAAATCCAGCTCCAAAAAAAAGAATGTTAGAAATAAGCGCGTCGTCATGAGCCCTTATGAGGGGATAGGCTCGTAATGCTTATCTCTTACGAGTCATCCAAAAATACCCCTAATGCATTTTACATTAATCAGTATCAAACAACTTAAATTTGTCAATAACACGTGCGAAGACTCGAAAATGCGGAAGATAGCTCAAAATTGGGCTGTCAAACGTACCCCATGTAACCATTCATACATGCAAAATAGCTAGGGTACCATGCCCTACTAGTGCGGCAATCATAGTAACCAAGTTGGGATTCAGCTATCGTCCAGTGAGGTGTCAGTTCGGTTTAGATCGGATGAATTTGGCAGTCAGAAAAAAGACCGGTAAAAATTCAGAGTAATAATTATTAAAATATGAAAAATATATGTTAACCAATTTAAAATGTCTTTAACTAATAAATAAGCATCGGGGTGCTTATTTATTAAGAACTAAACTAATATGAAACATGTATCATAATGATAAAAATTCAAAAAACCCGTCAACTACAGGAAAAATACGTAAAACATTCGAAGACAAATCAAGCAAATATTCAACAAAAAGTATGGCCGATCACCTATTCGGAGTATTTTTCCAAAATTTGATTAATTCGGAGAATTTTGTTACAGAGACTACAATTACACACGACACCACCCTCCTCTCCAAACTTATTTATACGAAAAACGCATACCCGTTTGAAACAACTCTCACACGCTAAATATCTCCATATCCTCCTTGAAAGCAGGCATGGCCGCTTCAGCCAAAGAAACCAGAACCTTAAATCCATCTTTCTTACCTTCATTGGCAGAAGAGTAAGGCAAGAAAAAGCAAGGCTCAACACTCCCAAGCAAGTTCCAAGAAAGCGGGAGAACCGTGACAGGACCTCCCCATCCAAAATCAACCGTCGAATGTCCCAGGTGTCTCCAATCCGTGAACCCACTCACTCCTTTGCCAGCCGTGATCCCCTCCGCATAGTGAAGTTCCTGAAAGTCGAGGAAAGACCGCACATACTCTTCGGTGATGTCACGTTTGCTCTTCTTGATCAGCTCTGCTGTCTGCCACACAGGTTGTTCCACCAGCTCTTTCGCGCTCAGCTGCACGTACATTGTGACACAGCCATTGCCCCAGTATCCGAGGGGAAGGGCTGGTTTTAACTGCCTTCGTATGTTTGTTGAATAGGCGAATTTAACCTTTTCATTGCCCGGAATGCCTGCTGCCTTAACCCTGTTTCGTGAGCAACAAAGAAAGAGCATAGTTAATGAGATTAAGGGACATTGAAGCATCAATAAAAAGTGAAGCACCACTTCATTGTTGTAATGCTTAAATTTGTTACATTGCGATCTAATGAGGAGATCACAAGTAGACATTGACATTTTTTTACTGACATGGGGCCAATATCTCCCACTTATATGCCAAGTGGCGGTGGTGCCCATCTTTGATCAATACAAGCAGTCCACCTAGCAGCTCGCTATTGGCACAAATCTCAGATAAACATATGGGGACTGGAACCATCCAATGGGCCCTTAGAATACAAATGGGGAAGCAATAGCTTAATCGATAAGTTCTGTCATATTCCATTAAGATATTGCTGTCAAGTCTCCCCTCATCTACCATTTGTATTCTAATCTGTCAAGTCTCCCCCCATCTACCATTTGTATTCTAATCTTGCAAGTCCTCCCCATCTACCGATGGGGCAGAAATAGCCTAATCGATAAGTTTTCTGTCATATTCCATTAAGCTACTGCAGCCCTTCTGTCAAGTCTCCCCCCATTTTTTTCTGTACCTTTTTGGCTTTGGTTTATATATATATATATTCCCCTCTTATAAGTGGGCCAATCTCAGCCAAAGCTATGAGGAAATCAAAGAAACATAGGCCTAAGCTGAACTCATTGGTGCCTGTACATAAGAGGTTGACAGTAGAGGTGGCAACAGGTGGGACTTGGGCCTGAAAAGGCCCCCTTACAATCTTGAATAAAATTTTATGAATTAGTATTAAGAAAGCAACATCAGTGACTCTGAATCACCATATGTATCATTTCATCGGCGCACCATAATATATATATTCTTTATGCAAGATATTCCGAAGAATATTTATCTTTTATTCAAAGCAGCCAAATGCCATCTAAAATTAACGGCTTACATGTAAATCCAACATATTAGGATGGAGACAATATTTTAACCCAATCTTTTCCACTACAGATCTTGAGATAATGGGCGTCAAATCATACTAAACACATATGTGAGCATCTCCAGTGGGATTGATACCAACTCAAAGGTATCAACTCAAATCTTCCAGTATTTGCGCAACCAGTTGGAACAAAGCAACAGACCAAAGAAAACGGATCATATATGCCGCCCACGTAGCACAATTTTATCATGCGTGCCGCTTGTTGCGAAGACCTAAACATGTCTATAGCGGTTGACTGACCACTAGAGCTCTGGTGTGTGAGACATCTGTGATCTGTTTTCTTCTGGAAAATTTGTAAGATCTAAGATGGCATTTTCTGAAAGTGACAAACTCAAACTAGGACTTTGAAATTACCAAATCCAAGATGCAATTACCCCAACCGTCTTTACTTCCACCCAACTTATGAAATGACAAAAATATCCTGGATTGGCGGAAACACCCACCTAAATTTGACCGAATCGGATGGGTTTTGAGAGACTGAATTGGACTGAACCCATGACAATCAATCATGCAAGCACAAAAAAGATCAAATCGGATTGATGAGAGACGAAATCGGCCTTAAAAGACCTCCATGGTCAGAGACTGAATCAGTCACTCCGATGCATTTTCTAATACCCAAAATGTCCCGCAATAGTTGTGTGGATGCCAAAAATGGCACAATTCTGCCCCCGGACCCCATCCCAATAAGAACATGACCAAGTAGTGATATCACGAAACAGTCTCTGACAGACTACTTCAGTTTCTAAGAGACCGAACTCATCTATAACAGACCATAACGATCTGTCAAAGATCGTTCAAGTATATCATAGATAGGCCTGACCTCTTAGAGACCGAACCAGACTCTAAGAGACCGTTCCGGTCTCTTACAGATATGAGTTTAGTCTCTCGAAGACTTCCTGGTCCTATGAAGAACCTAAATTGGTATTTTGAGCAAGGAAATTTCAATTTTTGACAAAAAATGAAGGCGATTTGGCCATTTTACAGGTTCAGTGGAAGTTACGGTTAGGGTAGTTAGATCCTGAATATGATTATTTCAAACTTTATCTTGATGACTTCGACAACTTTCGAAAACGAGATCATGGATCTGGCAAATTTTCCTTCTTTATGAAAGGAAATGGGATATGGAGACCCTACCAACTCTTGCGCAACTGGTCTACTGAAAACCTATCACCAAGAAGAACAAGATCAACTGGTTGACCAATGGAAGTATGCTCTCCTCAAATTTGATTTAGATGGTGGAGGCTGTTGTACACATAAATCTATAACCAATGCTTAAAGCTGCATTCTTACCAGTCAACCTCTCATTCACAAGGTACATGAGAGGGGAGAATTATGTGCACGGCAGCCCATCTACAACATTTGCATCTTGTGTAATATTGATCAGCTGGGATCATGAGCTAAAATCCCCTGTACTTATCGTCCAGCACCAAAACCGATATGTATCTACCTATACATGTTGGTTGCGGATGATACATTGGTATGTATCGGCTGATACATAGAAAAAATATATATAGGTCAATCCATTCAATGTATCCACCGGATCCGGTCCGAAGCCATTTGGTCCAGAACTGTGAGCCATGGCTGGGATACAGTAGTAGTAAATTAAGAACCAAACCCAGTTGGGCTCCATTCCCACTTGGGATACAACTTAAAAGTACATAGCAAATTAAGAAAGCTTGATGAAGACACTGAACCCGCTATTAATTAGGCCGCGTACCTGGCGCGCCAAATGAAGGCACCCAAAGCTTCGAAGGTAGTAAAATTGGAGCCCGACGACTCCTCCCTAAGAAGCGCCTTGTAACGCTCCAAGCTCTCGTCCCTCACGTGAAAGCACCCGCGTAGAATACGGTACGCGGGCGTAGAATACGGAGAGAACTCTTTGTCCAAATGAAGAAACTCACCAAAAGGTACCTCCACCCGAGGTGGATCTCTCGGTCCGAGCAGACCCAGCCGGTCCCAAACCGGCTGGACCGACGGCTCGGTCGCTCCGCGAGCAAACTCAGCGACTGAGTTGAAAAACAGAGTGGATCCCATCCCATCGCACATCGAATGGTAGAACGAGACCCCGAGGCTGAACCCGCCGCACGCGAAGAGCGTGATCTGGATCACGAGCGGGTGCGCGAGCTGTTCGCCTGATGCGGGATCGGGCACGAGGCGTTCGAGGAAATCGGCCCCAGGGTCATCGAGGTAGTTGACCGATGCGAGAGAGAGGTCAGCAGAGGCGCGGATGATGCGCACGCCTTGCCCCGCGGCGCAGGATAGCTCGAGGCGATTGGTTTGGGGGTCGCAACGGAGAGTGCCGGCTACTGGGTAGTAGTGCACGAGGGCCTTTGAGAGGGCTTGGGAGACGACGTGGACGGGGTCGGCGGGAGGGGGAGAGGAGGGGTTGGGGTTAGCGTACGCACGGAGCGTACGGAAATTGACCTGGACGTTGCGGTCGTTGTCGAGGTGAGAAAGGGGTAGGATATGGGAGTCTTGGTTTTGGGATTGGTCGAAGGGGGAGTGGGAGGGGTAGACGAGAGACGTCTCTAATAGCTTCACTTCCATTGATTTGCTCTGTTTTGATGGTGGCTATGCTGTGTCCATTTATATGGACTATGGAGTTGTTTTGGTTGGCACCCCACCAACCACCGATTCGATGGGGGAGACTTTTGAGACTCGGAGCTGGAAGCTCCACATGCAGCATGCCGCCTCCTCACCTACCACTCTTTCGACTGCAGGTTTAAAGAGTTGTGTTCATGGGTCAAAAAATCGTCCCATACCGATATGTATCAGTTTTGGATCCGAGCGATACGATATATTGTTTATATATCGTACACTCTAAAAAATAGGATAATTATCATCTGATACAGGTAATATATCGTCCGTATCGGATGATACTTTGAAATTATCGGGCGATAATTTTAAATTATCGTTCGATAATTTAATTTTTAATTTTTTGAAATATATATATATATATATATATATATATATATATATATATATATATATATATATATATATATATATATCAAAACAATCGCTATTTTAAGTTAGCGAACGCTAACATATCGCAGCGGCCGCTAATTTAAAAAATAATAATAATAAAATAAATAATATATATATATATATTTTTTAAGATAACAGTATGTTAGCGGCCACTATCTTAAGTTAGCAGCCTGTCACGGGGTCGCACTTCCGCAACCTCGGTCCGTCTTAACGACCTCATTCGCTAGGTCACCTTACGATACCAAGCGTCATGAGGCGTCCTTGATACGCTTTTAACTCAGCGTGCTTCGCTACCGTGTGCAATGAAGCCAACCCATCTGCACATCAGCTCTGGTACCACCCGCCTAGAGGACGGGAACTCCCCCAATGTGGTTACCTCTGTTTCATGGCCTACCACCCGGCTCATCGTGCCCCTTACAACACGTCAATCTGCATCGCTGTGCTAAACTTGGCCTGCTCAAGCTTCACCCTGTGCACTGCACTAGTACCTCGCTCGCCTACCGAACCAAGCCCACAGCCTTGTGCCTCGCGCTCGCGTGCCCAACTGAGTCTCATGCAGCTTGCCTGCGTGTGCGCTCCGAATTACTAGCACACGTTCATCTTTAGCCCACATGTTGTCGTGCTCAACTGAGTCTCACGCAGCGCCTTGGTGTTCTCACGCGAGGTTGCCCTTGTATGCTGCCATGACAACGTAGTCGAGCCATACATCAACCTCACCCGGGTTCCACACGGCATCGCTGCGTCGACGTCCTAGGCCCACCCTTTCAGGCCTAGGAAACACTTACGCCCCCTCTGGCAACGCAAGGCCTCATGTGCGGGGGAATAGCTCTCAAGCTCCCTTCCCCTATATAAGGGTAAAACAGGCATTCAGCCAGAATGGCAAGAGAACCTCAAACCCCTTGGTTTGACATACCGCAACGCCTCATGCATCGCTAGCCCACCTTGGCTATGTCGCGACCATGACGCTCCGCGTCCTACCCCATGTGACCGTGTCGCGTCCTCGCAGCGCGACCACGTCGCAAGGCCAACATGGCCTCATGTCGCGTGCCGTCCTGACACCACATGTCTTGCCACACGCACCATACCGCAAGCTCGAGTATTGGCCCCGTCACAAGCCGCTAACTTATACAAATAATAATAATAATAATAATAAATAAATAAATAAATAATTTTTTTTTTTAAAGATAGCAGTATGTTAACAGCCGCTATCTTATGTTAGCAGCCGCTAACTTAAAAATAATAATAATAATAAATAAATAAATAAATAAAATAAAATATTTTAAGATAGCGGTATGTTAGTGGCCACTAACTAAAAAAAAAATTTTAAATAATTAAAAATTAAAAAAAAAAAATTTAATTAAATAACGGTATATTAGCGGTTAAGATAGCGGCCGATATCTTAAAATATCAGCCGCTATCTTAAGGTAGCGGCCGATATCCTAAGATATCGCCCGTTCTCTGAATTATACCAAAAAAAATATATTGAATCGATATATTGAATGTATCAGATAATACGCGATGTGTATCGTCTTGAAGGTCAGGACGATGCGTATTGGTTTTCCGATTTTTTGACCCTTGGTTGTGTTGTGTTTCTCGACGCTTTAAAGTAAACGAGATCGAATGATTGGCTGCATCCGTCTAGTTTAAACAATGTGTTGCTGACTTTACAATTAGACATTTTACAAGAGCCACCATCAATCTTCTTACAATTATATTTTTTCGCACCAACTGTCTAAGTAGCGATTTCACCCATTCAATCACAAAACATAGAGGGGAGTCATTGCTTGCACACGTATTTTAAGTGATTATCCTAAATTAATAAAAAAATTAGATATTAACTTTTTGAAAAAAGGCTAAGTTTCCCTTATAATTGCACAGACAGTATACAGAGACAGAGAGAAAGAACTCGTGTAGAGAGAAAAAGAGAACAGTGTAGAGAGACAGGATTTTGAATTTGGTGATTCGATTTAAGTACATATAAAATTCATTCTTGCAACTTGTTATGGAATTAATTTTTCGCATGCCAAATTTCATATACACAAAGGCAAATATTAAGCGTTGGATCTCATAATCTTGCCATTGTCTTCAGGCCAAGATCTCATAATCTTGCCATATCTCATTAATCGAAGGGGTATAATATGCAGCATACCTTAATAAAAGAATCATAATTAATTAATTTGATACAAGAAAAGAATTATTACAAAGATCAACATAAACTTTTGGACGAGAGAAAAAAAGAAGTGATAGAAGAATATTTGAAAATAGTTTATTTAAATATTTTTTTTATGGGTGTTGGGATTTATTTACAGTAGCATAGAGGAACAACTTTTTTTTAGAGGTTTTAATGGGATTTTTATAGTTGCAAAGTTTTGATGGATTTTAATGGTGCTTTGAATTTACTTGGTAGTCATTTCTTAGAGAAGACTCTGATCGGGGGAGAAGTCTCTGCTCACTGTAGATGGCTCAGATTAGCTTATTAGTTAGGAAGCGGAGAGAGAGACGGAGAGACAAACATAATTAGGCGTAATTTTTTTCTTGTGATTCAGGTGCAATAACATGAGACATGTACAAGAACAAATTTTGATTAATTTGATGCAATAACTTAAAAAGCGTGTGCAAGTACTGGCTCCCAACATATAGATAACAAACATTAAAAATGAAAGTGTGACTGGTTGAGCAATAGCTTAACTAGTATCTTCTTCCCTTGTGTAAGCAACAAGTCATGGGTTCTTATCCCATGACTGGTTGAGCAACAAGTGTATGCACCTACCCTTTGTGCGGGTCTCTTCTCAGAGTATTGCACCGAATCAGCTCATCTCTACGTGCAATTTGCATAAACACTACATCTGAGTTGTCTATCCTCAAAGGAAAATATATATATATATAAAATGAAGGTGTGGGTTCCATTCTCGTGAGAGTAGGTCCTGGATTCGATTCTCGTCATCCATGCTCTTTCCCACCCTTGTCTTTACAAGGTGATTGGGTTAACTCTCACCAGTATGATTGGTGCTTCTCCAACCTGTCTCAGCCATATGGTCATATAAAAAATAAATAAAAAATAAAAGTTATAAAAAATGGGTAAGGTTATTCTACCAGTTTAATAGAAGTATTACACAATTTTTTCACAGACGAAAACTATTGACTGATTTTAATCAAATGATGGAAATTGTTTTTTGCTCCACTCTTCCTCACAATAGATCTTAAGATCATGGCACGCCTATCAAATGATCAGATGTTAATTCCACATAACACACATGGGCAAAGGAGTTGTCCTTCACTTTTAGTGACATGTGTCATGTGGAATCAACATCTAACTACCTGATAAGCGCACCATGATCTTAAGATCTATCGTGAAAAATATTGGAGCAAAAAGCAATCTCCATCATCCGATCGGAATCATTCAATTGTTTTCTTCCTTGAAAAAATTGTGTGGTACTTACTAATAAATAGGTGAGAATAGTTGTGCCCAAAAAAAATACTATAATCTAATTTGGCTAGTATTACTACCACACCACTTTATTGTACAACCACCTCACTAAGTAAAGGAAAGATATGTTAACTGCTTTGAATCGGATAATAGAGATTGTTTTTCGTCCCAATCTATTGACGACTTTGAATGTGAGAATGGAGATTTTTTTCGTCCTAATCTTCCACATAATAGATCTTGAAATCACGAGCCTACCATCAGACAGTCAAATTTGATTCCACATGGCACAAATCTCAAAAAGTGAGTGTGATTACGTCATACAATCAAAAGTGGTTCAACCTCACTTTTTGGGATGTGTGTCACGTGGATTCAATGTTTTACCATATGATGGGATGCATGTGATCTCAAGATCTATTGTATGAATGATTGGGACGAAAAGCAATCTCTATCATTCACATTGCAATAGTCAAATGATTCTTCCTTTGTCTAAGTGAGGTGACTATAACATAAAGTGGTGTGGTAGTAACACTGATCTTTAATCTTTCCCGCTTAAATAAAGTGATAAAATATGGAAATACTCCTAAAGATTTAAAAGAAATACTTGGTTTTCGGAGACCTGTGTCATATGGAAAACAACATCTAAGCATCTAATTTGAAGGTTATGATCTAAAAAAATTTGATGCAAAGGATTGGCACACAATTTTTATGAAATTTTTATCATTTGATCTAATATCGTCAAAAGGCCATCACCTCATTCAACATTTTTTTTTTTTTTTTGATGAAAATGATTTCATTTTTTCAACCGTATCATTTCAGGCTTGAGGAGGAGGAACTTCCTCTATTGAGACTTTGTCTCAAAGATGAACTTTACTCTTTCATATCACTACAAAATATTGGGATTTTAGCAACGCTAAAAAATCACTAACAGCCTCTAAAGGTTTTCGCGGCGGTTGACTCAACCGCCATCGGGAAAGATATTAGCGGCAGCTATTAGCCACTGCTATTGACTTTTACTAGCGGTCAGAACCGTCAAAGATATTAGCATTGTTTCAAAGAATTATTCATGAAGTGGCGGGGATAAAATTTAATTTTACCGGCAATTTTTGCAGAACCGCCATTAAAAATATGGCACTTTCAGAAAAAGGGCTGCTACTAATCCGCCACCAAGTAATGAATATCTCCAATTACGTACTACTGAAAATCGTTGACTGCTTTGCATCGGACGATGGATATCGTTCTTCATTCCAATCTTCTACACAACTGATCTTGAGATTGTGAGAATATCATCATGTAGTCAATTTTTAATTCCACATGGCAGACATCCCATAAAGTGACTTGTGAGCATTATGTGTTCCACGTAAGTTTTGGTACACTTTTTTTAAATGTGTGCCACATAGAATAAAATAATAACCGTTCGATGATATAGTCATGATCTCAAGATCAGTTGTGTGAAAGATTTGAATGAAAAATTATCTTCATCGTCTAATTCAAAGCAGTAAATATTTTCAGTTGTACTTAGTGGGGGATAGTCAGTATTTGGTGGGGGTTAGTAGCAGCCCCCTAAAAATATAATCGGTATTTAATGATAAAAAAAGATCATATTAACTTACGATTTAGGGGGTCGATCCAAATGCGGCTTCAGTTAATCCTAATTGTAATTTCTTCACCAAGCCAAAATTTAAGTCAATATCTTAATAAGATTTTTCATGTATATTTAGGAAAAAATAAACTAAACTCAATCTATACATCAAAATTCTAGCAATTTTCTATTGCAACAATCCATTCTTTCACTTACCCATATCTTTGAGAGCAAAATAAATGGAAATTTGCATTTTCGGCCTTACAAATTTGCTTATTTGCAAAAACGGCCCTATAGTTTAAAATTGTGCAAAATAGGCCAGCTCCAAGCCAAGCCATTTCTACTTCAACATTCACCTGTTTTTTCGTTATATATATATATATATATATATATATATATATATATATATATATATATATATATATATATATATGTTTATTTTTCATTTTTTTTATTGTCCATTTTTTCAGTTCCGACTATAATAGCGCTCGCTTATAATTGCGAGTCGTGGTACTCGATATTTTAAGCGCTATCTTGGACGCTATTTTACGATAACGGACGATATTTTATGATTGCGATCGCTAACATATGATAGATTTTAGGATACGAAGAAAAAAAAGAGATTACTGTGTTTATTAGTTAGTGATTTGCTAAAAATATAAGAACACATAAGACATAAGTAAACAAAAAATAATTAATTAATTAAAAAACTCGCTAACATACCGCTATCTTAAGAGTACGGTCACTTATAAAAAAAAAATTCTTTTTTTTTATTTATTTATAAAATATCGACCGATATTTTAATATATCGCCCGCTATCCTAAGATAGCGGCCGATATTAAAAAATAAATAAATAAATAAATAATAAAAATTTAAGATATCTAAAATATCGGCTGATATCTTATCATATCGTCCGATATCTTATCATATCGGCCGATAACTGATAATATCGGCCGATATTATAAGTTATCGGACGATATGATAAGATATCAGCCGATATTATAAGTTATTGGCCGATATTTTAGATATCTTTAAAAAAAAAAAAAAAAAAAAAATTGTAAGTTAGCCGCTAACATACCGCCAACTTAAAAAAAAAAAATTTTTTTTTTTTTTTAAAAATATCTAAAATATCGGCCGATAACTTATAATATCGGACTCGGCCGATAACTTTGAGAGCAAAAATAAATATATCCCCAGCTCCTTTACAAGTTTCTAATACTACCAAAGGTGTTCAGGTCCTTCACAAATTTCTCCTCTTGCTTGACATGTTTCCAGCCATGCTTTAGTCTTGTACAGCCTGTGCCTTCATGATCATTCTCCACTTGTACTCAGCGGTCATCAACCACCTTCTCTGTTGACAAGTCCTGAAACACACAATAAGAAGAAAAGAGCATCACCCTACAATTAAGATGTTTAGTGATACAACTAGCTGAAAGGGGGTTTAATTGGCATCTTTGGAACATGTAATGTGGATTTGAAAGATAGATGACCAGCATGACAAATTTCTTTCCCAATAAATAGAACATGGGATCCATCAGCTATGTGAAATTACAAGGTACTGACACAAGAGATGTCACAGCTGTCTTCAACATGAATTAGGGGTGTCCATGGGTCGAGCCGGGTAGGTTTTGGGTGGGTCATGGTTGGCGAATCCCATGAGCCTAACTCAACCTCACAAAACCGACTTATAAGGTGAGGATTGCCCCAGCTTTATATATAGCCCAAGACTATGATACCTAGGTGATGTGGGACTATCACTCACACCCTCTCATGTTACATTCACAAAGTATATCAAAATGTGCAACTTCGAGTAGTTCGATAGATGGAGGAAAATCACATTTATCGAAAAATCTAAACCAAAGCACAATGTCTATGGTAAAGAAACAAGTGTTTCCATCAAACATTGGAACAGAGATATTGCAGATCAACTTAAGAAGATGATATAATAGTTTAAACTGAGTACATAGTAAACTGAAATCTGTGTATTGATCTTGCGAGACCCAAAGCATGTCACACAATGTGCTAGATATTTTTAGAAGAAACCTGTCAAGGGTCTTGATTGACCAACACTGACTACAAGGCTAACGCACACACAAGCCTTGCCCACGAGCTCAATCCCTTATTGAAATCTATTTTGGGGACATGTGCCATGTTAAAACACCATCTATTCCGTCTTATTTGCAGGCCATGGTCTAAAGATCTTTAGTGTAATAGATTGGCATGGAAAAAGAAACTAGTATACTGATTGAAAAAAAGGAAACTAGTTTGTACTAAAAAGTGATGGTCAAAGAAGGCGCCATCACAATGCACATTGAGATTATTAATACGAAAAGAATAAAACATGGGAGTTTGTATCAACACTTGAAGATGCCAACATATGACAGATGCAAGGAAGCTCCAATGATAATAAAGGTTAAAAATAGACCTTTAGTAGAAAGAACATAAAATTTTTATGGTTATGGCAGTATCAAAAGTAAGGTGACGAGCAAACACAATTCAATTAAATAGATGGCAAAACAAAGAGATGCCCATAATTAAAAGGTAGGATATGGGTTTTAGAAACATCTGAGATAAGAAAAATCCAGGCAAAGGAGGAATCAATCTACAGGGGAAACCTAATACAGCATTTAAGGTAGCTCTAAAAATTGAGCTGCAGTAGACATAGGGATAACGTTGGAAAACCTTTTTCGCAAATGCTTCATCTTCATTATTCATGAAAAAATCTTCACCAACATCCTAAGTTAAAAGGCCATGAAGAATGGCACCATTGTGCAACAAAGTGATGTTGGGTTGGGTCGGTCACTCAACTGGAAGGATGATAATACTGCAACCTTGAGGTCGCAGGTTCAATCCCAGGTTACCCGCAAAAATAAAAGTAACAAAAAAAAATACATAAGAATTTTTGGCGAAAACATTTGTGATTGATTTGTTGATAGAACATTTTAATCCTAGAGAAGTCTTACAAGAGAACAATGAAATCAAACAAAAAGCTCTAAAGATTCAGTTGTTAATAATAGTTTTGAAGGTATTCAGGAAAAAAACAAGAAAAAGCTAACAATGTATTGATGCTAGCATGCTTTCTAGACACAATACCATAGCTGAAACAAATTCCAATCAAGAAGAGTTTAACAAAACACATAATCCATCACTTTCATCCTACAAAATCAGAAAAGATGGTGTTATATAACACCAAAACTACAGAAATTTCTGTTAGTTGATTTTGTTATTATAGCTATGTTATACTGTAAAACAGGTAAATTTGCTAGTACATCCTTCACCTAATAATAGAAATAAAAAATAAAAGGATTAATGGGTGATCACTAGTCCATAGATTCAACTTTAACCTCAACAAGTTTGTCAAAATTTGACTTTCACAGATATTAGGGTCAAAAGTATGTAAAAGTCTGCTTTTAACTAGTTTTGATAACTGAAAGGCTATTATCCCATTAGCTTGATAATCAATTCATGTTGGAAAGCAGAGGCCATCCCTAAGATATAGAACATCGTCCATGTAGGATCTTATACCCGACTAAGTTACCATTCTGACCAAAAACAATTGGTGATGAAAGAGGCACAACTCAATGTTTTAAGGTGTTGGAAGAGCATTTCAAGGGCAGCCCACCCTTGTAAATCTTTTGGGGCATTCTAACATGCGCGACCCAACTATAATTTGGAGTATAATTTACATTATCATTTAAAAAAGAAGTGCATTTAGATGAAACATAAAGAAGGTAGGGAACACAATCCTTACCATAAAATCTTACAATACCATCTAAATTCTGATCATTCCAATACCTAGCGATGCAGCAAAATCAAAAGATATATACTGCAGTGGTGCTGAATTATTATGCCTAATTTAAATACATATCTTCGATTCGTAGTAAGAACATGGGCATTAGTGAATAAAGGAAGCCATACAGTGACAGAAGAGAGACAGCATGCTTAAGACAAACAATTAGATCTTATCTGATCTGGAAATGTTTGCATGTAGAATTTCCTGGCAGGCTAGCTGGCACCCTCCCATTATGGTCAGCTTGCCTGCGATGATTTTCCTTCAATTGGGGGTCTACCCCCTTGCGACTCGACCCCTCAACATGAGATTCAGAAGATGAGTTCTTCCTGCACCGCTCATTGTGACCCGCCAAGCGTCTGCGACAACTCCTCTTAGCTTCATCAAACTCTGATAGCTCGTGGAACCTGCCCAAGTGATGTTGGGTTGGGCCGGTAGCTCAACTGGTAGCTGTATGACTACACATAACAATGTGCAAGTGATTTGGAATTTCCAACTGTTGATTTGGATTAAAAAGGCAATAATATGCCACTGAGTTTTGAATTTCTGGCTTTTATTTTGATTCAAAAAATAAACAAACAGGCAAACAGTAGTGATTTTGACAGTTCTTGATACCAGCAAAAAAGAAGTAAAAAGGTAGACAAAAAGGCATATAAGACACTCAAATCTTCAGCTTATCTAGAATTCGCACTGCCAATATAGTTGTTTGTAGGGCTGGTGACAGAGGTTACAAACTCATCAAAGGACAGCCTATTGTTCAAAAATGTATATCATTCAATCAACTGCTAATCCAACGATTCAAGTACTATAATCTCTAAAAAGTAGGAATATTGACCACTCAAGAACCGATACATATCAGGTAGGCGTATATTTTTAAATAACTTTAAGTTTAAGCTGCTGACTTTATTTTGTCATGACTAACGAGGTTAGTAGTGTTTTAGCCTGATTTGATAAGAAGGATTAATGCATTATGATAACCGCTTTACAAATTAGGGTGTGACCACACCCACTTATAAGCTATGTGGCACATGTATTGACGAAGACAAGTCATCAAACTAATACCACTCATAAATAGCAGTGTGGCTCCCGAGATTTGACCATTTGGACTAGAGGAGATCGACCTGAGTGCCACCACTGGCACTCGGGACGGGTAGTAGGTACCACTACAGCTCTTAAAATTTTTAGGTTTTTCTTTGATCAGTAATGCAAATATATTGAAAAACAGCAAGGTGTTGAAACGAGCAATACATAGACAATAGCGACCAAAAAGGAAGCGCAAAAAGAAAGAAAACAAAACACAATCAGCACCGCAGCTAGAGCAGCCCACCCCTAACCCAGATCCCACAGAATACCCTCATCCCTTGCAACATCGCAACCTCTATGGACCCAAAGGCACATGAGATCCTTACCGCTTTGAGGATCGTCCCCATTGGTCTTCGTTTTCAATCAAATATCCTCGCATTCCGCTCCATCCATATGCTCCACAACACAGCATAAACGCTAGTTCTCCAGTAATCCCCCGGATGGCCTTCCAAAGCGACTGAAGACCAGGCTAAAAACTGATGATATGGTGAGAAAGGAGCAACCCAGCTCATTCCGAAGGATTGAAGTACAACGCCCCATACCCTGCGAGCCACCCAACAATGAATGAAAAGGTGCTCCGCCGATTCTTCCTCTTGAAGGCACAGTACACAAAGGTTCAGCAAACTTTTTCCCCTCCGGCATAGCTGATCTATTGTCAGCGTCTTCCCCAAGAATAACGTCCACGCAAAAATTCTAACCTTGGGGAGGAATGATATCATTCCACAATCTCGCCCCTTGGAATTTGATTAAGGGCCGATTCGTAGTCATACAAAAAAAGGACTTGACAGTGAAGCTTCCGTCTTTAGTAGGAGACCAGACCTAGGAGTCCTGCCTGTGAGTGTTTCTCCTCATAGAGTACAACAAGGACAGCAGCAAATTGAAAGATGGGGTCTCCTCTTCGCGGAGACCTTGCCGAGTGACCACATCCCACAAAACACCCCCTTCCGCCTCCAAAAAGAAGTCTGCTATAACTCCATTAGGATCCCTGGCAGTGCAATAAATAACCGGGAAGGATATTTTAAGAGGCCTACTCTCCGCCCAGCTATCTTCTTAGAACCGAATTCGAGTGCCATTGCCCCCAACTATATGATATCCATCTATCATACACCTCCCAAATACCACAGATATCTTTCCACCAATTAGAGAACCCATTATTGGTAGCAGTATTAATGGCCTAGTTATTACTCATCATCCCATACTTTTCGATCAATACCTTCCACCATAGATTCTCCTTCTCTCGATCCAAACCTGCCCGCCACAACCATTTCCCCGTAAGCGCAACGTTCACCCCTTGCAAACTCCGAATACCTAATCCGCCAAAGCTCATGGGCAATTGACATGTTTCCCAATTAACAAGATGGAAACATTTATCTAATCCCGAACCTTCCCATAGGAAGTTGCGCTGAATTTGCTCGAGTCTATGAATAACTCCCATCGGACATTTAAACATAGAGAAATAAAAGATGGGTAGGCTCGCAAGAACTGATTTCACCAAAACTAGCCGACCCCCACTGCTAAGCAATTTACCTTTCCACGAGGATAACCTTCTCTCAAACCTTTGAATAACCGGCTCCCATTCCCTGGCCAAGGGCTTTCGGATCCCAAGAAGCAGGCCCAGATATGAAATAGGCAAAGGCACCACCCCACAGTTGACTGTTTACGTTAACTCCGCCAACAACTGATCTCCAATCCCCACCCCCGTAATCGTTGACTTGTGTAGGTTGATTCGTTGACCCGATACTGCTTTGTAGATGGAAAGAACCTCTACCAACGACCTGAATTCTCTAACTTCAGCCTTCCCAAAGAGAATGGTATCATCTGCATATTGGAGATGCGAGATGACCTGACCAGCCGAGCCCACCCGAATTCCTAAAATAAACTGAAGTTGATTTGCTCGAGATGTAAGACCAGCCAGAGCTTCGCCCACAATATTAAAAAGGAAGGGGGATAGGGGGTCACCTTGCCGAATCCCACGCTAGCTTTTAAAGTAACCCTCTGGGGACCCATTAATCAAAACCGAGAACCATACCAATGCATAACAAGCTCGCATCCATCCACTCCACCTAGACCCAAAGCCAAGTCTGCCAAGCATATAGTCCAAGCATTTCTAGTCCACCCGATCATAGGCCTTCTCCATATCAACCTTCCAGATGGCAGCGGGGCAACAAGCATAATGGGCAGAGTGTAACACTTCTTGGGCCACTGCCACCAGGTCCACGAGCTATCTCCCTTGAATAAAGGCTCCTTGATTCACCGAGATGATATTGCCCATTAATGGCTTGAGACGGTTAGCTAGCACTTTAGAAATGATTTTATAGAGGCAGTTCAGTAAGTAGATCAGAAGAAAATCCGCCACGTTCTCGACTCCCTCTTTTTTGGGAATGAGGGAAATGAAGGTTGAGTTTATACACTGACCCATGAAGCTATTCATGTGGAACTCATTAAACACCTCCATGATGTCAGCTTTAAGAAGATTCCAGAAATGCCGATAAAACTCCAGAGTGATCCCGTCGGGCCTCGGAGCCTTATTTTTTCCCCCGTGCTTGATGGTCCGCCATACCTCCTCTTCTCTGAAAGGGCCTTCGATCTTAGCCTTGTCACCTTCCGAAATAGCCTGGAATATTAGACCATCAAGCTCCGGACGAGCGAAACCCTCATTAGCATATAGATCTTGATAGTAGTCAACGACTTGTGATCTGATCTGATCCGGATCAGAGAAGGTCTCACCCCCAACTGAAATCCGACTCAAGAAGTTGATTTTGCTCCTAGAGTTGGCGACTGCATGAAAGAACTTGGTGTTTTGGTCCCCCGCTTTAAGCCATTGAACCTTAGATTTTTGTCTCCAGCATACTTCCTCAGCAAAACTTTTATCGTGGAACGTTGTTCTCTTCAGCACTCTTCCTCGCGTTCGGTATCCGTCAGATTCCTATGCTCCTCAATATCATCCAGTTCTTTTAGTCTACTTAGCAACTCCTCTTTTTCTAAATGAACCAACTCTTTAAAAAATTGCACAAGCAAAAAGTAGATAATCCAACAAGAGAACAAAGGATCACCAAAAGTGATGTTCTATTATTTGGCAATCTCCAGCCCTCTCTAATAGAGCAAACAATGAAAATATATATAAATATAATATATATCAAAAATTAAAAACTAGCTTTATTTTGCATGGTGAACCAAACAAACTAGAAAAATAAAATATATACAGAGCTAAACAAGTCAAATAAACACCATTATCTAGATAACGAATCCATAACAAACAATGAAAATACAACATTGCCATCAATTGTAATTGCATAAACAAAAAAAATTTACTTGACTAGGTATCTCTCTTTGATAAAAGACTGATTTTGGCGGAAATTTAGTACGCTAAGAAGGCAGTGAATGAATGTAGATTGAGTAGAGCCCTTCATGGCCTTTGAAAAACCTTTCCCACAAAAGTGATAACGGCAAAGGCCCTCTTGTCAAGAATACAAAAGCAACCTTAGGAACCCGCCTAAAAGGATACTTCTTTATTTGAGGAACAAAAGACGCCCGCCAAAATAGCTTTGTGTCATTCATCGTGTGGATCAAACTAGACGGGGGCTTGATCCAACTGCCAAGAGTATATGGTTCTTGTATATGCTTGGTTGGATAACAGTATGAGCAGTGGGAGCATCGGGTTGAACTCGAAATGGGTGGGTCATGTACATGTTAAGGATTGAAAACCCAAGACCCAAAACAAGAAAAATTACAAGGAGCTTGAGGATCTTCAAAGGGAAAACCCTAGATTGAGTTTTGGAAGTTGATTCTTTGTTTCATCTATTGGTAAAACCCTAGATTCCATCTTAAGAGACCAAAAAGGAACAAAACAGATTAAAAACAGACGATTTTTACCTTATGGGTACTATATTTTCTATGGTTCTATAAAATTTGAAAAGGGTTTCAAATCAAAAACTTGCCCATAAACTACTTACTCTAAATTTAATTTTCATATTATGGGTACTTATATTTGGAAGATTTTATTGAATTGAACACCAATTTTTTACAGAAGAGCATGAAAATTTGAGGTAATTTTCTATGTGGATTGACTCTATTTAAATTTAAGAAGGAATGATGAAAAGGGTCTGACTTTTATCTTATGGGTATTTGATTTTTCAATGGTTTTTCAAATCTGAAACCAGATGGTTTTCCTCATGTACTCTAACAGCAAAGCCTAGATTGCATTTTACAACTAAAAAACTGATTTTAACATGTTTGGGGAAGAAGAAGAAGACCCAGATAGGAGATTCAAGAAGTTTGGTGGGTTACGATTCATGGGTTCCTTGAACCGTAACCCACCAAACTTCTTGAAGACACATGCATTTCTCATTTCGAGACCTTCCAGTACCAGGAAAAATCATCCGATACATTTCGGTATCATATGAGATTTTGAACTATGCTTCACATTGGCACTCAAGTGAACAAACTAATACTAACTAGATTTTGAACTATGCTTCGGATTGGCACTCGAGTGAATAAACTATAAACTCAATTTGCAACTGCCCGTCTGTGAACTCCATTCAAACCCATCTCTCAGAATCAAACTGAAGAAAGTGCATAGAACTTGTACTAAACCTCTTGCTGCACATCAGATGTTCAATAGAATTCTTCAAAGAATGTAACTTTTGCAATGTGATGATAGTCACCCAAAAGGGCCAAATCCTAACTATGTGACATTGAAAAAAATCACACTAGTATAAAGCCAAAACTATAGTCACCTAATATCTGCAAACCACTTAAAATTTGAAACAACCCTTATGCTTAGGCAAAAAGACACCATAGCATTTTCATGAAATTTGGAGAAAACCATCATGAAAATAAAATATCCAATCAAGTATTTCTTCAAACATCTACTATGCAATAGTTTTACCATCAACTCAATTAACATTAAAACTAAATGAAAAGGGTCCGCATACCTTCTTTTACACCAAACCTCAAACACATGATATGTGCATACACCATGCACCTTTTTACATTGAAACTTCTTATGAGAATAGATTCTCAAAAAATCAGCTATTCAAACAAATATAGATCCATAATAAAAAAATTCAAGATCACCAAAAGCCCTAATCATAAAAATAAATCTCATTCTCATCAGAAATCCAAGATTCACTCAAAACCTCTACTATTCAAACATATATAGATGAAAACTGATAAAAAAAAAAAAACTGGATTTATTGAAAACTCCATTACAATTCATCCAAGCACAAATTCCATTACTCATTATAAATGATAGCTTGCTTTCTTTTGGGGGAAAAAGATAAAAGAACTAAAACCTAAAAAACCATATGATCTGAAGCCTTGAAGAGACAATGACCAGTCTATGATCTCTAGGGCTTCTTTGAGATAGATGGAGAAAAACCCCAAGGAAATCAAACTATTTAATCTTTTTATAAATGATAAAAAAAATAATAATAATAACTTACATTTTGTTGTGATAGTTATGGAGGAACTGAGATCGGAGGGTAGGGATCATCGCCTAGTTTTGGAGGACTCGAGTGATCGAGAGTATGGAGCATCGCCTCTTTTGCAATGAAAGCAACGCCTTTTGATTTCAAGGGTTCCGAGGGTTTCAGCGATTAGCAATGGAAGCAGCGACTTTAGTTACGAGGGTTTCGTTTGGTCTCAGGGATTGCTATGCGATAGAGAATAAGAGAGGAGAGAGTAAAATGTTAAAATAAAACTGGCCCGAGAAGTTGGCGCATTTGACGCTTAATTTGGACTTTTTGCTGGCGGCCTTATTAAGAGCCCCAAATTTTGTAGTGTATCTGTGCTAGGGATGAGCTACACCATTTGCTTCTCTACACGTATGTATGCATTCAGCAAAATGAAACTTGGACAATAACACATGCGCATCTTTAATAAGCATAGTAAATGCCGAACTGCATTCAACGAATCACTCTCTATGATAATGTTTTGGATGCCAATATCTCAATCAAGCTCGGCACCATTGAGAATAGCAAGCAACTCGATGTGCAAGACATTGGAAACATATTCATATCCTCTAATCAAGGAGGTTTGGAACCTTCCATCACTTAATCACTATCGCCGATAATGGCTCCAATCCCTGCAAAAAGGCCATTTCTGCTGCCATGCACCATCCACATTGACCTTGAAAAAACCAGGATTTGGCCGCCTCCACTGTTTAACATGATTTACCACCGATCCCAACTATCTTGCTGGGAATTTGCTTGACAAAATTTAGAATACAAACTTTCAGCCCACATAATATAGTGACTCGGGTTGGCAGTAGGTTCACCTACTACTAACTGATTTCGGGACTTCCAGATAGCCCAAGCAATCATCAAAAACCTATCTAAGGCATTCCTCAGGTTCTGCCAGAACCATCCGAAACCAGTCACTGAAGGAAGTGGAAGTATGTAGCTATAATTACGTAATCAGGACTGGGAAAATAAGTTTCGCATCATTATACCCAAACGAAAAGTTTGGCGTAATCAGGACGTGTCGTATTACGGTGCCTCGTGAATTGCATGTTTTTAAAATAAAGGGAAATGACTCTTATGCCCTGCTTTATAAACCTGATCCTAAAACCTTTTCCTTCTTCACTTGATGCATCCCATCCTCGGCCGAAAGAGGAGAGCGGCTCAACTGCTCCGGCGAAGTTCTGGGAAGAAATAGTTCAAGGTTGGATTTTCTTGCAGCTCCATTCTCTCTGATTCTTTGTGCTCCGTTTTTGTCAGTTATTGGCTCACGAAAACCCTAAAATGAGCTCCAGCGGCTGGTCTGGCGTATGTCTGGAAGAAACCTCATGTTCTTGGGATTTTGCAGCTAATGCATATTTATTTAATATCTGAATCAAAGATTGAGAATGCATATGAACTACTATGTGTGGATCATATATACGTTATTAAAACATGAGATTGTCTTTTTTTTTTTTACTATTTTCACTAGTTTATTCTTAATCTACAGTTTTTTTTAAATAGAAAAATTCACTCCAGCGGCTACGGCGTGTCACGTGGTCACTCTTTCAACGTGCCAACCCATGCGGCGCCTAACACCCAATGTGCTAGATCAGCCTAATTCAACTCCCAGCTTAGCAACAATTTTCGGATTCCCGGATGCTACGATGAGTGTGATGTTTGGCCTGTTCAAGCTTCACCTCGCCTCATACATTAGGACTTCGCCTGCGAAGCGACGCAGCAGGTTAGGGACGACAACGACGACGGAGAATGCGATAGGCAGCAACGATTAGAGGAAGAGCTCAGCATTGTGGTCAGACCCGTACCGCGGGGTGGTTGAAAACCACCCCAAACACAATAACCCTAGTACACAACGTAACTAGAGCGACCAAGCACCAAGCTTGGCCCGACTCAAGCCCACGAGGCTATCACACGTGCCTAGGTGGGGGATAAACCATGGCTAGCTACACCTCCAAGTTGCTAAGACCATGCCCCCCTATATAAGGGTAAAACAAAAGCTATGGGAAAATAACGGAAGAACATCAAACGTATTGATTTGACATACTGCCCACATGGCACACATCCTCGGCACCAACACGCCCACAACGCTCCGCATCTTCCCTCACATGACTATGTCGCATCTGTGCCGCGACTGCATCGCATGCCCTCACCAAAAAAGGGAAGAAGTGGCCCTATGGCTAGCCCGGATGACCACGCCGAATGACCCCATCATAGGCGGTTGCTCCGGGTTTAGCGTAGCCCCGGCAACTGGTCCGGCGTAAGTTTGGGAAGAAATATCATGTTCTTGGGATTATGCAACTAATGCATATTTATTTTATATCTGAAACAAAGATTAAGAATGCATATGAACTATTGCATGTGGATCACACATGAGATTGATTTTTTTTATCTATTTTCATTAGTTTTTCTTTATCTACAATTTTTTAAATAGAAAAATTCATTCAAGACCCAAAACCCTAAACCCTATTGCATGTGGATCATATATATGCTATTAAAACATGAGATTGCATTTTATTTTTTCTATTTTCACTAGTTTTTCTTTATGATAAGGGTTTATTTCACTGTAAACATTGTTAGGACACAATTTTTTTCGAGTTTAGGGTCTAATAGATGCCAAAATAATATATGCATATATGGAATTTCACTCTAGAGACAATCTTGAAATTGGTTTGATTCTCATGTTAATCACCTTAGCTTGCTCAAGGCTTGTACACCACATAGTAGATGTCATTTCCTTAAAATTTGAAGAAATGCTTGGTTTAACATGAAAATCAAACCAATATTAATAGTCTCTAGAATTGTAAGACTCTCTAGAACTGGAGAAATGTTTGCTTAAATTGTAATCCAGAAAATAATCATCCTTTTTTCAGGAAAAGGTATCTTCAACCTATTCCACATTTTCAGCACTTCCCTCCTAACCAAATGGTTGAGGCTTTTATAGGATGAGGTGCACTAGGTTCATTTTTTTATAGGCAAAAGTTTAGAGGATTAGTGAATTTTTTTTTATTGATCAAGCAACAGTTTATTTTATTAAAAAACAAAGAAAAGAAAGTGCAAAGTGGTGGTTCGAGAGAAATCACCTGCTGGTTAAAACAACCCAATCGACAAAAAAAACATTAAGGTAAAAGTGCATAGAATCAATGCATGATTTAAGCTAGCCTTCTCCACCATGAAAACCCATTTGTAGACACCTCCATGTTCGCAGGTTGTCTGTTCTTGAATTCACCTCTTAGTGAATATGGGTGGCCTTAATTTCCATCTTGAGCTTCTGATAAATCTCTCGAAATTTGGCCATTTGCTTCTATGGTGAAGCCTCGTGACATAGTTATTTAATATAGTTGCGAGAGTCTCTTTCAATCAAAAGCCTCATTGGATGTCTGTCACTTTGCATCAAACTGAGGATCTTCTCTTGCTGGCTTCGGGGTGGACACGTGTGTGGATGAATCCTACAACAGGGTTTTGGCGGAATGGATGAAAACTATAGTTGTTGAATTACTCTTTCAAACTACAGTGCACTATAAAACTTTTTACCTCTTCCCCATCGACAAGGAAATTTAATTGACAGGCTCATCAATTGTAATGTCCATTTGGTAGCTCATATCTTTGATCGGACGTTGTTCCAAAAACAGTAATGATTCTGTCTCTCGAACCATCTTTGCACGTTGCTTAAATTTAGAGGGAAGTCAAGTAACAAACACATTTTTAGGAAGTAGTTGAGTCTTAAAAGCCTTAAATCAATGAGACTATAGGATGGTCCAAATCTATTAGCATGTGCAACGCTAAAGCCCAATTAGGGGTAGAACCTTGAACTTCATTTCAACAAATGTGTAGCTGACTGTGGAATGCTGGAAGACCATTGATAGGTTATCCAAGTTTATCGAAATGCCTATGGTTCGGGTTATTTCTTACATGTCGTATTTAGAGAAGGTTTGTTTAGGAGTATACTGGAGGAGCTCATAGTCTTCCACCAAGACATGGAAGATTTGTTAAATTTCCCGTATCAACGGGCAGGGACCTTGAACTTAATATTGTTAATTTCAAGGTTTCATGTTTGAAACTTGGATGCCTTTTGCGAAATTGTTGTTTGAGACATCCGGCACGTGATGCCTTTAATTAGCTGGTTGTAAGAGACAATCTTTACTGTGGTCAACTAAAGAAGAGAAGTACAACAACAGTTTAATCAATGAAACAAATTTGGTGAAATCAGTGATTTGGCTCCAAACACCTTTGGATCTACTGCTTTGGCTTATGCCATATCTTTATTGTTGTAAATATAGCCAGTTCTCTATGTGCACTTTGAAAACAAACACTGAACACCTTCGACTTATATCAGGAATGATTCGCTTCATGGGCAACACTACCCCATCAAGAATTTGCCTTCCCTGAACAAAGGCCCCTTAAGAGGGGGAAACAGTCTCAGTTGGTTAATGTTAGTCATGGAAAATGACATGAAAGCATAAGCAGTAAGGTAAATGGGTTGAGGTTCTGCTGAAATTAAAATGGTTAGGACTTTTTTTTTTAAAGATAGTAAATTTGGTAGAGGGAACCAAGGAATTACAGCGAGATTAAAATCTCAGGTACCTTAGCAAAGAATAGGTGCTTATTCATGCTTGCTATTGTTGGCTTCTAATATATCTTTATGTGAAAAGAATAGAGAAAAAAATTGGTTGACTAACACTATACAGTTTGTTAAGTGAGAAACCTTGGACATGCTTACATGCCTTAATTTAGTTCAATGATATTTGTATGTCTTTGTTTTTTTTTCTATCATAGTATCATCAAATGATGTTGATTTAAAAAAAGTTAATCATTCAATGATATATTTTTTATTAACTCTTAAATGAATCCATCGCTTACATAATACTGTCATCTTCCTAATTGAAGCTTAATTGCTTTTAGAATTATACAAGGGTATTTATTGTCTAATTTTATTGTGGATCTTTCTATTTTTCCCAATGATCCTCTCATGACGAGTACTTTGACCTTGTCATAAGATATGGTAGAAGGGAGGGAAAGTAAAGGAACAGTGATACGACTAGTACGAAGGAGCTCAAGAGCGAACTTAAAGGCGGTTTCCCGAAATGCCCGTACAGAAGGTAATGAAATAACAAAAGGCATTGAAACTGGTAACTCCCACGGTAGTGTCGATATTCTATAGATAATGAGGCCTTTATGGAAATGAGGTGAATGAATTTCTATCTTTTTATTTTTGCATTTGCACACAGTTTAACGGTCACACCGTAACCAAGATACGGTGACCCACAGTCTCCATTATTCCCCAGTCTAGTAAGTTCATAAATTGTCGTCATGGAAATGCAAAAAAGAGGGAGATTCATGCACCTATATTCCTCCAACGAGCAATCTCAAACCCAACCTCAAAATCCTATGCAAGAGTAAGTTTTTGAATTGAAACTATTCGCTCCTCCCTAATGCATAAATATTAAAGTGAGAGTTGCACCTTTATATTGAAGCCTACTCTGGCACTTGTCTCGATGAACATAACATTGAGATCACAACCTTTGCCCTCTCCTTCCTCTATCGAGACTCGCATGTTCTGCGGTTTATAACAAAAAGCCCATCACTAAGTAGACCATTTACAACAAAAAGAAAATAGGGCTTTTAGAACTAGTGGACAAAATAGAGCTTCTACCAAAAGTACAATTGAAGAATATAAATAGGTATTCAAGCATCATTGTTAGAGCAAATTATTTCTGCAGCAAAATGCACATAAAAACATATCGTCGGATAGGTAGATTGACGTCCACTGGTTATTTCTGCAAATTTATTAATAATAATAATTTATCATGGGGCAAATAGTTCATGGGGCCATCATATAAATCAGATTCAGCCTTAAGATCGCATAAAAAAAATATCTTTACTATTGATTAAGAGGCTAAAATACTAGAGAATAAATGATTAAAATAAATTTAGACAATCGCAAAGTAGTCGTTCATTTTTGTGGATGAATCTATCTAGATGATCACCCCCATGCACCACATGACATTAAGATGGAGCCAATGTAGATAATCAATTACCCAGTCACTTTCAAGAGTGAAGAATATGTTACCGGTTCAAAGAGTAGCCGATACCCCTTTAATTCCTTGCTCTAAAGACATATACTAACTTTTTCTCCACATGCAACAAGTTTTAGTTCAAGAATCCATTTAAATGTCCAAGAAATAAAAAAAGTGTAGCTTTCTAATTGGGTGGACAAAATAAGTGCTATTATGTATGACGTTCCATTACCAAATACTAGATATTTGCCTCTAAAAGGTTCCCAAAATCAGAAAGAATCATAAAATTTGTAAAGCATCATTACAGGAAACCATTTCATATTGTTTTCAATTTTGACAATCATCCACCTTGCTCTCATGTTCAATAATTTGCACTCCATATATTTCATATTGTTTTGTAAATTCTCAAACCACTTTAACACTAAAACTTTTTTCTCTGTAGTTTAAGTTGCATTCATGTCTAACAAATTGGCAGCACAGCATTTGCAAGCAACATACACTGAGGAATCACATTGTATTTTTGTTGGCAAATCATTCATAACTAACGCAATTAAAAAATGAGTCAAAGCAGGCCATTACACAACTCAACCACAACCACAAATATCTCTTCACATGCAGTTCCTTCACTTGTCTATGACCTTCATAAATGACTTGTCTGACCTCGTTGTTCTTTTGCGGTGAAATTTAAATAATAAAAAATGAAAATTTTATTCATAGCTCAAGAACAGGTTAAAAGTTACCCTAAAGTGTATTACACTTACAAAGCCCCAAAATATTTGCAAAGTACATATTATATCTCCAAGGTATAATTAAACTTGTAGGTAGATTAAATCAACAAGCTTAAAAACTTTTTTTTATCAGTAAATGAACTAAGACATTGGAAAAGGTAATACAGAAAAGAATCTCACCAAAGTCTTAGAAAATAATCTATTCCATGAAAAAGAAATGATCAGCTCACAACAAAGAATGATGAGGTTGTCCATCATATCATCTTGAAAATACGCATGCTCACTGGTATTGGACACCCAAATTGGCTATACATGAGAATACGAATCACAGTGGATTTGGAACTAAGTTTACAAGGGTTATTTTACTCAGTAAGACTAAAGGTTTCATTGACGGTGTACTGATCGATTTAGAATGTAACCCTTGCAAGTGCACAAGATCTATTGCAGTATGGCAAGAACAGGGGTGTCGAACCCACAGGGAAACGTGAATTTTTAATTAATTCTTTTAGAGATTTTAAAAACGTCCCTAAGGAAGTACCAAAGGGCAGATTCAATTTTACCAAAAACTTAACACACTTTTCCTAAATGCAGAAAAATAAATTAATCTAAACAATTAATTACTGATAAATCTACGAACAATATTAAAATGAGATCAAGGAATATGCTACCCCAGATTCGTACCCCTTTTCTATCATTAAAACCCACAGTTTCATTAAATCATCATTCACACCATCATTCATCTAGATAAATGACTTGAAATAAAATATGATCATCAATCCGCATACCCTATCTAAAAACAATGACTCAAATAACATTGCGGTATGAGTCATGTAAAAGCATAAGCGTATCTCATGATATTTAGATCACAAATCAAAGTCTAGATCTAGCGATTCTGGCGGATAATGATCTGATAATCAAATCGGTCATAACAAAGCATTCAAAATATTTTCAATCACACAAACTTTGAGCAAAACGATTCCATGATAACAATAATAGATCATGGTATTAATCATAAACATGGGTACTTATCCGGGATCGATCTTCCCCGATCTCGATTTAGCAGCTCATCTTTGGTGTTTGATCTCCTTTTCTTTCAAAGTCATTCCTCTTTATTTCTTCCAAAAGATATTTGCAATTGTTTTTCCTAAATACAATCTATGAATTTCTCAAAGAAAAATAATGCAAACTTATACAATCTACCTCGAATAAACCCTAGAAGAAGGAGAGAAGAAGACTTGAAAAGATGAAGAAAATATTCCCCAAAGTGAAGAGCCCTAAAACTAAAAATAAAGAATGAATAATATTCTAATTGCAAAAATCCCTTAAGAAACTCGTGGCTTCCTTTTTATAATAGCCTAACCTAATACCTCTCTCAATTGACATCTAAGAGTAATTTTCGTGAATTCACTAGCTTTGTGAGATCCGCCTCGGTATTTTGCTCATAATTTTCTGCGAACTCGGATTGAGGTGATTCTTGAGGCGTTGGAAAGCTGACGACGAGCTCTACAACTTTTATGTTTTAGCCATTTCCTGAATCTGACGTCTTGAAGGTCCAAATTGAGCTGTAAGTCGCACTAAGTTCTCAATGACCCAAAATAGCGGTTTTGACATTATTTTCGGGATTCTTGGGCTGTTTTAGAAACTTGGAATTGTATTTCAAACACTTCAAATCTAGCAAATCTCATCAGATAGCCTTCATCAGCTAAATATAGGTATTTAGGGTGAAATATCATCATATTTCACTACTCATCACACAAACCTACACTTTGCTAGTCCTAAAAGAGAATGATAGAAATATAAAGCAAATCAAACTAACATCCTAAAATTTAAATGCCACTTTCGTAGGAACACGATTGCACTTAGCATGTGCAACAAGCCTTTAAACCCTAGGTGATCCCTAGTGGAGGAGTTGTGTCTCCCGAGGGTTTGCGATGAAGTTACCCACAAACTTCCAAAAATTTCAAACCATCGGTAAAAATTTAGTTTTCAAAACATGGATTTTTTTATAACATATGTACTATTCAAAAACAAAATCATTAATTGCTTCGATGTGAATCATCAATCTCAAATATTAAAGTCATGTCAATCATGCTAGTATCCATTCAAATTAATTTAATGCTCAAATTGTTAGATAACTCATTCATTCATGCCTAAACGTGAAGTGTGTGCATACCAAAACCAAGATTCATCCATCTCTAATCCAAACGAAACCATCTGATCCGGTGTCTCGACTCAATCCTCACTTTAGGTATACTCTCAAAATAAAATCACTCCGATGATGGGTAAGTTTCGCACATGTGAGAGATCAATACAAAGCAAATAAAAAGGTCTCACATGATAAATGAAACACGATGCCAATCAATGAACAAAAATAAATCTCATAAGAACAGATACTTGTATATCCTAAGCATGTCATATCAAGTGTCATAAGTATTATATATTGACTCTCCACAAGACAGTTACCAATGCAAGATCGGATCATGAAGGTCTTTTGTAGGGTTGTAATGGGGCTCAGGTAAGGGTAAGAAAGAAAGGGAATTGTGATTCAAAATTTCTGAGAAATTGGAAAAGGAACTAACTTCTGATTTTTTATTTTATTTTTTTTTTTTTTTATTTCTCTTCTTTTCTTTTTTTTTTCTTTTCTAATTTTTTCTTCTCTTTTGAATTTTCTTTTCTTGAAGCACCTCATTTTTCATTCCTTTTTTTTTTTTTTTTTTTTTTTTTTTTTTCTTTTTTTCTTTTTCTCTCCCCTTTTTTTCTTTTTATATTTGCCATACACTCTCAGTAAACACCATAACTCATTATCTCTCCACTTACTCATTTTCATCCTCGTTCCTAATTTCTCATAAATAAGAAGGGTAAAGCTAAATTTTCGTAAATTGTGAAGGGTTAAAGGTTAACGGCTTATCAAAGAATGTATAAGGTAAATTTTTCTATAGGCTCAAAGGTACTAAAAGGATAAATTTATATGAGGTGGGGCATTTTAAGCACAAACGAGCCAAAGATGGCCTTCAATCATTTCCTTAAAAGATGGTAACCTTGCCTATTTGTCTTGAGTAGATATACGTGACGCTCTAACACAATAATATGAATTTGATATCATGCAAAGTCACAAGCCAAAATAAAATGTATGAGATTATAAAATAATTCAGATTCAAAGAAAACTCAGTTTATATATTCACTCATCAATGACGGAAATTAGCTCTAAAGCTATCGGGTTTAGTCTCCACTAAGAACCTAAGATTCAACGCTCAAAATAGTTCATCGATTTCTAAGTCTTAGCTTGGTATAAGTGCAAAAATTCTAAGCATGAATTTCAGAGTCATCCACAAATTATCACATTAAGCTTCATCATCCTAGATACAAGTATTCAAAATATGACATCAATATTCTCAAAATTAAATTCACATGCATCATCAACTAAAGTTTGAAAACTATTGCAAAGTAAATCATGTATGATGGTTCCAAAAAATTTTTTTTTTTTTTTTTTTTTTTCAAAGAAAATCAAAAATAAGTGATGAAAGATAGATAATCATACATACCCCCAAACCTAAAAATGACAATGTCCTCATTGTTTGAAATAAGTAGGTACCCCCAACATTTGAAAAGTACCTCAACACAAAGATCGGTAGAGAGTGTGGGGATCGAATTAGAACATGACCAGAAATAGATTGAGGGTAATGGGGCTACAGTAGTTTGGAAATTAAAAATAACCTAAACTAAACTAAAAACTAATATTCTAGAACTAAACATACGAAAAGAAAGATAAATCCTAAATCCTAAACTAAACCTGTGTCCAACTCCTAAATAAAACACACTGGGTTGCCTCCCAGGAAGCGCTGAGTTTAAGTGTCGACAGCTCAACCTCTTCATTGATCAAGAATCTGGATCACTAAGGTGCATCGCCTCAATCTTAAACTGGGTCATCGGCTCAAACATTGGTTTGAGTCTTTGCCCATTCACTTTGAAAACTCGATTGTCCTGAAGGCTTTGAATTTCAATTGCACCGTGCTCACTAATGGAAACAACCTGAAACAGGCCTTCCCATCTAGATTTCAATTTCCCAGGATGAAGCTTAAGTCGGGAATTGAATAACCAAACTTTTTGGCCAACATGAAACTCCTTCCGAGAAATTAATTGATCGTGCAACTTTTTGTACCTTTCCTTGTACATCTTTGAATTTTCATACGCATCGTAGCGTAACTCTTCTAATTCACTCAATCAGTAACCTTCGATTCGACCTCTTTGCTTGCATATCGAAATTAAATCGTTTTGATCGAGAATGCCTTATGCTCCAATTCGGAAGATGACATGCCTTCCGTAGACAATTACGAAGGAGACATTCCGATCGGTGTCTTGAATGCGATGACGATAAGCCCACAAAGCATCGATAGCGGTTTGACCAATCTCTTCTATCCTCGTCACTGCCTTTTTCTAGAATTAAGCGATTTCCGGTTAGACACTTCCACGACCACTAGTCGTGGATGGTGCGGCGTAATAGCGACTTTGTGAGTGACGTCGTGCTTCTTCATTAAAGTGGCAAAATAGCTATTGCAAAATGCGAACCGCCATCACCGATGATTGCTCTTGGGATCCCGAATCGGTTAAACACATGTTCTCTCGTAAATTTGACCACAACCTTGTGATCATTTGATCGGGTTGCCACCTTCAATCCATTTGGAGACATAGTCAACCACCAAAATATATGAATACCCAAAGGATGGTGGAAAAGGACCCATAAAGTCAATCCCCAAACATCGAAAATTTCAACAATCGAATTGGATTAAGGAAATATGTCATTGACGTTGGCATTCCTTGCGGTGATTGAGGCGTCACGAAGATTGAGGGAGAGTAGAATCCGCTTTGAAGGATTTTACATGCGGTCTTCGTCCTCAAATGGCCTCCACAGCTGACATAAAAAATTTAGGGACTTAGTTGCTCGTCTTACGCACGCATCTCCTAATGATCGATCCGAGCGAATTTAAACAAATATGGTTCATCGAAATAGTATTTTATTTGGGAGAAAAGAGATTCTTATCACGATGACCGGATAATTCACGATGTTAGCAAACCACGGAACTTTTGCACCCTACATCAATTGCCATCAAATGTTCATCGGAAATGTGTCACGGATGGTCTCGGTATAAATGATTCTTGAGGAAATTCTAGAGGATGATCACCACAACGTTCTCAACCCCTTTTATCTTTAATCTCAAAAGAAGGTGATCCAACGCGGATCAGCTTTGGTTTCGCATCCTTCTTTGCTAAAGATATTTCAAAGCGAGTGGTGCGAAAAGACCACTATTTTCGATCCAAGCAAATAGGACGGAATTTATCCGAACATACACCAGTAATAATTCCTTCTCGGTGGTGGTGTAATTGATTGGGCATCAATTAATGTCTTGCTAGCATAATAAATTACGTGAGGTAATTTATTCACCCTTTGCCCTAAGACATTCCGATCGCAATCGGATGCATCACACATGAGTTCGAATGGTAAAGAATAATCCGTGGTTGGATTATTGGTGCATTTGATAAGAGTTCACGCAATTTTAGGAATGCCTTTATGCAATCCTCATCAAAATCAAAAGGAACATCTTTGCCAAGCAAAGTGCACAATGGTTTAGCCACCTTGCTAAAATCCTTAATGAATCTTCTATAAAATCCAAAGATGCCCCAAAAATGATCGAATTTGTCGAACACTTTTAGGAGGTGGTAAATTTGCAATTAAGTCGACCGCCTTTATCAACTTCAATTCCTTTCGTTGAAACAATATGCCCCAACACAATTCCTTGTTGAACCATAAAATGGCTCTTTTCGGTGAGAACAAGTTTGGAATCTACACAACGTTGCAACACTGTGAAAGATGATTCAAACAAGAATCAAATGTTTTTCCAAAACCGAGAAGTCGTCCATGAAGACTTGATGAATTTGTCGATCATGTCCGAGAATATGGCCAACATACATCGTTGAAGCGTGGCGGAGCATTACATAAGCGAATGGCATCCTTCGATATGCAAAGCGTACCATATGGACACGTGAATGTTGTCTTCTCTTGATCACTGGAAAACGCGGGCACTTGATTGTATCGAATAACCATCAAGAAAGCAATAAAACTCTTGCTAACTTCTCAAGAATTTGATCAATGAGCGGAAGGAAAATGATCTTTCGGTGGTCGTGTTCAATTTTCGATAATCAATGCACACGCGCCATCCGGTAGTTTCACGAGTGGGCACCAATTCTCCCTCCGTAGTTTCTTTCTTTGTAATTCCGGACTTTTTCTAACGATTTGTCTTGGACTAACCCATTCACTATCGAGATCGGATAGATGATTCCAAAGATCGAGGAGTTTAATGATTTCCTTTAAAACGACTTCTTGCATGTTCGGATTAAGTCGCCTCTGGGTTCCTCGATGGTTTACTCTCATCCTCCGGATGTATTTTATGCATACATACCGATGGGTCAATCCTTGAGATCGCCTAAGGTCCATCCGATGGCCTCCTTGTGCTCTTTCGGCACCTTCAACAAATCATTCTCTTGTTCTTCCGATAATGTGGATGAAATTATCGGAAGTGTTTCTCGAGGTCCAAAAGCATATTTGAGGGACTCGGGGCAATTGTTCAATTCCACGGTTGGTGGTGCTCAATTGATGGAGTCAGCACATCCTTTACCTCAGTAGTGGTTCTACCTTAGTCACAACTTCACATAAGTTATCATCTTGACATGATGAATTTGACTTTTTCTCTTCTGTCTGCTTCCTTTCAAGCCCTTTGTCCTCATAGATGGCTAACAAAGCAGTTTCAAATTCCTCTTTGGTGAGCATTGATGGTAATGCTTCTTCCACCATCCATCGTCGATCGATGTAAAACATTCGACCTTATCCTCATTAGGAAATGGTTCATCGCATGGAATATGTTAAGCGACTTTCATGTTTCCAAAAGAAACGTCCATGACTCCCGTGCGACAATTAATGCAAGCGTTGGCAGTGGCGAGAAACGGACGTCCAAGAATAATTGGGACTTGATTGATTGATTTCGCAGGTGGTTCCATGTCTAAGACAACGAAGTCCACTGGAAAGACAAACTTGTCTATTCCAACCAAAACATCCTCGATAACCCCTCGGTCTTCTTTTCTCGATCTATCCGCCCGGTTGGAGTGTGACCGTGTGGGTTTCAATTCACCCAATCCGAGTTTCGTACATTGAGTATGGGATCAGTTAACACTTGCTCCCAAATCCAATAACGCCTTTCCAATTGGTTGCCCACCAATGACACATGGAGCAGTTGGGACTCTGTGGTCTTTCGACGTGGGGTTTCCAATCGCAATATCGAACTGACTTGATTTGTTAGGAACACTTTCTTTGAAACGTGAGTACGTGCCTTTCTCTTCCGAGTGCACAAATCTTTGAAAAACTTGGCGTACTCAGGAACTTGTTTGATTGTTTCAAGTAATGGAAGATTTATCTTTACTTGCTTGAATGTTTCGAAAATTTCTTCCATTTTTGTCGGTCCCTTTCCCATTCTAGATGGAGGAGTTAGGCATTGAGGAATGGTGCCTTTGGGACATAAAGTCTGATTCCATTTCCGATTCTTTTTCACGTCCTTGTTGGACGGTTGAAGGAAACTCTTCCTCTATTACTTTTTCTTTTCCTTTCTCTCTTCCTTGCTCTTGCACTTTTCTTATCTCTGGCTCTTTGTCTCTTTCTTTCTCTTTTCCTTTTCCTTTCTCTTTACCTTTTCCTTTCTCCTCTCTTTTCTCTGATTCTTTTTCCTCTCCTGCTTCTCTTTCTTCATCAGCTTCTACATGCATTTCCACTTGATTATCAACCTCTCGTCCACTTCTCAAAGACCGTAATGACTTTCAGCTTGACTATTCGATGGTCTGCTTTAGATGGTGCTTGGCCTCGAGGATTATTGGTTGATTGGCCAATTGTGACTTGGTCCATTATCATCTTTTGAAAAGATTGCATGCTTAGCATAAGCTTTTCTTCGGATCGTAATCTTCAATCTTGGCATGAGATTGATTAAGATTCGATTGAAATTCGATTTTTTGATGAGTCGAATTTGGATGATAATCTGAACGTACATTAGAAATTGGAATTACATTGGAAATTAGAATTCTGCTGGAAATCTGTTGTGAAAAATTTTGTTGAAAATTTGGTTGAAAAGGTTGTTGTCCACCCATTGTGTTGATGTTCTTTGGTTTACTGGCGGTTTGGTTCGATTCACCCCATCCTAAGTTGGGGTGATTTTTCCATTCGGATTGTAGGTATTGGAGTACATGTTTCTACCACCGTGATAAGATTGAGTCACATTTACCGCTCTTGAGGATTAGGTTCATCGGGAAGAATGACAAGGTAGTAGGGCACTCATTAGCCATATGACACTGGTGGTCACAAATTGAACACGCTGGGGTGTGAGAGCTTTAGCTTGCTTGGTAGCGACTAACAACATGTTCATCTGTTTGAATGACATGTCAACCTTTGTTGAGAGATCGAGGCATTATTGTTGACATCGTACAATCCGTCTTTTGTCAACACATGAGATTTAGGTGCGAGTTCAAGTTGGTTCGCCCAGTGTCTCACTTTGTATCGAAGTTTGATATAACTTTTCAAACAATGCCCTTCTTCTTTGGCACAAGATCCACCACAAGATGCATCAACCATCGTCTCTCTTGAGAATCACCATTGTAAAAACTTTGGACTTGTTGCCACCTTGGAACTTGATGATTTGGGCAACTTCGATCAATTCCTTAAAACGCGTTCCCAACATTCATGGAATGTTTACGTAGAGTTGTTGGAAAAGAACTGGATCTTCCGACGCAATTCAATGGCCTTAGTCATGGGAAAATATTTTTAAGGCGGCGATGCACTACGCCCAACTCGAATAGATTGTGGTTCTAAGGAATAGAACCATGTTTTATATATCTCTTAAAGAAACGGAAAGAGTGAGCTTGCTATCTCGTGACATTGTGGACTCTGAACATTTTGCATACCCCAATGAATTCATTTTAAGTGAGCGATGCGGATTTTCATTTGCTAACCCATGGAAAATTGGTAGCATTTGAATCATTCTTGATTTGAATTCATAGTGGTTCCTGGAATGGAGCATGCATAATACATTCCCCGATCCTCGTAAAACCAGGATCGTTATAATACTCCAGTGTTCAGGGCCCTCATCAAAATTATTGTTCCTATTATTTCCATTATTGACATTCCCATTGTTGTTATTCTCATCTCTCTCTTGCCTTTGATGCGCCATGGTCTCGGTTTGTTGATATTGATTCCTCTCGACTCTTGATTCTCTCTACAAGCTCTTTCGATCTCAAGATTAAGCAGTGGCAGATGTGGGTGATGAGAGCGAGTAAAGCTCATACACCAACACTCACAAGCAGGGTTGAAGAATCCACAACAAACCCACAAAATTACGCTTCAAACGATTTAAACAAAGATGATAAGCGAGCAATATCGTAGGAAAGATTTCTTCTTTTTTTTTTTTTAATTAAAATTCGAATTTAAATTAATTAATTAATTTTTTTTTTATTTTTTATTTTTTTTTTAAATTCAAATTAAAATTAAAATTCGAATTTAAATTAATTAATTTTTATTTTTTATTTTTTTTTTTAAATTAAATTCGAAAATTAAAAATTAAAATTGAAAATCCTATAAAATCTTTCCTAAAAGAGAAAAATAAGGAGAAGAATGAAAGATTCCTAAAAATCCTAAAACAAAAGTCCCACAAAGGTTAATGACTAAATTTAGAAAATCCTAAAAATATCTAAAAGAGGAAAATAAGGAAAAAAAGTCCTACCAAATCTAAAATAAGAAGTCCTAAAAATCTCTACTTCCTAAATTTCCTAAGGAAGGTATCCTAAAAATCTAAACTTCCTAAAAAGACTCCACAAAATCTTATCAAAGAGAGAAAAATAAGGGAAATAATTATTATTATTATTATTTTTTTTTTAAACACTCAAGAAAAAATCCTATCGAATTAATCAAAATTTCACCGATTTGGCCAAAAACTTGATCGATTTAGAATGTAACCCTTGCAAGTGCACAAGATCTATTGCGGTATGGCAAGAATAGGGGTGTCGAACCCATGGGAAAGCGTGAATTTTAATTAATTCTTTAGAGATTTTAAAAGCGTCCCTAAGGAAGTACCAAAGGCGATTCAATTTTACCAAAAAACTTAACACACTTTTCCTAAATGCGAAAAATAAATTAATCTAAACAATTAATTCTTGATAAATCTCGAACAATATTAAAATGAGATCAAGGAATATGCTACCCATTCCCTTTTCTATCATTAAAACCCACAGGTTTCATTAAATCATCATTCACACCATCATTCATCTAGAAAATGACTTGAAATAAAATATGATATCTAAACAATGACTTCAAATTTAACATTATGAGTCATGTAAAAGTATAGCGTATCTCATGATATTTAGATCACGACAAAGACACATAATCGCTCTTTCTAGATCACTGCAGGTCCAGATCTAGCGATTACGACCGTTGATATGAATCAACGGTCATAACAAAGCATTCAAAATATTTTCAATCACACAAACTTTGAGCAAAACGATTCCATGATAACAATAATAGATAATGGTATTAATCATAAACATGGGTACTTATCGGGGATTGCATCTTCCCGATCTCATCGATTTAGCCATCTTTGGTGTTTGATCTCCTTTTTCTTTCAAAGTCATTCCTCTTTTATTTCTTCCAAAAGATATTTGCAATTGTTTTTCCTAAATACAATCTATGAATTTCTCAGAGAAAAATAATGCAAATCCCAGTACAATCTACTGAATAAACCCTAGAAGAAGGAGAGAAGAAGACTTGAAAAGATGAAGAAAATATTCCCCCAAAGTGAAGAGCCCTAAAAACTAAAAATAAAGAATGAATAATATTCTAATTGCAAAAAATCCTAAGAAACTCGTGGCTTCCCTTTTTATAATAGCCTAACCCTAATACCTCTCTCGATTGACATCTAAGAGTAATTTTCGTGAATTCCCGCCTAGCTTTGCATCAGATACTGCCTCGGTATTTTGCTCATAGTTTTCTGTACCGAACTCGGATTGAGGTGATTCTTGAGGCGTTGGAAAGCTGACGACGAGCTCTACAACTTTTATGTTTTAGCCATTTCCTGAATCTGACGTCTTGAAGGTCCAAATTGAGCTGTAAGTCGCACTAAGTTCTCAATGACCCAAAATAGCAGTGTTTTGACATTATTTTCGGGATTCTTGGGCTGTTTTAGAAACTTGGACTGTATTTACCTGAAACACTTCAAATCTAGCAAATCTCATCAGATAGCCTTCATCGGACGGCTAAATATAGGTATTTAGGGGTGAAATATCATCATATTTCACTACTCATCATGTACTAGAGTAACTACACACACTAAACTCTTAAAATAGGGTAGAAGTACACGTAAATTTAATTATCTATGAAACCAAATACAGATATTGGGATTTGGGTTTGTAGCACGACGGAAGGTTGACAATATTTCCACCTATCACTTATATCACACAAACCTTAATACAAGTACCGACTTCAACTCAGTATTAGAGCATTTTGTATCCTAGACTCGTGCCTTCCGAAAGAAGTTAGCATGTATTAGTGTTGACTTTTAGTCAAGGTCAAATTTTGACCTAGATCACGGAAAGAGTGGTAAGATATGGTAGAGATTCTTCTTCTAATCACTCTTATCACACAATCACTAATACAACTACCAACTTCAACTTGGTATCAGAGCATCTCGTCTCCTGGACCCATGCCTTATGAAAATCAGGTGCAAATGTCAGCATGTATGAGTGCTGACATCAGGCCTATGTTAAAATCGTTGTCCTTACTTACAAGGAAGCTAATTTCCAGTATAGTGTTTGTTTCTCGTATTGAATTTCCTTATTATGCTTTTAATCAACAGTGCCATGAGAAAATGAATTTAATCGTAGATTAGGCAAAAGAAAGTGTAAATCAATTATCCAAAGAATTGTGATTATTTAAATTTAATCAAGTAGATAAATCAAATTAAAGCAATTTATAATCAATTTAATAAGATCACAGCTTCATAATTCAACGGTTCATGAGCTCATAATTCAAATGCTCCTAGGGTAGTCTGGAGCTTAACAGGGTAGTTAAGTTTCTAAAAATGAAGAGGAAACTTGCTAGTTGAGCAACCACATTAGCGTTGGGTCTATGAGGAAAAATAGGTCTAACTCACCAGGTTTCGAGCATTATTTTTAATGAAGAGAAATCTATTTGAAATATCATAATTGTTCGACTTCTATGTTCTATATGCTCTAGCATATTATGATCTCTAAAAATCTCCTCGATTAAGAGGACATTCTTCCCTTATTATAATCGAGTTACTTAACAAATAAGATCGTTGAATCCAAAAACCTCCACAAGACAATTACAATCTGTGAACACCATCCTCTCAATTTAGACACCAAATACTAAGACCAGAACACATTGTCATAATAGCTATAGCCTATAACCATCGATCTGTCCTTAACTAATGATTATGTATTTTGCATAACTTTCAATAAGTTGATAGGATATGGGCTTGAACCAAAAAATTTGATGAATCAACAGTGTATGATATATATAAGGACATCACTTATGTTTTAACACGTAGTGGTATGACATTGTTGCAATTATTGTTCTTTAGTGTTTTATATATACCCTAAACGCTTGCATTAAGAGACTGACTTGGCGACAGGACCTGGGCATGAAAATATGAGATGTAGCCTGATGAAAGCACTATTATGAGGAATATGACATCTCTAGTTTTGTTAACCTGTAAGGGCTCCAGCCATAGTATAATATCTCCATTTTGCATATATAGGTAGGCTGCCAAATAGTACCACTCTAAGAGACAATCTCCATAGCCAACAATGTTTTATGAGGCAAGAAATAAGTTAAAAATTCCTTGGAGTTCAAACTTCTGCCAAACTTCCTTAAGTCTTCAAACTTTCTCTGATATCTATTTATTTTATAGATTTTTAGTATGAGTATAATATTACTTTTTGACAAATATTCAATTTTGAGGATGTTATTTATGAGAAATTTTCTACTATTTCTACACCTCTTTGCATGATTAACTGATGAATCTTATATCTCATTTAGTGAATATGAAAATAGATGAATGAAAAAGTATGACACCTAAAGATACTTGATTCAGATGTATTAGAAGAAATTAAATGAAAAACTGAAAAATGAATTTATTTTAATATCGGATGAAGATTCAAAAATTTTGATAACTATCTAATCTATTGTTCTCGTATTTAAATGAAGTATAAATTTTTATAAATAGGCATCATGTTAAAAAATAAAATACATAATTGATCTTATGTTCAGATCAAACTATGGAAGAGATATTCAAAAGAAAAAACTTAATCAATGGTATAAATTTTATAGATTGCTAAGAAGAGGTTTTAATAAATTTCAGGTATATTATTTTATACATCTTTTGTATTAGTGGTAGAAGCTTCTCTCTACATTTTGCTCGTATTATATAAAATGTTGATCAATTAACAGTAAGAGCATTTCTTCAAAAGAACGAAGGATGAAAATTATGATGGTTTCACCATTCGCATTTATTACAATGAAAGTTACATAAGAATGAAAGTTTGAAACTTGATTACTCACTTAGTAAGTGCATTAAATTTCAAATGCTAAATCTTATACATGAATTTTAATCGACTTATTTTATCATTATTTAAATAATGAATCTATAACGACTTAAAGTATTGAATCAATAAAATGAACTAATTGTCAAAAAGTCTACAATAATGACCTTTTAATTTTTGTATGATTAGAAAATATTTCAATCCTTGATCATTTTGTTCATCAATTCCTGAAAGAAACTCTGATTAAAAATGAAATACAAATGAATCAGCATCTATCTGACCAGGATACGAAGAAAATTTCATTATGATGTCTAACCTCATTATTTCGGGAATTAAAGCTTTATAATTTCCTAATCCACACAAATGATAATTCTAGGTATGTTAAAATTGATTATCATGAAAATTGTGCTGTCAAGATGATCATTTTAAATAAAAATTGAGTATCATTTTGAAGTTCTCAGACAATAAATTTTATTATATTTGACAAAATTTCTTTACATGATTACATTTTGTTATCCAGATTTAAAATGATCACATTTATTTTTACATTTCATTTTAAAATGAGGAATGTTGATATTAAAAAATACACATAACATAATTACATTTATTTTTTAAATGATCTCATTCTACTGGGTTCCATTTTAAAATGACATTTCTAACAACAATTGATCATTTATTCTCTCATGTCAATGACTTCTGAATTTTGACAGCCTTTTCTTGGCCGAAAAAGCCGAAATATTGACATTTATGCTCGCACGCAGTATGTTTAAGGCGACCTTTTTCACTATGTATCTCAAAATATAATCAAATCATCTTCACAGTTTGCATCCCTTGCAATTTGAATGAAAATCGTCACGCATAGATTCATCCGTGCAGTCAATTGTGTGCATTTAGCACTCGAATGTGCTGAACGGAGAAATAACCAAGCTATTGAATATCATGCAGATATTAATAACCATCTAATCAAGACATTAAAGCAATTTTTCCGGTCTTTTTCCGTCAAACTTTGTGCAATCTACCAACACATCATACATAAAAATAAAATATTATCAACAAAAAAGAAAAATCATGCTAAGTACCTCTTACAAAAATACTTACAATATCGATGCAAAAAAGAATGTCCGCGAGAGCAAAGACGTCGGCGCGAGGTCCACATCTTGTTGGGATTTTCGGTCCTAGGGATACTCATTGCTTCTCTCTCTAATCATGACTGTATCACAACCATCCAACCATCGTCTACTTGCTCATCACGATTCTTAAGTCGTCGCTATGGATCGAGACCCAAAAGTGGTGATCGACATTGCGAATGATTTCTGATAATCTACTTTTATACTCATCAATCACATGAGACCTATAGAAAGAGTAGAAGGAATTGTTTATTGGCTGAAAATTTAGCCTCTTAAATGAAAGGGTCGACCTTTCATTTTTACAAGACAACTCACATATGCTAAAAGTTGTTAGTGTATTGCACAAAGATTGACAGAAAATAGATCGGAAAATTGTATTTCAAGGCCATTATTAGGTCATCCGTTTTAAGACAATATTTGCCCCATATATAACGGATATCGCAAATTCGCCTCATACAATGAAGCCTCTGAAGAGATCATTACACACTACGCTGCAATCAGAAAAAGTGCACAACTAAACGAAGACGAAAATGCTCTAGTTTGCACATCGACTCGAGGGCTCGGCGTAAGATTCGAAAATTGCAAGTGTTTAGAATCTCTCCTCTGGCCTTTATTTATAACTTCGAGCACCTTTCGTGGGCGGTTGTTACGGTTGTTTAATCGAGGGCCCCGACGATCCGATCAACAGCCAGTAAGGATCCAATCACATCCGAATAAAGCTGCATCTTTTGGTCAACCGACGGTCGAATTTGAAATCGAATCAGCTGTTCGAATCATTACACGTGGTGCACACGCGGTCAATCCGCGCTGGCCAACAAGTCAACCGATCGGATCATCTCGCTAGGAAAGGCTCAAGCTCCTCGCATTTACGCATATGCAAAGTGGCTTTAAAAGCGCCTAATTGCGCCATTCATTCACAGATAGACAGAAAGGCGGCTAAGAAACCGCCGCTATGAGTCAGGTTCTTCTTATTAAGCCAAACAATATGAAAGGTAAGTTTCCATATAAGCCATGAATATTTCTTGTAAAATAGTGAGGGACAAAACATTTACAACACTTTTAAACTTATGATGAAAAATTTCCTCCAATATTAATTCAAAATTCAAGTAATTTTGACTTGAAGGTTAAAAGCATCCTTTAATATGGAATCAATCACTTAAGGAACCATTTAAAATAAATAAATATTATTAAATTAATAATAGATAAATATTATTAAAGTAATAAATATTTATTTGGTAAATATCCAACATTCCTCCCTATTTACAAAATAAATATCCATCCTCCCTATTTTGGAAATAAAGAAATTGAGAGTCATTCTAAATCATATCCAAAACAGATATATATGTACCAAAGAAATTTGAGCATTTCGACTATCATGCATAAATGAAGGTGTCCTATAATGAATTGAACCTTCACTTAGCAGAATATTAAAGTAAGTTGATAAAAACTTTAGTGATCTAATTTCTGAACTAATTTTCTAATCAACCGGATATATCACACACATAAGTAATCTAAGTTTCATTTCATTTTAATACAAAGACGTTTTATGGCCATGTGCTTATACCGTATTCATGAGTTGTATTTAAGAAAGTTCTTTATTTTTCTTCAAGCGCCTACACTGAACTCATATAGGTCATTCATCGTAAATGCCTCAGTAATCTAGACATTTCAACATTATATGTTATAGACTCGATTAAGAGAAATACGCTAACCTCTTCCTTATGTTACAAAGTTCCAATTATTATTTGAGATGGTTGGAGTTGTAAACTCGCAAACTTTTAATAATGTGCAATCACTACATATGATTTGTTTTCCATTGAACCTTTAGTTTCGGACTTTAGAAAAATAGGCTCGTTACCATCATAGGTGATGTAATCTATTAGGCTTTAAACCCATCCCTTCCTCGATGTTTTAATAACCATCATCTTGCAAGACCTTGTAAATGGATCCGCTAAATTGCAAAGGTCCAGATTGAATTGATAGTAATTACTCTTCTTCACTGTAATTGACTAACATAATGTCTTAAACTTATATGTCTAGACTTTCCATTATAAATTTTATAAGTTTTAGATAGCAATTTCACTATCACAGTAATAAAAGAGATTGGTATAGGTTTCGCCAAATAGGAATTTCTAATAGTAAATTCCTTAACCACTCGCTTGCTCCCTCGGAGCAATAAATTCGATTCCATAGTTGCATGTGTTATGCATGTTTGTTTCTTTGATCCCCAAGAAACATCAAGACCTCCAAGTGTAAATACCATCCACTAGTAGACCTTGACCATCCTGTAGATCATTATTCCAACTAGCTTCTGAGTATCCCTCAAGTACTGTAGGATAGCCAACATAATGTAAAGCATAATCCTTAGTTTTATTATGATAACTTTCTACTCTACTTATTGCTTTCCAATGTTCATGACTAGTGATTACTAGTATATCTACTTAATTTCCTCACCGTATAAGCAATATCGTGTCTAGTGCAATGAGTAGCATACATTAAACTACCAATTACTCTAGAAAAGTCTAATTAAGATACACTTCTACTATCGCTGGGTTTTAATTTTATACTTGGATCAAAAGGTGTTGGTGCTAATTTTCATTATGTTTAAGTTTCTTTAGCACTTTTTCTATATAGTGACCGAGATAAAATAATATTATTATCTTGCTTAAATAATTTTATTCCAAGAATTACATCGGCTTTCACCCATGTCTTTCATATCAAATTTTGAAGCCAAAAACTTTTTTATATATAATACTTTCTAAGTCTCACTAAAAATTAAGAGGTCATCCACATAGAGACAAATAATTATTCCTTTACCCTTTGATATCTTACTATAAATGCATTTATCCGATTCATTAATCTTGAATATGATAAAATAATACTATCAAATTTTTCATGCCACTATTTAGAGCTGTTTTAGACCATATAGACCTAATAAGTTTACAAACTTTATTTTCATGTCCTTGCATGATAAAACCTCCGGTTGATCCATATATACTTCCTCTTCAAGTTCACCATTTAAAAGGCTAGCCTTAACATCCATTTGATGAACTTGAAGTTTATATATAGAAGCAAGAGCAAATAAGATCCTTATGGAAGAAATCCTAGCTACTGTAGCATAGGTATCAAAATAATCAATACCATGCTATTGTCTAAAACCTTTGGCAACAAGTCTAGCCTTAAACTTGTTTATAGTGGCATTAGGATTAAGTTTTCTCTTAAATATCCACTTACAACCTATAGGTTTAGATCCCTGGTAAGTCTACTAATTCCCAAGTATTATTGGACATGATAGAATCCATTTCATCATTTATAGCTTCTTTCCAAAAGCGTAATCAATAGACTTAACAAATTTTCATCAAAAGTTTGAGGATCTTCATCGATATTAAAACAAACTTCATTTTCTTAGTTTTCTCATTTCCGGTTCCTTCTACAAGATAATACACATAGAAATACCAAAATCTAAGTGGCTTTCCTAAGTCTCTTACTCTTCTAGTTCCATCTTTTCATCTTCACTACTAGAGAGATGAAGAGAATCAAGATTCATCTAATTTAGAGGATGCTAGAGGTGTAGAAATAGTAGAGAAAGGATTCTCATAAAATACTGCATCTCTAGATTCAAAAACAGAATCATTTTCAAAAATATTATTATACTCACATACTAAAAAACTGTATAGAGGACTATTAATAGAATATCCCAAAAATACATTCAATGGCTTTAGGACCTAATTTTGTACGCTAATCGGGTACCCTAACTAATGCTCTACAACCCCATACTTTTAAATAGTAAAATTTGGGAGGTTTGTTCTTCCAAATTTCATATGAAGTTTTAGAAGATTTTTAAAAGGTATCCGATTTAAAATATAACATGCAAGAAGCAATGCTTCTCCCATAAATTTGAATTCAAACCGAATTTGTTAACATAGAATTTACCATTTCTACTAGAGTCCCATTTTTCCTTTCAAGAATTCCATTTGATTGAGGAGAATATGGAGCGGTGACTTCATGAATAATTCCATACTTGTCACAAAATTCAAAAAATTCATGTGACATGTATTCACCTCCCCTATCCGATCGTAATGCCTTAATTTTAAAATCTAATTGATTTTCCACTAAGGCCTTATAGGAGATAAATTTACTAAATGCTTCATCTTTTAATTGAAGAAGAAAAACATATGTAAATCGAGAACAATCATCAATAAAAGTGATGAAATATCTTTTCCCTCCTCTAGTAGTAATATTATTTAAACTACATAAATCAGTATGAATTAAATCTAATAGTTTAGATTGTCTTTCAACACTTTTAAATGGTTTTTTAGTCATTTTAGATTGGACGCATATGCTACATCTATCTTTACCATAATTTATATGTATTTTAGGAAGAAGTTCTAATTTAATCATATTATCCATAGAACGTAAATTTAAATGCCCTAATCTATTATGCCATAAATAAATTGAGTCACACATATAAACCAAAGAAGCAAATTTTTCATTGATATTGAACTTAAACAATCCATAAGAGGCATACCCCTTGCCTACAAACATCCCTTTCTTAGAAAGTACAATGGAATCGGATTCGATCACAATTTTGAATCCATATTTATTCAGAATACAAGCCGATACAAGGTTTTTCCGGATTTCAGGAACATGAAAGACATCATTCAGGGTAACAGATTTTCCCGAAGTAAAGTGTAGAACAACTTTGCCTTGACCTACCACTTTGGCAGTAGTGGAATTTTCCATGAACAATTCATGTCCATCATGAGCCTCCTCATAGGATATAAAATTATTCTTATCAGAAGTAACATGCCTAGTAGCTCCAGAATCGAGCCACCATTCATTTCCACCATCTACCATATTGACTTCGGAGATCACCGCAACGAGATCTTCATCCACAATGTTTACCTGATTTTTATTTTTCAAAAATTATCGACAATCACGTTTGAAATGGTCAGGTTTATTGCAATAAAAATAAGTACCCTTCTTTGCTTTTTCCTTGTATTGTCCTCTCTTGAAATCCTTCTTATTCGGCTTCAGTTTAAAGTTCTTCCCTTTGTTCTTCTTCTTCGATGTGGATGCATCTTCAACAATGTGCGCATTGGAGACGAGTTCAGTTTTCTCCTCTTCCTTGTCACGTAGACGAGTCTCTTCTTCTATGCGAAGATGAGTCAAGAGTTTCTCCATAGTACGATCTTCCTTTGTATGTTTCAAACTCTTATGGTAATCTTTCCATCCCAACGGTAATTTTGTAATAACCGCAGAGACTTGAAAACCTTCGTCTACTGTGCTTCCTTCCGTCACAAGATTGTTGAAGATAATCTGCATCTGGTGCACTTGCTCTAAAACAGGTTTAGAATCATATATCTTAAAATTAAATAACTCACTTACTAAGTATGTGCGCACGCCGGCCTCTTCTACTTTATACTTACGTTTAAGAGCCTCCCATATCTCCTTTGCAGTTTTATAAATTTGATAGACGTCAAAAAGAGAATCGGCAAGAGCGTTGAGAATATAGCCTTTGCATGTGTAATTGTCGCTTTCCCATTTCGTACGAATTCTACCTTCTTCAAGCGTTTCATCTTCTTTCTCTAATGATGGTGAGTCCATAGTGAGAACGTATGCGACTTTCAAAGTTGTGAGTAAAAAATGTACTTTTGATTACCATCGTTTGAAATTGGTGCCATTAAAGCACTCGAGTTTCGTGATCTTCGTGTTGGAGAGTTCCATCATCTTTCGGTCGTGCGAAGTGTAAAGTGCGCCTTAAAAGCGCCTAATTGTTTATTCAAGACATTGCACATCTGCAGCGTGACAGGCGTGTGTAAAAGCTATGCATGAGGTTCTTCTTATTAAGCCAAACAATATGGAAGGTAAGTTTCCATATATAAGCCATGAATATTTCTTGTAAAATAGTGAGGTGGGACAAAACATTTACAACACTTTTAAACTTATGGTGGGAAAAATTTCCCTCCAATATTAATTCAAAATTCAAGTAATTTTGACTTGAAGGTTAAAAGCATCCTTTTAATATGGAACTAATCACTTTAAGGAACCATTTAAAAATAAATAAACATTATTAAATTAATAATAGATAAATATTATTAAAGTAATAAATATTTATTTGGTAAATATCCAACAAAAGTTTTAACATTTTCAAATTTTTACACTAAAAATCCATGAAGTCTTGATTATGCAAAACTTTTTGGATTAGTAAAATACCGCGAAAACTTTTTAACAAATAATCCTCTTTGTGCTGAGTGCCCTAGTATTTACATCACATCTACCCAAAGAAGGCGTGAACCACATTCGGGAGGCATGCGGACCATGTTTGATCGCATGAACCATGGTTTCCGCAGCTTGCACCCTGATACCACAGGTGGGGTCGTCAATCACATTCTTTAATTCTTTTTTGTAATAAGTTGATGCCCTTTAGGAGTAATTATTTTAAATCGGGATGAACGTGTAACCCATCTTTCTCATTCAAGAGTTAACGTGTAACCCATCTTTGTAATAATTGTTTAACGAGAAACTGGTGTGAGCATACGATGCTTCTAACAGAGCTTATAGCGCAATTGAAGAAAGTTAATAAAATTGCAACCTCAAGGTCTCAAATTGAGCACGCCCTATTTACATATAAAGATAATTGGGACCGACTCTCTTAATCGTGGTTTGAGCATCAAATGGTGTCTAAACGATTTTAGACCATTCATTAGCTTATAATTTTGAAAATTCATGTCATCAATTGAACGGCTATCGGTTCAATAATCACACATTTTTGAGAGATTCGAACCATCCATTTATGCATTCTAATACCAATGATTATTTTTAATATTGATGATTGATATTAAAGGCCATTGATCGGATGATTTACATCAACATTAGAAGGATGATCTTTTGGCTAAGACATGCACAAGGGATTATCACTTGGGACACAATGATAAATTACACTTTAATAGTGGGAAATAAAAAGTGACATTTAAACACTAGTTTCGTAAAAAAAAAAATTAATATCCTTTAGAGATAAGTTTATCGTGTTTATTATTATTGAGCGTGCACCTACAAAAGGTTGGTCTGCTCCAAAGAGACTGATTAAAGTAATATGAGATTAAGCCTTTAGTCTAATGTACGGGTGACATTAGTATTATTTTATTTTTTTTATAATAAGGTTGACATTGTTATTGAATAGGTGATCAGGCAAAAATATTTTGCTGTGCCCTTAGCAACTCTCTTTTTAAATTAGGATATTGTTATGTGCACACATTTTTTCTTCACATGCACCACTTAAAATCACTTAATGAAAAGACTTCACATTTTGGAGATATGTGTCATGTGAAAACACCATCTTAATAGTTTAATATAATGGTCATGATCTAAAGATCTTTCATGCAAAAGATCGGCATGAAACATGATCTTTATTATCTTATTCCATGCAGTTAATTGTAGCCTTTGACTGGATTAAATCATATGATAGAGATCATACTTTGTGCCAATTTTTTGTTTTACCGATCTTTAACGCATGACCTTCAAATCAGATGGCTTGGATGTTGGTTTCACATGGCACAGGTCCCCAAAATGGAAAGTCTCTCTATTTGTGGTGTGCTTGAAGAAGAATTGGTTTGCACGTAGCAGCAGCGCCCTTTAATTAACAATTTCTCCAATAATCTTTGTTCGGATGCCACGTGGCAGCGACTGGCCTATCCATTGGGCAAGGTCCCTTTTTTCCTTGTCCCTGTTATCATCAGTTCGGTATGTATGCCTTGTTTGACAAAACTCATGGGAAGTTTTTTTTAAATAAAATCATGAGTGTATAAAATTATTTTGGGCAATCGTTTGGCTAATAAGCTGTAAAATTTGATGTGCCACTGTTTTCCTCTTATCCAATCGTTTCCCTCTTGGATATTATTGTCGATGGCGAATGTATTTTTTTCCGGCGGCTATGATCCGCTGGCAATGATATCACAATTGCTGACGATAAACATATTTTTTCCTGCAGATCAAGCTATGATCCGTCGATAATGTTCTCTTAACGGTCACTAACCGATCTAATCACTGACGATCGTATTTTCTTTGCCGGCCATCTCTTACCATCAAAACTAACATCAAATCGAGCTGAATCAGTTTGGTTCGGTGTCAGTTTTCATTTGGTTTAGATCCGATTCAGAATACTCAATTTTCAGTATTTTTTTGCCCCTTATGTACTACATGAACATGCTCTCTTTTGGGATGTGTATCATTTGGAATCAAAATATGACCGTCATTGTAGGCAAGATCTCAAGATATATTATACAAAAGACTAGTAGGAAGAAAAACAATATGCATCATCCAATTTAAAGCAATCAACGGCTTAAGTACACAAAACTCGAGTTTAAAAGGTACCATAAACCATTCAAGTATACAACTAACCTCTCATAAGGCGAAAAATTAAAAAACTCCTCGCAAGGCGATAAATGCTAAAAGTTAAAATTGAAAATAAAATATAAAGTGAGGGTTAAACCGAAAATCGGGTTCACAGAAAAGGACAAAGCTAGATTTGAAGAGAATCCTCTCTATTTGTCAGATTCAAAGCAGCCAATGCATGTTGGCCGGAGGAGATGGGGCGAGGTTAGGATTTTATAGTGCAAATAAATAGTACGATTATGAGGTGAGGCTGCATTTAAACCGTCTGATATAAAAGCCATGATCTACAGATCTACGACACAAAAGAGTGGTGCAAAAGTCAATCTCCATCATATGATTCGATACAATCAACTGTTGAATTGGATAATTGCTTTGGAGTGCATTGAGTCATATGATAAAGATTATGCTTGGTGCCAATCTTTTCACTTATAATATTTAGATCATGACCTTCAAATTAATTGGCTAAAATGGTTGGGTTACATTTATTGGCGTCGCTGTTTATGGGTACCTCTGTTCGTGTCTATGTGTTATTTGAAAGCACACACGTCCCAGACCCCTTGAAGACTATTGCTTGTTTTGGATCAGATGAGGGTGATTGTTTTTCACCCCAATCGTCTATAGAATGGATCTTAAGATCATGTAACACCTATCGAACGGTCAGTTTGTAATTCCATGTGCCCCTAGTCCCCAACATATGGCCCTAAAGTCATGTTTGAGTATGATGTGTGCTATATGATTGAAGAGTCATATTTTGGGTATCGATGATACAAGAAATCAAAAATTGACCGTCAGATTGATGCACCATGAACCCAAGATCTATTTTGTGAAAGATCTTTGTTAGAAAAGATCTCCATCATCTAATTCGAAGAAATCAACGTTTTTTTTCAGGGGTCTGAGATGTAGGCGCTTTCAACAAAAAATTGAGCATTTGATGATAAGCTCATGGTCTCAAGATCCATTATATGAAAAATTATGGTAAAAAAAAACCTCGATCGATTGGTCCAAAGCAATCAAACGATTTTAAGCATGAAATACCTAAGTTGAGAAGAACAAATTTCAGGTTGCAAGGGTGCCACCAAAATTCCTCAGAGCATTTAGCCCATGTCGTGGGCGGAAAAAAGTTTCAGCTAAATTTTGGCTGGAACTTTTGTGCGAGTTTTTTTTAAAAAAAACTCCAATTTGTCGGTCCCACTACATTGCCAACCACTTGTAAATTTTATTTTTGTGGGAAATTTCAAATTTCCAGCAGTTTTTTTTTTTGCCAAACTCGTGTTAACAAACGAGGCAGTACGGTTTAAAGGAGGTTGAATTCGAAACCACAGAAGGGGCCTCTTTCGCGCCACTTCGACTATAGTACAAGTTTTTTTTTCATAGAAGCTAAGTAGGCTTTCCACCGAGCAGCAACTCCTCCTCCAAAATCTCAAATCTAGCACGAAAAACCAGGCAAGTATCAATTATTCTCCCAAATCCCCTCTCCCTCTCTTGTTACAACGAATAAATCGTTCGATCTCTTTTACTTAGACCTCAAATCACCTCACTTTGAGCATTTGTATCGTTATCTATGATACTCAGATGAGATCGCTGTGGTATACTTATTTCTTAGATGGAATTCTGCTCTGGATGTCCTAGATCTGCAACTTGATATAAGAAACATATGGATCTTCTTCTTTTTCATGTATTGGTAGCTAATTATCGCTGATTACTTGTTATATAGAATGTTTGATTAGTTATTGTAATTTTTCCCTATCAATTGCTGGGATTCAACTCATTTGCTGGTGCTTTTGGAGACCGGATATAAGTTTGTCTGCCCCTTAGTGGAATTTTCTGCCATTTTTCTTGTCATTTTGTTTTTTTTGTGATGGTTAGATAGTTTCAATGGAATCTTTCTGTGGATCACCTAAATCTTCAGTTTGATATGACGTGTGTATGAATCTTTTTAATTTTTCACGTTGAGGTGGTAAATTACTGTCAAATACCTGGTAAAAAACCGTTTGATGAATTATTATGATTTTGCTCTATCAACTGTGACGATTCACTTAAATTTGGTGGTTTTTGGAGATTTAATGCAATTTTATATGAATTCCTGGTTATTTATGATCATCTTTAGTGAAATTTTACCTAATGATGACCTATACTTGCAGTTTAATCCAAATAAAGTATTAAAATACTTTGTTCTGCACGCGATAGACTCAGAAAATGCATGATGGATTATCACTACTTTGATCTTTGAGTTGTTTGGAATTAGATCCATCACGTTGTTATTTGTTGGATCAGTTAAAGATTGCTTATTTTTCTGGAAAAAACCGTAAACCCTAGTTCTGCAGGTTTTAGGTCGGCAATATTTCGTAATTTTTTTTATTTTTGCAGAAAGAGACTTTGGACCAAAGCAGACAGGCAAACCAAAACAGTATAATGGAATTTCTATGAACAGTTGAGCACAAAAAAATATTTATTAATTAAATAAGCAAAATTGATTAGAGATTCTAGAGAAATCTCCATTATATGTAATTAAAAATAGCCATGGTGCCTAAAAATATCCATGTTAATGGAGGAAGAAATCTCCATTATATGTAAGTAAACAGGTTAAACATCAGGATTAAACATTTAGATTAATCAAGGACCTTAATAACAGGTTTTTCTCATTGTGCATTGATGGAAAAATCCAAACGGTCTATATAATAGGGCTGATGAACCAATTAGATGGACAGTGATACACATGGAAACAGGGGCATAGCCACATATAGCAGAGTGGGGGCTGAAGCCCCCATGACCAAATATGCGGCACCAAATATGTCGACCATCGCTAGCTCCCACCAGAAGAAAATCCTGGCTACGTCCCTGCATTTGTGGAGAGTTAGTTTGATCACGAGTCACGCGACATCCTTTTGAGGCAATTATTCTTCGATTAAAAATACCAACAGTTTTTTCATATTCAAGAACAATAATAGTAGGCTGACTAGGCTCCACGAGGACCACGACTGGCTCTGGTTTATTTCACTTCCGAAGAGAAGTTAAACAAAGTTGTTGACACAAGAATATATTAAGTTTCAGAAATAAGAATTTATCCCTGCCTTTTCGAGATCACACTTGTGGATCCAGATGAACAAAGTAGGTAATAACATAGAAATTCGAACTACTTGATACAGAAAGTTATATTTGTGAAGAACTCTTCTCTTCCTTCAAAAAGTTGTCTTGGTAGGAGCAAGGTTACTTTAAATTTTAATTCTGAAACTTTAGCTGTTCTCCACCCCTTGCTTTCCCACCGGAAGAGGTTTCCTAAACTAAAAGCCAAGACTTATCTAGTTACATCTGAGTAGCGGGTAATGTAGTACCGGATCTTATAATGTGGTCAGAGATTCATAGCAACCAATGATAAAATCAAGTGAAATGATATTGTATGTGTCTTATAGATATTGATCTTGTTTTCTATTACCAGGTTGTAACGATAGCGCAGCTACTCTCCATTAGGTCATATTGAACTGCTTGATATCAACTCCACTATTTCTTTCTATGTTTTTTCTTTCTCTTGTATTATTGATGGATATAAACATATGTATATCTTCTTTCTTTTGATAAGTCTTGTTACCAATAGATGTTATAGGTAAGTCTTTTCTTTTCCATAATGACCTTATTATCTGAAATTCTTGCGTGGTAGCAAAGGTGTAGCATAAAGTCAAATTATCTAGGAACAAAATGGGAAAGTCACAGAAGGGAGGTTCACAAACTACTGATGTAAAAGCAAAAAAGCCAATGCTTGGTACGTTCTTTTATTGCTATTTACTTTGAGTAATGTCATCTAGTCGTTAAGAACTATGATAGATCTTTCTCTATTGGAGTGTGGATATTATTTAAAAAAAAAATTAAATTGATAAAGTATGCTATACCCCCATCTCACAAAACAAGTATCCAGTGCCAAGAAAGTCGACCATTGTTGGACATAATTTCCGAAATGTGCTATCTCAAATAGGGTGGTCTTTGAATGTGCTATTTCTTGAAGTATATTTGTTTCTTTCAGTTGAGTTTTTTAACCTTTGGATGTTGCAAGAACATCATTGCATTGGAATTGTCTAACCTTGAAATCCTACAATGAACTGAACCGAGTGATACTTTACTTGAAACAGATGAAGAAATTGGAGACGAATTCCTCAGCACCTGGAAATCAACAGCAGTAGGGGATGATGAATTGGACTTTAGCTGTGAATCGAATCCCCAAGGCAAGAAGAAAACTTTTAACTTCGATAAAATGTGAGTGTCATTGAATTTTGTAATCATACCTTTCATTTGATATAAATAAATGGTTTAGGGCTTACTCTTAACTTACCAAATGATCTGCCTGAGAAACATTAGTCTCCAGTTTGGAATATGGATCAAAATGGCATTTTTTTCATTGTGAAACTTTGATCCATCTACTGAGCAAAAAAAAAATCGATCCATCTGCTATAAGATGAAGTGTTGTCATTATTGCATTCCTCTTTGAGTTTAAATCTTTGCCTGTCGTACGTTTGGGTAGCAAATCCTCTAGGCTTCATTATTTGTTTCTTCTTTCCTGATACTTTTACTAATACCACTTCATGTGCATCAGAATGTTTAATATATCACCTATATGCATGCATGATAATCAACGATTTGTACTTCTGTTGTTCGGTCATCGTCTAAAGAAAACAATTTCTGTATGGATGATACTGATGGTGCAATCTTTGTTCTCCAGGGATATGGATTTCATGCTTGATGGTGATTTTAAGAACATATCATCCTTCAAAGTAGATATGTCTGACCTGGATTTCTCTAGTCCGCCCAGAAAAGCTGAGAAACCCAAGGAAAAATCTGGAAAAGAATCTATCTTGGGAAAACAAGAAGGAAAACACAATCGGTTCGCCTTCAGTTTTGATTTCAATGAGTAAGTGTGTTGCGTATCATGCAACGGCGCATGGAAAACTTCATTTAGCATGTTGGATTTATGTACCAATGAAATTTGTCAGTATTTCTTTTTTTTTCCTTTCATCAATAGCAGTAGAACACTTTGTTAGGAAAATAAAAATAGTTACAAGAGAAATTTTCTACCAATTATAGAATGACATTTTTCTTACTGAGGATTTTTAGCATGCATTACCACTTCCATATGCTAACTTCGCATTTTAACTGGTATTCAGGTTGGATGGTCTTGATCTGGATACAAGCTTGCAGAAAGAGGAAAAGAAATCTGGTAAATGCACAGCTAACAAGACACATGATTTTTCTGATAAAAATGAGAAGAGTAACAATTCCAGAAGCAACTCAGCTACAAGTATTGATGCTTTCGAAAGTAGTGAGACTAAAAAATTACAAATAGACAGTGCATCCACTTCCAAGTTTGATCATTTTCTAAGCAGTCTTGGGGAGCTTGATGCTGTAAATGATGGTTCTCGCTCCACTTCACCAAATCTTGGAAATCGAAATGTGTTTCCTGATGAAACACTTTCTCCAGAGAAAAAAATAACTGTCAGTGCACATGAAAGCAGAAGAGAGTGTAATAAAACCGAGCGGCATGAAGAACAAGCAGAAATCACAGTCTCCACAGAGCCATGCTGTCAAAATTCTATCCAAGATTTATCCTTGAAATCTGTTCCTGTTGATGATTCAGCAGTAAAGACTGTTCTAGGTTCACAAGCAAAGCTTTGTTCTTTGGATGCAGAAGTAAATACAAATCCGGGCAAGGAATGGGATGACAGTGTGAAACTGGTAGCTAGTCCACACTCCAGGAATTCTAGCCCTGTTAATTCGTTTAACTTGAAATATTCGTCTCCACTTGGCATGTGCGAATCAGAGAACACTAATACCAAGTTTAAAAATAATTCAGATAACGACAAATGTGCTGCCAACCCAAATATAATTGGGGAAGAATCAGAAGAAAGTAACAAGGATTGTGGAGATACCGCTAATGCAAATGTTCTATGTAAACAAGATGATATGAAGAATACTACGGAAGAACAGAGGTCAATCTCAAAGGTTCTTCTATCACCGTTGTGTAGGTAAGCAAAAGTCATGAAATTGACACTCGTAATGAAAAATGCAAAAGCCCAATTAAATTGCCAGGCAAGTTTTGAATCTGTTGTTGCTGTTATCCGTTTAATTTCAGTACATGGAACGATTGGGCTTTTCATCTAACTAGTTTACTTCTCTGAAACTATAAGCAACTATAATGACGTAATATGAGCATCATGTGCTTTCTTGCCAAACCAATCCTTTAATTATGTCTCTTCATGCGTTTATAAGATGTATGACTTATTGCTATGAAGGTAGAAACGAAATTGTGCTTAAGTAACTACTGGATGCGATATGAGGGTTCGTTCATAATTCACTTATATTAGTTTCTGTTCATTTTACTGTATGCTGGATGCAGGGAACCCAAACTGGATAAGCTCATACCTATTAAAGAAAGAGAAACTGCTACAACCAATTCAAAATTTCTTAACAAGTCAGTGGACACTGACTCTCATGCCCATTTGTTATCAATGCTAAAGAAAAAATACACCCTTTGTGACAACAAAATGGAAAACATGTCTGCTGCTGAGAAAAGGTGCTCTGTTAATTACTAGTCCTTTTTGGAATCAATGTATTCTTATACTTAGCATTTGTTTGTAACATATTGTCTATGTTTTTCTACAGCCAGGAATTAAGAGAAAGTGAGGCACTAGCTCAGAATCAAAAGGTTGGTATTTCAAAGTCTTATATCAAACCTGTAACAAGAAGGTTGCCTGTTACATTGGAAAGTGAAGAGAATGATAACAAGCAGGATACTTCTGGGTAAGGTATCTTGACCTGAATTCTACATTCCATAATTATATTTGCTAAATCAATTTATGGATGCCATTCTAAGTTACTTAATTTTCCTATTATGAGGCACTGCCAACATTCTATAAAACTCTTTATCAGGATTGAACTGAATGAGAATAACATAATGCCATAGAGGTTTGCACTTTGAAACAAGTTAAATTCAAGAGCTAACCCCTGCTTTCGAACTTCAGTAGCAAGCTTTTTGAAAGCCAACTTGAGGTTAGGGGTTTCTGAAAGCAGGTTCAGAAAATCAGAAAGTTGTATCCCTGTAAAAGTAAATTCTTGATGCCATGATATTCCGTTAAATATCATAATCATTTTGGTGCTTATTTTCTACTGTGAAAATAATTTTTTTTTTATTTTCTAGTACTTTTGCGCCACTAAGATATACGATTGCACTCGTATTCTCTTTCCATTTTATAAAATGAAGCTTGATAAGGAAACATCTTGCCCATGAGATGGGCCTGACGTGACTTTCTTGCAGCTCCCATGTTCATCCCGCCAAATTATCTGATCAGAAAACAACATCAGGCAATATAAAGAATGTCAACCCTAAATTTCTAGTTTCAAGCTTTGCACCAAAAAGGAACTCCGAGAATATATCTGTTGAGAAGAACAAAGTATCTCCTCCGATAGCATATAAGCAGTCATGTGATACTTCTAGCTTGAAGATTTCAAGGTATTTTCATATTTTTGTATTTCTTCGTTCTCACCTTTTTCTACTTTTAGAGTCCTTGGTCAGTGAGAAGGTTCCTTAACAGGTGCATGCTTCTTATTGTAGGATTACAGCATCAAAAACAGAAACATCCACACTATTAAAAGACTTAACATCTACAAGGCAATCTCTGCGAAATATGGGAATTCATGTAAACGTGGCATCCAAGATGGCCCTTTCAGCTCCCACTAAAATGCCTACACTGTTAAGCCCACCTTTGAAGCGAAAATCATTCGAGGTTCATATTATTATTTTTTTTACCTAAAGTCATCTATGCAAAATATTTTACCGAGTGTGAATTATGTAGTATATGATATTGTAACTGTTCATTTTTCCTTATAAGAAATATTATGCTACTTTTTCCATTTTATTAAGTTATTACATGATTCGTGCTCCTAGTTCAGCAATGAACTTGCTGTGATGTCTTCTTCCATGGAATTGATTTTTATGCAAACACATCATTGGCAGAGTAACCAATACAGTGGAATTTTCAAATGACAAAAACGTAGCAGACTTGAAAGTTGTGATTTTTAGCGCCTTATTTACTGAAGTGGGGAGATCATGATGAGAGAAAAAGTAATGGCCTGGAGAAGGGGGATGCAAGAAGTGAGAGACAAGAAATGATTTTCATGGGAAACATTAGAAAAAACAAGTGTGAGAATAAGTTATAAAGGAAACTTCTTCCCTAATTGTTCCTGAAAATTTTGCAGTGTACAAAAAAGAATGGTGGAGGTGGTTTAAACACCATTTTGGTGTTTAAATGACAGTCAGGGGAGTTGGGTCCTCTCTCTCTCTCTCTCTATACATACATACATACATATATATATATATATATATATATATATATATATATATATATGTGTGTGTGTGTGTGTGTGTGTGTGTGTGTGTGTGTGTGTGTGTGTACACACACACACATATAATGCTATTCCAAACTCAATTTTATCACTTGTCCCCACTATAATTAGTTGCATTTAGCGAACTTAATTGACGGGGACACCACATACATGGAAGTCATAGCTAGGGAAAGATGAAAATTCTGGAGAATTGGAGGAACAGATGATAAATTTGATCGATCGAATTTAAACCTCGATCAATCGAAATTTTCGATCGATCGAAGTCCTATTTCGATTAATCGAACTTGGTCGACAGAAACACTATTTCTGGAGTGTATAATTCGATCGATCGAATTATATATTCGATTGATCGACTGTCCATTTCGATCGATCGAGTTTCACTTTCGATCGATCAAATTGGTGCGATGATATTTTAATATATATATGTATTTCGATCGATCAAGTTTCACTTTCGATCGATCGAATTTCAATTTCGATCGATCGAATTTCACTTTCGAACGATCGAAATCGCGCAGAGTTGCGTTAGAAGTCTAATTTCGAACTTAAGTTTTAGGGGCTTAGTTGTCTTTTATTTAGTATTCGTTTTAGGGTTTTCTTTTATTGTAAGACCTCCTATATAAGGTCCTTAAGATAAACAATGTAATTAGTTATTGAATATTTTGAATGCTTTTATGCTTGAATATTCTTTGCCTGAGATGGGTTTGGTGTGAGGCCAAGGGAGTGATTCCCAAAAGCTATTTTATCTTTTCTATTATCTATCATTGTTTTCTTTGAATCCTTTACCTTATTGATCCTTGCTTGTTTTCTAAACCTTAGTCTAATTATTTCCTTTCGATCCTAAAACCCTAAACCTTTTGAAACCCTAAATCCATCAAAGCCAAAGCCCTTTTCCTAAACCATAAACCGATCCGAAAACCATAATCCTATTACAAAACAAAAATCCCTTTCACAACCCTATTTGGAAATCATGAATTTATATCGAATTGAAGACAAGTGCCTAAGCCTGGAAAAGCCAGAGTTCTATCTCTAGGCCGATCTCGCCTCAAATCTAAAAGTACTTGCGCATCGAACTGGATCCTATTCGGATCTCATGTGATCTATTCATCACAATTCTTCAAACCCTAAGGTATTTAAGATAATTTTGCGATTAAACTTGAATTAATTTATTTAATTTCGGCAAAATCCGTATCAAAATCATATTCACACATTTTAGGGTTATCGTCCCGCGTTAGTTTTGGTATCAGAGCTCTGGGTTTTCTAGGTTAGGGCATCTTTGCTTGTCATATTTTTTTTATTGCATTGTTTTCTTTTGTGAGTCCATATTGCATTCCATATTCGAACCCTAATAGACCTTGTGATCACCATGGCTTCGAATGGAGTTCTTGATACTCTTAGAGCCATGCGAGAAGAATTGGGTGCGATTAATGCACGTCTGAATACCATAGAGAAGCCCAAACATCCCTAGGAGTTGATAATGATAGATTACGTGATCGAATCAACCAATTGGAAGCGATGGGTGGACTTGAAAATCAACGCCAAGAGCGTGAAGGTCCTCACTTTGAACGTGATGGTCGCCAAGACAACCGGAATCGTAGGGATCATCGTAGAGATGACTATGATCCCGAAGTTCAACTCCTCAAAAACGTCCGAGTTGAGATTCCGACTTTCGATGGAAGAATGGACCCTACCGTCTTCCTTGATTGGCTTTCCGACATGGACCAACACTTTGATTGGTATGCCAAGAATGACGACTGTTGCGTTAGACTCGCTAAAATGAAGTTAGTTGGTCAAGCTCGGCTTTTCTGGCTCAATGTTGAGCGCATTAGGGTAAATGCGGGTTGTCCTCCCGTTGCTCGTTGGGATGACATGAAGGAACGACTTACTGAGAAGTATGTTCCTTTATCATACCACCAACGCCTCCTCGACCAGTGGCAAAATTTACATCAAAGTGGTATGCCCGTGACCGATTACATTGCCAAATTCGAAGAGTTCATGATGAGGGCAAAAGTATCGGAAGACCCTGAAATCACTCTCTAGATTCCGCACCGGATTGCGACTTGACTTGTAAAAAGAGTTGATTTCTCACCCCGTGGATATACTTGAAAGATGTTATGCCGTTGTGCAAGATCTTGAACGATATGAAAATTTTGGTGGTGAAGAGAACTGAGCCACAATATAGTGGTCAACGATCCGGTGAGGGACGATTTAATCCTCCTCCCAAATCTACACAACCTGCCCCTACCAATTGGAGGTTTGAAAGGGGAAAAGGTGTAGTCGGAGAATCCTTAAGGGTTAATTCTCAAGTAAAGTGCTATAAATGTCATGGGATGAGACACTTTGCCGCCCAATGCCCTACGAAAGAACCCCAAAGGACTCTCTTCATTGAGGGAGAGGAGGATGATGATGAGCTAGTGGTTGAAGAAGAAGAATTCGAACCAGTTAGCACACCCAGTGATGAGGAGGGTGATGCTATTGGTCATGCTTTAGTTGTGAGGTGTGCCCTTGCATAGCCTCAACGGGATAAAAAGGATGACTGGCAAAGGGAGAACATCTTCCACACCTTTGCCAAATTTGCTGAAAAGAATTGTAGGGTCATCGTGGATAGCGGTAGTTGCACTAACGTAATATCAACTCATGTCGTACGCCGCTTAGGGCTTATACCTGAAGCCCACCCGAGGCCTTATAAAGTCGCTTGGGTCAATTCTTCATCCATTCCCGTGTCGAAAAGGTGTCGTGTACCGGTTCAGTTAGGTTATTATTCGGACACCTTATGGTGTGATGTGGTGCCGATGGATGTGGGCCATATCATTTTGGGAAGGTCGTGGCTCTACGACATGGACGTGACTCTTTCTGGTGGATCAAACATATGCACATTCATGTATAAGGGCAAAAAGATCACTTTACACTCTTTGCCTCCCAAAACACCATCGACCAACACAGTCGAGAAGAAGGGCGAGTCTTTTAAAGCCATTAATATTATGAGTCCTTTTGAGTTTGAGAAAGCATCGTTAGATGAGAGTGTGGTGTACGTAGTTGTCACTGTTGAGAGTGCACCCGAATCAGAGAGTGAGTGTCCTAAGGGGGTTGAGCCGATCCTGAAAGAGTTTATTGATGTCTTCCTTGAAGACTTACCAAACGAACTCCCTCCCCTGCGTGATATCCAACACGTAATAGACTTGGCTCTCGGATTTACCTTACCAAACCTGCCCCACTATAGGTTGAATCCGGTTGAGCACACCGAGTTTACTCGACAAGTCAATGAGCTCCTTCAGAAGGGGTTCATCCAAGAGAGCATGAGCCCGTGTGCCGTACCTGCCCTGCTCACTCCTAAGAAAGATGGTGCATGACGCATGTGTGTGTCGTGCGATTAATAATATTACGGTTAAGTATCGGTTTCCCATTCCAAGGATCGATGACATGCTCGACATGATGGTTGGTGCCACTATCTTTTCAAAGATAGACCTTAAGAGTGGCTACCATCAAGTCCGCATCCGCCCCGGTGATGAGTGGAAAACCGCCTTTAAGACTAAGGATGGTCTTTATGAGTGGATGGTCATGCTATTTGGGCTTTCTAACGCCCCGAGTACTTTCATGCGACTTATGAGCCAAGTGTTGAGGCCGTTTCTAGGCAAATTCCTTGTTGTTTATTTCGATGACATTTTGATCCATAGTCATGACAAGGATCAACACTTGAACCACCTTAGGTTGGTTTGTGAGACCCTCAAGGGTGAGAGGTTGTTTGCAAATCTCAAGAAGTGCACCTTCATGCAACATTCCGTTGTCTTCTTGGGATTCATTATCTCGGCCGATGGAATGTTCGCGGACCTCGAAAAGGTTAAAGCCATTGTGGAGTGGCCCGAACCTAAGAACATACACGATGTCCGCAGCTTCCATGGTTTGGCTACTTTCTATCGTTGCTTCATAAGAAGCATTAGCACTATTATGGCCCCAATCACAGATTGCATGAAAAAGGGGGACTTTAAATGAGGCAAAGCAGCGACGAAAGCCTTTGTTGAGATCAAACAACGAATGAGTAGTGCACCCGTCATGCGATTGCCGGACTTTTCTAAAGTCTTTGAAGTCGCATGCGACGCATCAGGTGTGGGCATAGGAGTGCTTAGCCAAGAGGGTCACCTAGTGGCCTATTTTAGTGAAAAATTTAACGAGGCAAAACAAAAATACTCTACCTATGACAAGGAGTTCTATGCGGTCGTTCGATCTCTTTTGTATTGGAAACATTATCTTAATCCGCAGGAATTTGTGCTGTTCTCTGACCATGAAGCCTTACACTTTCTTGCTTCATAGAAAAAGTTAAACCCAAGGCATGCGAAGTGGGTCGAGTACCTTCAAGGGTTCACATTCGTGTTAAAGCATAAGGCCGGTGCTGAAAATAGGGCCGTTGATGCACTTAGACGGCGAGTGGTGACTTTGCGCACAATGAGCACCGAGGTTGTCGGGTTCAAAAGGTTAAAAGATAAGTACCCCGACTGCCCAGATTTTGGGGTTGAGTACACTACTCTCCTTAGTGACCCGACCAGCACACACCCCATATACACCATCAACGATGGGTACTTGTTTAAAGGCAATCGCCTTTGCATCCCTCGCACTTCATTGCGTGACTTTCTCATTTTGGAGTTATATGCTGGAGGGATAGCCGGACATTTCGGACGTAATACAACTATTGCGCTCGTATTGGATAGGTTCTTTTGGCCTAGCCTAATGAGAGATGTGGCCCGGGTTGTTAAATATTGTCATACTCGTCAAGTGTTAAAACAAACTAAGCAAAATACCGGCTTGTACACCCTGTTATCCGTGCCGCACACACCGTGGCGAGACCTCTCAATGGACTTCGTGCTTGGACGTCCCAAAACTCCAAGGAAGCATAATTCCATCTATGTCGTAGTGGACCGATTTTTCAAGATGGCCCACTTCATTCCTTGTTCCAAAACCTCCGATGCATCTCATATTGCTAAATTATTTTTCGCAGAGGTAGTACGTCTCCATGGGTTGCCCAAAACCATTGTGTCTGATAGGGATGTTAAAGTTACTAGCTATTTTTGGAAAACCCTTTGGCACATGATGGGCACATTGCTCCAATTCTCGACAGCTTACCACCCTCAAACGGATGGCCTAACCGAAAGCACGAATAGGAGTCTTGGGAATCTCCTTCGTAGTCTTATCGGTTATCATGTTAGGACTCTGAATACCATTTTACCCACAACTGAGTTTGCCTATAATAATTTTGTCAATAGGTCCATAGGCATGAGTCCTTTTGAAGTAGTACATGGTCATAGGCCTTTGACCCCATTAGATTTGATCCCCATGCTTGCATCCCATAGAGTGTCAGAGTCTGCCGATGCATTTGCATAACACATTCATAGCTTGCATGCCGAAATTAAACAAAAAATTAATTCAAGCAACAATCAATATAAATTATCTGCAGATACTCACAGGCGTTTTAAAGAATTTCACGTGGGTGATTATGTGATGGTTCGGGATAGGCCTGAGCGGTTCCCATCGGGATTCGTAAAGAAGCTCCAATCCCGAGGCGTTGGACCTTTTAGAATTTTGCCTAAGAGCGGTCCTAATGCATAGGTGCTCGAGCTTCCTCCAGATACGGGGGTTAGTTCAACATTCAACGTGGAAGACTTGGTTCCCTACTTGGGTTTCACCACACCTCCTGAAAACCCACTCCAGCCACCTCCTAGTCCCAGCCCCAATCCAACCTTGCAGCCTATACTTTTTCCTTCCCCAAGCAGACAGAGAACAGATGAAATAGAGGATATAATCAATGATCATGTCGTCTCTACATATGACGGAGGATTCCAGAAGTACTTGGTTAAATGGGTCGGCAAATCGGAGTCCGAAAACACTTGGATCCACGAGAATGAAGTTCACCGCTTGAACCCCGACCTACTAGACATCTACCACGAGCGCGTTTCATCAGTTATGAAACCTTTTTGGTCCAGGGAAATTGACGGGGACGTCACATACATGGACATTGGATTCGGACCATATCGTTTCTACCGGCGTCAAGAGAAGAGGAATGGAAGTCAGAGCTAGAGAAAGATGAAAATTCTGGAGAATTGGAGGAACACACGATAAATTCGATCGATCGAATTTAAACTTCAATCGATCGAAGTCCTATTTCAATCAATCGAACTTGGTCAACAGGAACACTATTTCTGGAGTGTATAATTCGATCGATCGAGTTATATATTCAATCGATCGAATGTCCATTTCGATCGATCGAATTGGTGCAACGATATTTTAATATATATGTATTTCGATTGATCGAGTTTCACTTTCGATCGATCGAATTTCAACTTTGATCGATCGAATTTCACTTTCGATCGATCGAAATCGCGCAGAGTTGTGTTAGAAGTCTAATTTCGAACTTAAGTTTTAGGGGCTTAGTTGTCTTTTGTTTAGTATTCGTTTTAGGGTTTTCTTTTATTGTAAGACCTCCTAGTCCTTAAGATAAACAATGTAATTAGTTATTGAATATTTTGAATGCTTTTATGCTTGAATATTCTTTGCCTGAGATGAGTTTGGTGTGAGGCCAACGGAGTGATTCCCAAAAGCTATTTTATCTTTTCCATTATCTATCATTGTTTTTTTTGAATCCTTTACCTTATTGATCCCTGCTTATTTTCTAAACCTTAGTCTAATTGTTTCTTTTTGATCCCAAAACCCTAAACCTTGACACCCTAAATCCATCAGAGCCAAAGCCCTTTTCCCAAACCATAAACCGATCCGAAAACTATAAGCCTATTACAAACCATAAATCCCTTTCACAACCCTATTTGGAGACCATGAATATACATCGGATTGAAGACGAGCGCCTAAGCCTGGAAAAGCTAGAGTTCTATCTTTAGGCCGATCTCGCTTCAAATCTAAAAGTACTTGCGCATTGGACTGAACCCTATTCGGATCTCGTGTGATCTACTCATCACAATTCTCCAAACCCTAAGGTATTTAAGATAATTTTAAGATTAAACTTGAATTAATTTATTTAATTTCGGCAAAATCCGCATCAAAATCATATTCACGCATATTAGGGTTACCGTCCCGCGTCATTATTATTAACCACATTCACCGATTTCCACCAGTTTGACCCTTTCCTCCCCCTTGGAGGTGCACCCACCTATTTTATCATGTCCCATACTTTGCCACTAGGGTATCAAACCAAAAGGATCCCTCCCCTTCACGTATTCTCCACAACCATTTACCCAAACAGTGTCATATTTCATATCTCTATGCCTCCTAATACTCAAACCCCCTTCCTCTTCTGTGAACCTCACTTATCCCATCTAACCAATTGAAATTTACAAGCATCCCCCACCTTCCCAAAGGAAATCCTGCTCAAATTTTTCCAATGATGCTTAAAGGAAATTAAACATTGACATAAAATAAACTGGGAGGTTCATTAAGCTAACATTAACATGAGTCTACCCCTGAAAACAGAAAATTTCTCTTCCAAATGGCGAGCTTGTTTCCAAACTGCTCCACAATAGAGTCCTATAAAGCATTGGTGTGCCCACACAGCAATCACAGTTTTTTTAACTTAATTGCATATTGAAAATTGTAATTTTTATATTTTTTATAAATGGGTAAGCTGGGACTGAACTTTACAAATGTTACTTATTGTGATCACATGCCTTTAAACTTATATTTCATTTCTTTTTTAATTTATTTCTTTGTTTTGGTTGGTAAATGACTCTGCATGAGAGAGGTTCAAGATTTTTTATCTACCGTACCATCGACCATTGAGTACAGTTATCTAACCGTCCGTTGAATCCTTAGAATTAGCACAGTAGGACTTATTATTATAGGCACTAAATGCACTTTTTATAATTAAAAGTTCAATGGAGAAAGGGAGTTGTGGCATTACCTCGAGCTAGGAAGTCAGCCAGTCCTACAAACAACTTAAAGTCATGCCTGTAACGAGTGCCTATAATTTGCTGCACATGTTGTCATGTTAATTTGAAGTTGTTGTCGAAAGGGTTCAAGTTCCCTTTGTTTTTGGTTTTACTTTAAAGTAAATCTCTATTTAATATTTTACATGTGAAATAAGAAATCAACTGTTCTGTATTCGTATTTATATTACATTACATTTTCTCTTTTCCTTCCCCATAATGCTAGACATTTCTGTTGTTATTCCTTTTTTACCTTTCCCATAGCTTTGAGTTTAAGTTGGTATAGAATATTGCAGGGATCAAATGCAGATGCTATGACCGTAAGTCCATTAAGACGAGCCACAGAATCTCCTACTGAAAACAGGTTGGTTCATAATATTGTCCATTGAGGCTAACTTATTTGTATGGGTTATTGGCAAATGCGGTGAATGAGTTATTTGTCGGATTTTGTAGGAAAACTCAGGAAGATTCTCAAAGAGTTGAAGAAAAAAGAGTTAACTTAATCACAATAAGCTCATGCATCTTTTTAGACTAGAATTCCAAATGTGAATTTTACTTTATGGTAAACATTTGAAATTGAAGCGGATTGTCACCATGCATTTGCTGGGTCCTTTGGTTAGGTTCCTGATGTTGAGAATCTGGCGGAAATTTGCAAAGATGCTTGCTTTGACCTTCACACTTCTACAGTTGATGTACCTCTAGAGACGAGCATGATGGACTCGGAAATCTCAGTGCTGCTAGATCATGATGAAAATATCGAGAAGGCTGAAGCCTGTGCAAAGGAGCTGGAGGATGTAAGTGGATTATGGATTTCCTACCAATTTCTTTGTGGTTTTTTATGGACTCATGAGCATGGTTCAAAATCTCATCCGAAACCAGTATGTACCGGACGATACGCATCAGTTTCAGAGGTCACTGGTACGATACTTTGAATGTATTGTACCGGTGCATTCCATATATATTGTTAATCTATCAGACGATACATACCAATGTATCGTCCAATACGTACCAGTTTTGGAGCTGGACGATACGTACTGCAAAACAGGTATTTTTAAAGGTAATTAGACGATACATACCAATGTATCATCCAATACGTATCAGCTTCAGAGCAAGAAATAAATTATGTTCACAGGTAGCCCCACAGAGGTTAATCATATATAAAGGTAATTAGAAGGTGATAAAAAAATGATGCCCTTATACTATTGAAATTAAGAATGGATATTAAAATAAGACATAATTTAATTTAACATGTTAAACCTGATAATAATAATAACTCATTAACTCTCCCATTTAAGGTAGTTAATGTAATCATATGGTCATTCCAGGCTTTTCTATGAAGAACTCAAATCAATCAGTTCCTTTAAACTTAGCAAGCATATCTATATTTTCTCTTTCTTGGGAGGATCTCTATCATGCCCTTAGTGATCATTAGTGACAAGATGGCAATCAACTTCAATATGCTTAGTTCTCTCACGAAGCATTGTGTTTTTCATTGTAGTTCAGAATTAGTTGTTGCAAATCAATTTTATGGGGAGACCATGAAACGGGGTGTCTACAATGATGGAAACCAAATCCTTTTGTAAGAAAATTAAAATATATTAATTTATGTTTGATATATATATATATATATATATATATATATATATATATATATATATATATATATATATATATATATATATATAGGGTAATGACCACCTGACTCGAGTCACGCTAGAGTCATGCATGACTCGAGCGGGTGACTGTTAGATTGCGGTCAAACATTGACCGCTATGTGATCTGACGATCACCCGCTCGAGTCATGTGTGACTGAGTCAGGTGATCATTACCCATATATATATATATATATATATATATTGATCGGTTTAATAGTTTAAGTTAAAACATATTAATTATCATCTAGCAGTACAGCTCATTGCTCTCTATATTATTCTGCAGCAAGCTAAGTCCCTTGCTTCTCCAATGAACCGAATTATAGTAGGCCTCTGTTGAGCAGTATTTTACTAACTAATAATAATTTTTTGGCATTTTATTTTAGTATTATATAAAAACCTACCTTTTTATCATGTAGATATGCATGAATACATTAATAAGTATCACGATGATAATTACATAAAATGAAAACAATTACAATAGACCGCAATTGGTTCTGGTGTGAACTTATAGTACAAGCAGTAATTATATGTGTTACTGATGTAGTAGCATTTGCAGATGTGCAACATGCTGAAAAAGAAACATGAGGAAGTCAAAGAATTGCTGGTTCGTGCTGTTGTGAACAACAACTTGCTGCTGATGTTAAATCATCCCAAATATGAAGAAAAGATATCCTTTTTTACTTATTTTGCTTCTGCTTCCTGTTTTTTTTTTACCAATGACGGGATCCGAGCCTCTTACGGAACCTGATTAAGTCCCCAGGCACGTGCAACACCCGCACATCACACATACCAGGCAAGTAGGGATAAATCCCTGCGGGTGGCCAACGGGGGTGGGATTCAAACTCAGGACCTCCGCTTCTACTTCCTGTTGTTCCTTGGTAATTTACATCCTTCAATTAGAAAATCAACTTGTGTTTCTTTGATCATCGAAACATCCGTATGATTCAGCGAAAAGCCACTAGCTTTCTTTCCAAGCATGATCCACAACATTGTGGGCTGACAGGTAAAGGTGCCCTATTGTTCTATGAATTTGTCTACAATGAGCCGAGTCTCATCAGCTGTGCAGTTAGCGAACCTTGAGACACACATTCTTTAAAGAGCATGGAAATATGTGCATGTCTCAAGTCGCTGCACAGCTGACAAGACATCAGCCCATTGTCTAGGATGAGTCTGCAATGAGCAGTTGTTGACTCAATTTAGACAAATCTATTCTATACTTCCCATGCAAAAAATGGAATGCAATCTGAAAATCTACATTTGCATTTGGCTGGCAGTGTAGTTTGACACGTTACTCGATCATGTCCATGAACTTGCAGAATGGTAAGATTTCTCTCGGATAAAGTTGCACGATTGTTTGTGTTTTGTGTTCTTACTCAAGTTGATCAGACGGTTGAAACAGATTTACATTTTCTGGTGCATATGCAAACCACTTGTTGGTAACTGTAATGGTTGCATTTTTCGTTTTGAATGGGATCTTCTTTGATATTAGTAATCGTGAAATTTTCAGATCCTTTTTATTGATTTTTAGTTGCAGCTATGGTGGCACTTGCTTGCACGCACAGCAAATGGATGGCCAATTATTGTGAGGTACCTCCTGTTCATGCCTACAGGTTTACTTAAAGCGCCTAGTTCCAAAACCCAGGGAAACCCACTTGACTGCTTGGAATCAGATAATGGAGATTGGTTTTCACCAAATCTTCCGTAAAATGAATCTTGCGACCATGATTTGACTATTAGATGGTCAATTTTTAATTCCACATGGCACAGATCCCAAAAAATGGTCCTAAATCACTTTTGAGCGTGATGTGTGCATTGTGATTTTAGGCCATTTTTTTGTGATCTGTGTCACGTGTAAACAAAAACAGACTGTCCGATGGTTTGGATATGATCTCAAGATCCGGAAGATTGGGATGAAAACGATCTACATATCTTATTCCAAGCAGTCAATGGATTTCACTCTGTTTCAGAGGTTGGCACTTTCAATAAACCTGTTGGCGTGAACGGAGCTTCCCTTATTGTGATATTATGTTGAAAATAAAAAAAGTTACTTTTAATAAGCGGAGGGATCATAAGTGAAACAAGCTGACGAACAAATGGTGTGAGATGTGCTCTTTTATCACCAGATCATTCAATTATTAAACTTACGGGCTAAGGATAGGGGTGCACTGTCAAACGGGTTAGTTATGGTTAGGCCAAAATGGCCCACCTCATAATATATGAGTAGCTCCATTTGCACCCACCAAAATTCTAAAAGCACCCTCCGGCTGCCACCGATCAAGTCCTATGTTACTTACTCTGCTAATTGGCTGTGTTCAAATTTGGGGTCATGAACTTGCAATTCGTTACTTCCATGCAAACCCCATTCGCTAGGGTAGGATGAGTATTTTACTTATTATTTAATAATTTAGCAAGAACAAAATATTACAATAAGTAAAGTTTTTTTTTATTACAATTATTAAAATATAAGAGCTCTCCAGTTTAAGAGGTCATCAGATAGGGTATAAATTTGGAAGTTCATGTGTTCAAGTCCTCTCACAATCACTTTTTTTAACTTTAAACTAGGTAATTCTGATTCGGGCATCTCATTGAATAGGACCAAACCAATTGCTCGGTGGGGCTAGGTGTGTGCTTTTAGAGGTTTGGTTGATGCAAATAGAGGAACATTCACATCTCAATAAAAATAGTTAGTTATTATTTGTATGCAAGAAGTTGGTCCTTGGACATAAATTTGACATTTTGTAGAGCTATGTCATGTGAAAATATCATCTAAGGAGTCTGATTTGAAGGCCATAATTCAAAGAGATAGAATGCAAAAATTAGCACAAAACTCAATTTCTATCATATGATTTAATAGAGTCCACTGTTGAATCAACTAATGACCCTTAAAACCATTGAAGAAAATAGAAAAAAATTAAAATATATATACACCAAAAAATTGAGAGAAAAAGAAGAAATAGTAACAAGGATTTGCATCTAATTCCCAAAATATATAATTTTTTAAAATTAGAAGTTGAGTTTCGTATGTGCTATCAAATGTGACCAGAAGAAATCTTCACAAGCCCATCCATATAATACCAATGGTTAACCATAGGTCATGAGCTTCACTCCAAGCTAGGGGCAAAGCTATGAATTTTTGTTAGTGTTGACTACAAATGATAAATATAATGTTAGTAGTTATTTTACTATCGATTTGGAGGCTTCTACATCATAGATTTGGGAGTTTACATACAAATGAGAGTCGTATAAGATACATATTTCATAAAAACTTTAGATTAAAATGGGAGCTTGAGCCCCCACAACCTTCTATGTGACTACCCCACTGCAGTCCAAGCCATGCCATTGGCTGCACAGACTTAGATATTTCTAAAAGTTCATGCCCATATCAGTGTCAATCTCAAGGTCTATGCTGCAAGATTGCTAATAGCATGACTCATTGAAGTACTGTCTGAGCCTGCACTACAGTAATTCATGTAGTTTTGTGCTTGTTTTAGATTAGATTCAACCCACAGATTCTGCCACTGGCGGATTTCTAAAACTCAGTAAATATATTCACTTCCAACCTTTTTAAGTTATCAAAAGAACTTATTTGCTTAATGACGTATTTTGTTCCTATATTAGGAGTCTAATTCAAAAACCTTCATTTGTTTAATTATTAGATAAAAAAAATGTGATCCTTCATAATTGATCATCAAATATTACCCTTCCTTTGTTATTCGTGTGTTGTTTTATACAAGTTTCTGACCCTAGAAAGCATGGGTCGCAGCCAAATATTACCCTGCGACCGGAAGATTTCAATTCGATGAATTAAGCATGCCAAGTGTACAAAGTTTTACGACATCTAAACAGCTGCTACATGGCTACTAATATAATATTTTAAATATGAAGCCCCAAGTGGAATAAGCTTACTCCATTGGGGAAATATTAAGCTTCAAACATATCCATTGAAGGGCGCTTAGCTGTTTTTTACTCCTCCATTAAGGTTTAAGTGTAGAGACTTATTAGATATTTACAAAAGTAGGGGGCATTTAGAAAAGTAACTTTAAAGGTGGGATTTTAAAAAATTTCCCTAAAACTTGAGTTGAATTTGCTGACTTGGGCACCACAACTAGTGCACGGGCATGCACCTTACACAAATTCTTTCTGTCAACTACAGATGGGGGGCCACTATTCGTGCAATCAGTCACCAAATTGGAGTTCGGCAATAATTTGGTGAGGTTAAAATTCGGAAAAATCCGGCAAATTCGGAGAAATATTTGAAGGAAAAATTGGTGAAAAAAACTAAAAATAAAAAGATTTAAAATTATAATATATATATATATATATATATATATATATATATATATATATATATATTAAAAAAATTAGTTTGTCACAATTTTTTTGAAAAATTCGAGAATTATTTACAAATTTCGATGATTTGGTGAATTTTTAAAAATTTTGGAATTAATTTGAGAGACCTTAAATTCGCGAATTATTCGTGAATTTTTTAAAAATTCGATAATTTTTGTGACTATGGGTGCAATGAGGCACAGAGCACCAATTCTGTTCATTTGGTGTCAAATGTTCATCATTCTATACGTATGCTACACTGAAGAGTCTATATGTGCCTCTCAAATGGATGGTTAAAACGGATCAAATGAATGAAGATTTTCTGATCGGATGGTTGGATAAACATCATATTTGGGACATTGGCCTGCCATGTCAAATTGTGTGCGAGTGTGCAACATATACAATCTTGATGATCAGTTACTTTTCGGTAAGCAACCCGAGTGCCGGTGCTGTTGGTGCGTGGGTCAATTTTGAGAAATGTGTTACGTTAAACCAACATGTGTTTCATGTGATCTGATGCAGATGATCTCAAGATCAATGGTGTTAAAGAATTGGATGAAAAATAATCTCTATCATCTGAGGTGGCATAACACCATCTAAAATTAACAGTATGTTAAATTTACATGGTGTCTATTAATTTTAGATGGTGATGGAGATAATTTTTTTGTCACAATTTTTAGATCATTGATCTTCAGATCATGGACGCCAATCAAATGAACACATGGTAGTGCTACATGGCACAGATCCCCAAAAAGTATAAAGAGCATTAGTGCTGTAATATCTTCAAGTCTAACCTAAAACTACGTCTCTCTTGGATTCGGACACCACACCCAATGTGTGGTGGACGGGCCCATCCACGTAATAAAAACCAACCAAGTACGGAATCAACCGTTTCAAAATTCAAAGCTGGACCTCTTGCACTTGGCTCGGCTTCTAAAATGAAATCATTTTCTAAAATTTCAAATCTCCCTCCCGTTCCAGGTTCCTCAGTTAAAATTAAAAACAACCACCTCCCTCCCTCGCTCTCTCCATTAGGATTCAACTTTTTAAATTTTCAGAATCCTTCTCCCTCTCTCTCTCTCTCTCTCTCTCTCTCTCTCTCTCTCAACAGCCCCTAAAAACTTAAATTGAATCTCCCCTCCAAAATCCACCATTATAAATACTCCTCTGCAAACCATCTCTCTCTCTCTCTCTCTCTCTCTCTCTCTCTCTCTCTCTCGATCTAGAAATGGCTCTTGTATCTCAATTCAAATATGATAACAAAGAGAATCTCCCACCTTTCACTCCCAGCCCTCTTCTTGCAATCCCCCCAACTCCAACCATAAAAAAAAGACCCCGAAAGCCTCTCGCGGACATCACCCACATCATCTACCCATCTATCAGCCAAATCAAACCACACATTTCGTCTTCTTTGTCAATCCGGGCGCTACCGATCAGCTACTCTTCGGTTCCAGGCATCGGAAATTCTCGAAAGCGAAGGGCGATTGATGCTTCTGATAATACTCTGAGGACCCGTTCGATGGCTCTAAGCAAAGGATTCAGATAGCTTTAGGCTTTTAGCTTATGTTTCTTCATCAATCGACCGATTGTCTGAAGATTAAATTTGTTTTCTTATTTTTATTTTTAGAGTGGGAATTGGTATACAAAGAGATTTCTCCATATGGGTATTTGGGATTAAATAGATGGTCTAAGCTGAATTATATCAGTTTTTCGTTCTGTGAATCTGTGTTCCTGAAATAAAGTTTTCATTCCTTTAATTCCTTCTAATGGGGATTGAAATTGCACAAAAATTTGATTTTTGTTTCCCTTTTTTATTTTTTTGTACACTGCTGTATGCACCTGTGATTTCGTGGTACACCTCAGCGTATCACGTGGATCTTTACTTCCTTTCTCATGATCACCGTCTGATGAAGAAGTGAACCGAATTTTTTGTGTACAAAGATGCATAGGACAGTGTGAATCTGTATTTCCAGATAGGTGCATGATCACCGTCTGATGAGAAGTGAGCCGATTTTTTGTGTATAGTGGTGATTTACTGGGTCGTGATTTTTTAGCGTATGCCGGAATATCACATGGATCCATGCTTCCATACAGGTGGACACATGGATCACCGTCTGATGAGAAGTGAATGGTCTGTGCGCCTAAACTGGTTAATTACGCTTTGAAGTTTGACCTTTTTGGCGGGTTATGATTGATCTATTCAGCAGTATGTGGCATATTGCAGCAGTTCTCATGTGGCCCATTAATCAGACGTTCCAGATTCGTGTGGGAGCAATATTCCATGTTTAACATGTATAAGAACAACACGGTATCGGAACGCTAATAGCATCGTGCGTGGTCCCTTGATATCTGGAGTCGTAAAGACACATTATACTTTTTTGCCGCAGAATCTTCTGAAAATTGGGTTTGCTCGGTTTTCAAGGTTAGAGTCTAACCGTTAGCCTAACAAGATTTTGTACGCACAACCTAAATTGTGATTTGATTATTTATCCACATCACGTGGACAATTTTGCAGGCAGCTTGTGTAGCGGGATATGACTGACTGTACAAATAGTGGGGCTCAAACACTATAGCCAGTCACTGGCCATATAAGCTGTATTTAATGTTGTCTATAAAAAACTATCCACCCTTTATAATTTTTCTTATTTAAGGCCCTGCATGAATATTGTATAAGCTATCAATAAATATCTCCATATATAATAATGGATACCTTTATTGGTGCCCGCCTAATCTTTGAGGGCAATATGTTAAAAAAAATTAGGGCACTTTGGAAATAATGGGTCATTTTTCATCTTGTCAATGATCTGAGGTAACTCCAAAAAAAACTAAGGCACTTTGGAAATAAGGGATCAATCTTTCATCTTGTCAATGATCTTTGGGTTTTTTGAGTTACCTCATATCTTATTTTAGCTATTGGATTTAAAACCCTCTCTGGTCCACTATTAATGGAAGTCATTTGTTCTTGAGAGTCATGAACTTGTACCTTTGTCCTTCCTCTTTTTTATAGATTTATCTGATTCTTTCCAATATCTTGGTCATTTTTGTTTTAATCGTCCATGCCCTTGTGGAGAGAGAGACAAATAGAAGCGAGAGTGATGCAATGGAAGATTGCGAACGTTGTTGTCTTCCAGTCGACGAACTTCATCGATTTCGTCATCTTCCACTGCATCGCATCAGAGCAACTAATGATTAGAGAAACAGACGATCGAATGTTTCGGCATCACGGTTCGCTCGTCAAAGTGGCCTTGATGGCTTATAGTTTGGAATGTTTTTGGATCGAGGTGTCGGATTAGCCTTCGATGTGATGCAGTAGAAGATGACAAACTTTTGTAACAAATATAAAGACAAGAAAAAAATAGCCAAAGAGAAAAATAGAGATGAAACTAAATTGTATTACCTAAGAGATAAAGAATGAATCACTAAACCACAATTACAGCCTTATAAATACTAAAAGACGTCCTAAAAAATCTCAACAAACACCAACGTCTTCTGAGTTTGTTTGCTTAACTAACAGCTACTAACTGTTAAATAAATGGAAGACTAAAAACTAACTAGACTTATTCAGCAAAGTCTAATTCAGCAACAGTAAGTTTTACTAATTTCCAACACTCCCCCATAGTGCAAACTTATTATCAACAACACTAAGAGCTTTTCGAAACAATTCAAATTTTGCTTTGCTAAGCGCTTTGGTAAATATATCAGCATCTTGAGTTTCCGTTTGTATTTTCTACAGCTAAATATCTTGAGTCAAAACCTTTTCTCGAATGAAATAGTAATGTGTTTCAATGTGTTTTGAGCGGGCATGAAACATTGAATTTTCAGCAAGCTTAATTGCACTTTCATTGTCACAGTGAATGGGAACTGGATAGTCCATGACAGAAAACATTTCTTGAATAAGCCTCTTAAGCCAAATACACTCTTGAGTGGCCATAGTAGTTGCTATATATTTAGCTTCACAACTTGAAATAGCAACAATAGCTTGCTTTTTACTGCACTATGAGATAGGTGTTGAACTTGTATTAAAACAATACCTTGTTGCGGAGCGCCTATCATTCACGTCACCAGCCCAGTCTGCATCTACAAAACCAGTAAGAAAGAATGATGTATGTTGCTTATACAGTAATCCAAAATTTAGAGTGCCTTTTACATAGCGAAGAATCCTCTTTGCAGCAATTAAGTGACTCTCACGTGGTTTGTCCATAAATTGAGAGATGACTCCTACAGAATATGAAATGTCAGGCTTTGTGATAGTTAAATAGAATAAGCTACTAACGAGCTGTCGAAAAGGTGTTGCATCTTCCAGTAGTTTTCCTCCATCTTTAGTTAGCTTCAAACCAGGTTCCATAAGAGTAGTCATTGCCTTTGACTCCTTTATACGGAAACGATTCAGTAAGCTTCCTGCATATCCTTTTTGAAAGACAAAATATCCATCTGTCTTTTCAACCTCCAAGCCAAGAAAACAACTAACTTCTCCCAGACTCTTCATTTCAAAACAAAGAGACAAAGCATCTCGAAGACGAGTTATTTTAGCATTGTCATCACCAGTAATGATCATGCCGTCCACATAGAGAAGGAGCATTGTGCATACTGAGGTTGTTTTCTTAGCAAATAAACTTGAATCTGCATTTGAAGACTTGAAACCACAGAAATCAAGGTGTTGAGTGATTTTATCATACCAAGCACGAGGAGTTTGCTTGAGGCCATATAAAGTTTTCTTGAGTCGGCACACATAATCTGGAAACTCCTTAGAAATGAATCCATGTGGCTGCTCCATAAAGATATCTCGATCCAACTCCCCATAAAGGAATGCATTCTTCACATCTAATTGCCACAATTTCCAGCCTTTGTAAGCAACTAATGAAATAATTGTTCGAATCGTTACTATTTTAGCAACAGGGTTGAAAGTCTCCTCATAATCTAGACCATATTGTTAAGAGAAACCACGAGCAACAAGACGAGCTTTATACCTGTCAATAGTACCATTACCCATTTTCTTCAATTTGTAATTATAAGTAACTAATTCAACATTCTTTGGCTTCGGAACAAGCTCCCATGTGCAGTTCTTGTTTAGAGCTGATATTTCCTCCTGCATTGCTTCCTCCCATTCAGAAACACCTTTAGCTTCATTGTAAGACTTAGGTTGCTCCCATATGCAGTTCTTGTTTAGAGCTGATATTTCCTCCTGCATTGCTTCCTCTCATTCAGAAACACCTTTAACTTCATTGTAAAACTTAGGTTCATTTTCACATACATCTCCCATCAGAAAACATGACACAACAGAGCAATGATTTAACTGGACTTCATAATCAGTTAAATAATTAGGTTGCTTTCTTTGTCTAGACGACCTCTGAATAGCTGTCCCTATAATTTCATCTTGCTAAATAGTTTCTCCAAAAGTAGTATTGCTCCCCTTTCGCTGGATGCATCATCATTGAAGAATAGAAAAAGATCAGTTGTGCCTCTGCTTGTATTTTCATCAATCTGATGTGATAAAACTTTGTCAAACACAACATCACGAGAAACAACAACTTTCTTTGTTTCTGGATTCATACATCTCCATCATTTCCTGTGAGTGTCATAATCAACAAAAATACAACGCCTTGCCTTGGGTCAAGTTTAGTCCGATTAGTTTTTGAGACGTGAACATAACAAACTAAGCCAAAAACTTGAAAATAACTCACATTGGGTTTGTGATGGTATAGTGCTTTAAAAGGAGATAATTTTGTCCCTGACCATGGAGGTAAACGATTTATGACATGACAAACTGCTTGAATAGTTGCTGCCCATATCTCTCTCGGAAGATTCTTTGCATACAACCATGACAATCACATGGATGTAAGATGTGCTAACTTGCGCTCAGCAACTCCATTTTGCTGTGGAGTTTCTGGACAAGTCAATTAACGCCGAATGTCATGTTCTTTGCAACAATTTAGGAATTGATCAAACATGTATTCTCCTCTATTGTCGGTGCGTAGATACTTTATTGGCAACCCAAATTCTTTCTCCACCTGTTCCTTGAACTAAATGAATTGGAGAAAGTCTCACTTTTGTGTTCCAAGAAAAACACCCAAGTGAACCGAGAAAAGTCATTCACAAGGACCACTACATAATGAAAACCATAGTAACTAGGCGTTCTTGTTGGCCCCATCAGATCTGAATGTACCAGCTGTAGCGCAATAGTAGCTCTATTATTCGAATTCAGGAAAGAAAGACGGTGTGATTTTTCATATTGGCAACCAGGACAAACCACATCTTGATGAATTTCTTTAAAGAGAGGAACTCTATCAAGAAGTTTTTTTGTAGAAATTTTCTGCAGCAATTGATAACCAATATGGCCTAACTGAGCATGCCAAAGTGTCATACTTGCATTCTTACCTGTCTTTTCAACATATGCAACACTTGCAGACAATACATAGAGTGAGTCTTTTCTTTTTCCAATAAATAAGACATCAGCTTCAAGATGTTTTATATTGGAAATAATTTTTACATCATCTGGACCAAAAAGAACATACCTCCCAGAATCAGCAATCTGAGAAATAAAAGCGAGATTCTTCTTTAAGCCTGGAACGTGATAAACATCTTTAAGAGAACCACCACTAGCATTTGAGATATCTTCCTTGACATTGAAATTTCCTTTTTTCACTGCAGGATGTAATGAATTATCACTTGTAACAATAGCTCTCTTTCCATAATGCAGATGAACTTCAGAGAGTAAAAAAGCATTTCCCGTTGCATGATGAGAGCAACAAGAATCAACAATCCAATCCTTGCTATAGTCTATGGAAGTATTAGCATATGTTTCCACGTTGGTTTGTTGAATATCAGAATTCACAATAATAGGTTGATCAACAGCTTCAATAGATAAGCATTGCTCCCACTTGAGTTGTTCAAACTCACTATTTTCATGTGCAACATTTGCTCATGTGAGATTTACACGACAATTTTGTTTAATATGTCCTGATTTCCCGCACCGATTACACACCACCTTTACACGACAATCACGCTTGAAGTGTCCTAACTTTCCACACCTATAACAACTTTTTGAATTTCCTCTGGACTGCCCTTCAGGTTTGGATTGTTTACTATCACCTGAAGAATGCTTGGAGGAAGAATTTCTTTTTGCTTTGTATTTTGTGTAATGAGCATCCTCCACTTGAGAAGGAGATTACTTGTTGTTGCTTGTGTAAAGAGCATCCTCCACTTGAGAGGGAGATTGCTTGTTGTTGTTGACAATTTGTTTCATCAATGCTTCCTGATTTGAGAGCAGATTCTCCAACTCAATAATAGATGGTTGATTTTTCCACCCTTATATCGAAGAGATAAAGGGCATAAACTCCTTCCGCAGTTCGCGAATAAGATAATGACGCAAACGAGCATCACTCACAGGCGCCTCCGTGTCCAATTCTGAGATTTCAGAACACAAAGTTTTAATTTTCAGAAAATATTCAGAAATTGAAAGATTACCTTGAGTCATCTCAGCAAGTTCGTTCTCCAAAAACTGCAGCCTCATCATGTTCTTTTGAGTGAACAACCTTTCAAATGTCTCCTACACTTGCTTTGGTGACTTTACATCCTGAACTTGCTCGATGTACTCCTGACTGATCGATGTTCGCATAGCAAATAAAGCTTTGCCACACTTAATCTTCCACTTCCTCCGCAACTCAGCATTCTGTTGTGTATCTTCTGAAATTTCAGCTTCATCACCAGAAATAAGATCCCACAAATCCTGCCCTTATAGATAAGCTTTCATGCATAGCTTCTAGTAACTGTAATTGTAACCAACAAGCTTGTCTACAGAGACACTGCTTCCACCATTCATCTTTACTGAGCAATACAATCAAACACTTGAGAGGCAACTTGACGTTGGTACCGTGTAACAAATATAAAGACAAGAAAAAAATAGTCAAAGAGAAAAATAGAGATGAAACTAAATTGTATTACCCAAGAGATAAAGAATGAATCGCTAAACCACAATTACAGCCTTATAAATACTAAAAGATATCCTAAAAAATCTCAACAAACACCAACGTCTTCTGAGTTTGTTTGCTTAACTAACAGCCACTAACTCCTAAATAAATTGAAGACTAAAAACTAACTAGACTTATTCAGCAAGGACTAATTCAGCAACAGTAAGTTTCACTAATTTCCAACAACTTCATCATCTTCCAGCTGACGGACTACCACACAAATTAGCTAGGGCAACATAGATAGGTAGCAAGAACGGTGGGAAAGGGTATTTACGAGTGGGCAAATAGGTAATTTTTCCCTTTTACTTATAGGGCACTGTGGATAATTCACCTTCCCATTTAAATCGGAAAAGCAAAATCCTTGGGGCATTTGCGGATTTTGTTGTCCCACTTCTCGTGTGAATCCCTTTTGGTTGAACTTTTCAATATAGTATAATACTCCAAAACGTTTATGTGGGAGTCTTTTTTTCGCTAAAAAATCCAAAAAACTATTGATTGCTTAGAATCTGATGATGGGGATAATTTTTCATTCTAATCCGTCTCGGAACGGATCTTCAGACTATGGGTAAACTACCAAGAGTGTTTTTATATTCCATGTAGTACACATTTAAAAAAGGGATAATGGCTCTCTCTTTATTTATTTTTTATAGAAGATAACATTTTATTTAATCATGGAAAATCAGAAATAACAATATCAAAGACCTGGGGAGGGGCATCCTCCAGCCAAACCTCACATCCATCGTTAAGACCTAATTTGGCTAATACATCAGCAGCACTATTTGCTGGTCTATTCACCAGCACCCAAGAGTACTCCGAAAACATTGTGGAAACACTTTTTATATTGTAAAAAAGATTTTTGAGTTCTGATGAGTCATCGCCCCAACCATCAATACCATGAACAATCCTAGAAGAGTCACCTTCGAAAATGACTCTTTTAAATCCCGTATCGACAGCGAACTGAACCGCTTCAAGTAGACCAATACAATGATCAGCTGACGAGATGCTCTTACAATTATTTGCTAGGGCACCCATCACACACCCTAAGTGATCTCTGATAATAACACCTATACCAGCCACCCCATTTTGGGAGCACCACGCACTATCAAAATTAACCTTATAAATACCCATGGTTGGCGGAGACCAGATTCTGGGGCTAACCCGGACCAGGACAATTGACACAGTAGCGGGTTCACAACAGCTGATTGGAAGTCAGATATAAGGTTTGTTGCTAGGCAAACAATGGATTGGGGCTCTCTCGATTTTTCTCCATGGAGGATTTTGTTCCTTTCATTCCATAATGCCTATGCCAGAGTAAGGAAGAGATTCAAGTGAGAAGGGCTCGCCATAGACAGAAACTCCATAACCCACTCTTTGAAGCTAAGATGGCTGAGAAGGTGGGGCCTAATACCCACCTTCTCAGCCACGTAATTAAATCTCTGAGAGCATGTTCCACAGATTCTACAGTGTTATTACAAATGTCACACATAGGTAGAATGTTTTGAAATCTTTTATGGAGGAGTTTCTTCACAGGAAGGATGTTGGAGCACGCTCGCCATGCAAATTTTTTAATTTTATTTAGGATTTGAGCCTTCCAAAGATGCTTCCAAAGAGGGCACAAAGGCGAGAAGCTGAAAGAGGCTCTCCTATCATTAGTTTTCTAACATGTCATGTGAAACTCATTTATAATCAATCTAAATGGTCGCATACCCATAAGTGGATGTGAATCATCTAATAGGCAAGTTTGAGTATCAACCAATAAAACTATACATAATGGTTGGTGATAGGGTTATGGGATAGTTTAAATCGCTCAAAAAATTTGATTTTTGGGCTGACTGCCTTTCAACTTATGATCTATCACTTCGACGGGATGGATTGTGATGTGTTGATTAAGTTGAACTCGCAAGTGCACGAATCTTGATGTAGTCAGTGGGTGCAAAGTACGAAATCGTTCCCACGAGGATTGGTTAGAAAATTTAAAATCAGAAATAACAATTAACTAGAAGAATTTTCACAGATCTATCACAGTAACCAACAACCTAGAATTTTGAGAGCTTCTGATAAATGAGATAAATACTAACAGATAAATACTAGCAGAATTTAAGAATTAAACAATTAATGAAAGATAAGGATTGGGATGCTAAATCCTCCCTTCGTAGGTTTATCATTTATAGAATACCAATCTGTGGATTGAGATGTGAGATCTTTAACAGATTTCTCAAAAGAAGCACTGTCCCATACACACATGAGTTCTAAAATATAGATCTGAGATCACAGAGATGTATGATAAACATCCCATGAGTGTGATTAACACTCACACCTCGGATAACATTTAGAACCCAATCTCTAGGGTGATTTTTAAAGTACGATCTAAGATCAAGGAGATATATGATTAACACCCCATGAGTGTGTGATTAACACTCACACCTCAGATGACAGTAAAACTTCACCCCGAGATGGGTAATAATCAGGATAAAATCATTATTGTAGATCTGGAATCATAGGGCATGATTAGCTCCTAGATTTCAGATTGAAATCAGATTTCACCATTTTCAATAACAATATTAGGGCCTTAAAAAGTATCTGACATCTCAATCACACAGATTTATATTAATATAAATGAATACCTCGGATGAGGTTCATTAGATTCCCATCCTTAATGAAACTAGCTACACATAACTGAAATAAGTAATAAAATAAATGCAGAAGTTGAAAATGCCATTAAAATACCGTAAAGAATTATCTACAAAAATCCACGAAAGCTTTAATCCAAAGTACGCACACCTCCTTCTTGAAAGTGGATCAAAATCAGAAAAACTAAGACTTATCTTCCTCCTCAAAATGAATATTAAAAAGATAGTTCAAGAAACTGAGACTCAATGGCCTTACACTTTAAAACGCAGAGAAGCTCAAAACAGAAGAATGCAGAAAAAATAAAAACTCTCTCTAAACAGAAGGCTCTCCGAATGAATATATCTCCAAGAATATATCCCCCCCCTAATTGCCAAAACAGAAGCCGCTTTTTCCTCCTTGAACCCAAGATTTTATTCTGTGAAAAGAGTACCGAGATTCTCGTGGCCAAAGACAATTCCGAACTCAAATTCAAACTTGGTCGATTGATCGACTAAAGAGGGTCAATCGATCGACCATATCAGATTCTATTTTAGAAATTTCAAATCTTCCGGATTAGGTCGATCAATCGACCTCCCAGATTTTCGTGAACTCCCGCTATACTTTATATCACTGCCTCGGTATTTCGGCCATAACTTTTTATTTCGAAGTTGAATTGAGGCGATTATTACGGCGTTGGAAAGCTGACGACGAGCTCTACAACTTTTGTGTTTTGATAATTTTCTGAATCTGACGTCTTGAAGGTTCAAATTGAGCTCCAAGTCGGGATAAGTTCCGAATGATCCAAGGTAGTACGAATTTGACGTTATATTCTGAACTTTTGGATTATTTCATACTCAACGTATCTCCTGACCTATAAATCACTAAAATTATATAAAACATGTTAAATGACTTTCATCGGGTAGCTAGATGTAGGTCTTTAGGGGTGAAATATCATTATATTTTACTGCACATCAGATTGCCTACACGTTGATCCCGTCAATGGTATATGATCATTTAAGTACCATTTTAGTACTTAAATGACGGCTAGGAGAGTCGTGTCCTTTAAAAAAAGTGACCTAAAAATTATGTGGCATGATCACGCTCAAACTTAATTTTCTAGTACTTTTTGGATATATGTCAACTGAAAACAAAAGATAATCCTCGGATGGTATGGCTATGATCTCAAGATTTCATTGCGGGGAAGCATTGGACAAAATATATTTTCTAATATCTGATTCAAAGGAATGTGATTCAAAGCGGTCAATATTTTTGTACATAGGTGCCCTCAAAGATCCAGCAGTTGCAAATAAAGAAGTGACCCTTCTATACGACAAGATACTTTCGATTGTAGCCTAGTATCGCCCATCAGACAAGATGAAAAATATGTCACAAAGAAGTGATCCGTTCATAATCTTAAATTGGCAACGGGTCGGTTACAAATTCCAGTGTCCAAATTGTCCAGCGAGTTCGTAAAAGTCAACTTTTCGCGGAATTCCAAGGCTGTTTATTTTTCAAATTAAAAAAAATTGAAGTAAGAAAGTGAAGACCGTCGTCTCGATCGAATAAGCAGCGAACCAAGTCCTTTGAAATGGATTAGGAAGTTTTGTTACTGTGCACCGATGCGCACGTTAGCATTCTCCCCGATTCACAAGCTCTCTCCAATGCTTCAGCTCCCTCTCCTACCAACACCAAAACACCAAAACCAGCAATCTCTCCCCATTTTTCGATCGAACACCCCTTCCTGCCATCTCCCATCTCTTCTTCTTCCTTCATACAAAAAATTCACCCCAAAACCTACTTCTTCCTTCGATTTAAAAACTCCGAGATTGAGTCTCTGTTGCTGTTACGATTCTTCGTCGAATTCATCTTCTTCGGCCGAAATAGATGAGTTTGAGGTAGAATTGGGGCGCCTTTTGTCGCTGTTACCTGAGGAGATGCGACAGAAGGTGAACGAGCATCCGGAGCAGCGCCATCTGATTGAGATCGTAATGGATTTAGGTAGGATGCCTTTTGCTCGTTTCCCGTCTGGCGACTTTGTTCTATCTGATTGCAACATCACGTTGCAAGATCTTGAACGTGCTACTTCGCAGGTTAGTGAATTCTTCTCTACCTTAATAACCTAATTTTGAAGTCAGAAGTGTATCTGTTCTTCAGTTTTGAATTTTGGTTATTCAATGTTATGGAATTGTGAATGGTTTGTCTTCTTTATGTTTGGGCTGTCAATGTGTTACGAATACCACACCTGATTATTTATCAGTGATTCACTGGTTTCAAGAAAAATTAGAAAGAAGGAAAGGGAAACCAATTAGAGGGTGGGTGACGCGGGACAACGACCCTAAAATGCGGAATGTGATTTTAATGCAGATTTTGCCGAAATTAATGAAATTAAATCAAGTTTAATCTCAAAATTATCTTTGATACCTTTAGGGTTTTGCAGAATTCAGATGGATAGATCACGTGAGATCCAAGTAGGGTCTAGTCCGATGCGCAAGTACTTTTAGAGTCGAGGCAAGATCGGCCTAGAGATAGGACTCTAGCTTTTCTAGGATTAGGCGCTCGTCTTCGGTCCGATGTAGATTCACGGATTCCAAATTAGGATATAGAAGGGAATTAGGCGCTCGTCTTCGGTTTGTAAAAGGTTTATGGCTTTTAGATCGGTTTATGGTCTTTGGAAAGGGTGTTGGTTTTGTTTAGGCTTCAAACGGATTTAGGGTTTCGGGGATCACACGGAAGTAATTAGGCTATGGATTAGGGAAGAACGCAGAGATTTAGAGATATTAAATATAAGCAAACCACGCAAATCAACAACAATAAGGAAAATATAGGGGAATCACTCCCTTGGTCTCACACCAAACCCATCTCAGGCACTGATTACTCAAGCATAAAAGCATTCAATAATCAATCAACTCTCTTAATTACATTGTTTAAAGACCTTATATAGGAGGTCTTACAATAAAAGAAAACCCAAAAACGAATATTAAATAAAAGACAAATAAACCCTTGAAACAAAAGTTCGAAATTAAACTCCTAAAATAACTAAAATTCTCGGCGCGATTTCGATCGATCGAATTTGGAATTCGATCGATCGATCGAAATTTCATATTTCTATGAAAATCGTTGTCGACATTCGATCGGTCGAATTTGAATTTCGATCGATCGAATATGTGATTCGACCGGTCGAAATATCACTCAAGAACTTGATATTTTCATCGACAAATTCGATCAGTCGAAATTGGATTTCGATCAATCGAAAATTTTGATCAATCGGAATGTGAATTCGATTGGTCGAATTTTCTTGCTCCCTCAATTCTTCAGAAATTTCAAGAATTTTTCATCTTTCTCCTAGATCTAACTTCCCTTCCCCTGTTTCTTTCTTCTCCGGTAGAAGCGGTGCGGTTCGAATTTAATGTCCATGTAAGTGACATCCCCGTCAATTCCCCTGGACCAAAAGGTTTCATCACTGATTAAACACGCTCGTGGTAGATATCTAGCAGGTCGGGGTTCAAGCTGCGAACTTCATTCTTGTGGACCCAAGTGTTTTCGGACTCCGGTTTGCCAACCCATTTAACCAAGTATTTCTGGAATCCCTCGTCAGGTGTAGAGACGACATGATTGTTGATTATATCCTCTATCTCATCTGATCTTTGTCTGCTTGGGGAAGGAGCAGGTATAGGTTGCAAAGTTGGATTGGGGCTGGGACTAGGAGGTGGCTTGAGTGGGTTTTCAGGAGGTGGGGTGAAACCCAAGTATGGAACCAAGTCCTCCACATTGAACGTTGAACTAACCCCTGTACCTGGAGGAAGCTCAAGTACGTATATATTAGGACCACTTTTAGCTAAAATTCTAAAAGGTCCAGCACCTCAAGATTGGAGCTTCTTTGCGGATCCCTATGGGAACCGCTCAGGCCTAACTCGGACCATCACATAATCACCCGCGTTAAATTCTTTAGAACGCCTGTGAGCATCTGCAGATAATTTATATTGATTGTTGCTTGAATTAATTTTCTGTTTAATTTCGGCATGCAAACTATGAATATGTTGTGCAAATGCATCGGTAGACTCTGACACTCTATGGGATGTAGACATGGGGATCAAGTCTAATGGGGTCTTAGGCCCATGGCCATGAACTACCTTAAAAGGATTTATGCCTATGGACCTATTGACAGAATTATTATATGCAAACTCAGTTGTGGGTAAGATGGTATCCCAGGTCCTAACATGATCACCGACAAGACTACGAAGGAGATTCCCAAGGCTCCTATTGGTGCTTTCGGTTTGACCATCCGTTTGAGGGTGGTAAGCAGTTGAGAATTGGAGCAATGTGCCCATCATGTGCTAAAGGGTCTTCCAAAAATAACTCGTAAATTTAACATCCCTATCATACACAATGGTTTTGGACAACCCATGAAGTCGTACTACCTCCGCGAAGAACAGTTTAGCAATATGAGATACAACGGAGGTTTTGGAACAAGGAATGAAGTGGGCCATCTTGGAAAATCGGTCCACTACAACATAGATGGAGTCGTGCTTCCTAGGGGTCTTAGGAAGTCCAAACACGAAATCCATAGAGAGGTCTTGCCACGGTGTGTGTGGCACGGGTAATGGGGTGTACAAGCCGGTATTTTGTTTGGTCTATTTCGACACTTGGTAAGTACTACAATATTTGACAACCCGAGCGACATCTCTCATTAGGCTAGGCCAAAAGAACATATCCTCTACGAGCGCAACAGTTTTATTATGCCCGAAATGTCCGGCATGTAACTCTCAAATGAGAAAGTCACGCAATGAAGTGTGAGGGATGCAAAGGCGATTGCCTTTAAACAAGTACCCATCTTGGATGGTGTACACGGAGTGTGTGTTGGTCGGGTTACTAAGGAGAGTAGTGTACTCAACCCCAAAATCTGGGCAATCGGGGTACTCATCCTTTAGTCGTTCGAACCCAACGACCTCGGTGCTCATGGAGTGCAAAGTCGCCACTCGACGACTAAGTGCATCAGCAGCCCTATTTTTAGCACCGGTCTTATGTTTTAACACGAATGTGAACCCTTGAAGGTACTCAACCCACTTCGCGTGCCTTGGGTTCAACTTCTTCTGTGAAGCAAGAAAGCATAAGGCTTCATGGTCAGAGAACAACACAAATTCTTGCGGTCTAAGGTAATGTTTTCAATACCAAAGAGATCGGACGGCTGCATAGAACTCTTTGTCATAGGTGGAGTATTTTTGCTTCGCCTCGTTAAGTTTTTCACTAAAATAGGCCACAGGGTGATCCTCTTGACTAAGCACTCCTCTTATGCCTACACCCGAAGCGTCGCATGCGACTTCAAAGACTTTAGAAAAGTCCGGCAATTGCATGACGGGTGCACCACTCATTCGTTGTTTGATCTTAACAAAGGCTTTTGTCGCCGCTTTGCCCCATTTAAAGTCCCCCCTTTTCATGCAATCAGTAATTGGGGCCATGATGATGCTAAAGCTTCTGATGAAGCGACAATAAAAAGTAGCCCAACCATGGAAATTGCGGACATCGTGTATGTTTTTAGGCTCGGGCCACTCCACAATGGCTCTCACCTTTTCGAGGTCCACGACCATTCCATTGGCTAAGATAATAAATCCCAAGAAAACAACAGAACGTTGCATGAAGGTGCATTTCTTGAGATTTGCAAACAACTTCTCGCCCTTGAGGGTTTCACAAATCAGCCTAAGGTGGGTCAAGTGTTCTTTGTCATGACTGTAGATCAGGATGTCATCGAAATAAACAACAAGGAACTTGCCGAGAAACGGTCTCAACACTTGGGTCATGAGTCGCATGAAAGTACTCGGGGCATTAGAAAGCCCAAATGGCATGACCATCCACTCATAAAGACCATCCTTAGTCTTAAAGGCGGTTTTCCACTCATCACCGGGGCGGATGCAGACTTGATGGTAGCCACTCTTAAGGTCTATCTTTGAAAAGATTGTGGCACCAACCATCATATCAAGCATGTCATCGAGCCTTGGTATGGGAAACCGATATTTAATAGTAATCTTATTGATCGCACGGCTATCCACACACATGCGTCGCGTACCATCTTTCTTAGGAGTGAGTAGGGTAGGTACGACACATGGGCCCAGACTCTCTTGGATGAACCCCTTTTGAAGGAGCTCATTGACTTGCCGAGTCAACTCGGCGTGCTCAACCGGATTCAACCTATAATGGGGCAGGTTCGGTAAGGTAGATCCAAGAACCAAGTCTATTGCGTGTTGGATATCACGCAGGGGAGGAGGTTCGTTTGGTAAGTCTTCAGGGAAGACTTTCGTAAACTTTTTTAAAATCGGCTCAACCTCCTGGGGACACTCGCTCACCGACTCGGGAGCACTCTCTACGGTGACAACTACGTACACCACACTCTCATCTTTCGATGCTTTCTCGAACTCAGAAGGGCTCACAATATTAATGGACTTAGAAGACTCGCCCTTCTTTTCGACGGTGTTGGTCGATGGTGTTTTGGGAGGCAAAGGGTGTAAAGTGATCTTTTTGCCCTTATGCATGAACGCGCATATGTTGACCAGAAAGAGTCACGTCCATGTCATAGAGCCACGGCCTTCCCAAAATGATATGACCCACATCCATTGGCACCACATCGCACCATAAGGTGTCCGAATAAGAGCCTAACTGAATCGGTACACGACACCTTTTCGACACGGGAATGGATGAAGAATTTACCCATGCGACTTTATAAGGTCTCGGGTGGGCTTCATATGTAAGCCCTAAGCGGCGTACTGCATGAGTTGATATTACGCTAGTACAACTACCGCTATCCACGATGACCCTACAATTCTTTTTACCAAATCTGGCGTAGGTGTGGAAGATGGTCTTCCTACGCCAGTCATCCTTTTCATCCCTTTGAGGCTGTGCAAGGGCACACCTCACGACTAAAGCATGACTAATAGCATCACCCTTCTCATCGCTGGGTGTGCTAACCGGTTCAAATACTTCTTCTTCAACTACTACCTCATCATCATCCTCCTCTCCCTCAATGAAGAGAGTCCTTTGGGGTTCTTTCGTAGGGCATTGGGCGGTATAGTGTCCCATCCCATGACATTTATAGCACTTTATTTGAGAATTAACCCTTGAGAATTCTTCGATTACACCTTTTCCCTTTTCAAACCTAGAATTGGTAGGGGCAGGTTGTGTAGGTTTGGGAGGAGGATTGAATCGTCCCTCACCGGATCGTTGGTTCCTATATTGTGGCTCAGTTCTTTTCACCACCGTAGTTTTCAAATACCGTTAGAGATTTTGCACAACGGCATAACATCTTTCGAGAGTTTCTACGGGGTGAGAAATCAACTCTTTTTGCAACTCAAGTCGCAATCCGGTGCGGAATCTAGAGAGAGTGATTTCAAGGTCTTGTGATAATTTTGCCCTCATCATGAACTTTTCAAATTTGGCAATGTAATCGGTCACGGGCATACCACCTTGGCATAAATTTTGCCACTGGTCGAGAAGGCGTTGGTGGTATGATAAAGGAACATACTTCTCAGTAAGTCGTTCCTTCATGTCGTCCCAACGGGTAATGGGAGGACAACCCGCGTTCACCCTAATGGGCTCAACATTAAGCCAGAAAAGTCGAGCTTGACCAACCAACTTCATTTTAACAAGTCTAAAACAACGGTCGTCATTCATGGCATACCAATCAAAGTGTTGGTCCATGTCAGAAAGCCAATCGAGGAAGACGGTAGGGTCCATTCTTCCATCGAAAGTTGGAATCTCAACTCGGACGTTCTTAAGGAGTTGAACTTCGGGGTCATAGTCATCTCTACGATGATCCCTACGGTTGCGGTTGTCTTGGCGACCATTACGTTCAAGGTGAGGACACTCACGCTCTTGGTGTTATTTTTTAACCCACCCATCGCTTCCAGTTGGTTGATTTGATCACGTAATCTATCATTACCAACTCCTAGGGACGTTTGGGCTTGCTCAATGGTATTCAGACGTGCACTAATCGCACCCAATTCTTCTCGCATACCGTTAAGGGCATTGAGAATCCCACTCGAGTCCATGGTGATCACATGGTCTATTAGGGTTCTAATATGGAATGCAATATGAACTCTAAAACAAGGCAATAAAGTAAATATGACACGCAAAGGTGCCCTAACCTAGAAAACTTAGGGCTCTGATACCAAAACTGATGCGGGACAACGACCCTAAAATGCGGAATATGATTTTAATGCAGATTTTGCCGAAATAAGGAAATTAAATCAAGTTTAATCTCAAAATTATCTTTGATACCATTAGGGTTTTGCAGAATTCAGATGGATAGATCACGCGAGATCCAGGTAGGGTCCAGTCCAATGCGCAAGTACTTTTAGAGTCGAGGCAAGATCGGCCTAGAGATAGGACTCTAGCTTTTCCAGGATTAGGCGCTCGTCTTCGGTTCGATGTAGATTCACGGATTCCAAATTAGGATATAAAAGGGAATTAGGGTTTGTAAAAGGTTTATGGCTTTTAGATCGGTTTATGGTCTTTGGAAAGGGTGTTGGCTTTGTTTAGGCTTTAAATGGATTTAGGGTTTTGGGGATCACACTGAAGTAATTAGGCTATGGATTAGGGAAGAACGCAGAGATTTATAGATATCAAATATAACCAAACCACGCAAATCAATAACAACAATAAGGAAAATATAGGGGAATCACTCCCTTGGTCTCACACCAAACCCATCTCAGGCACAGATTACTCAAGCATAAAAGCATTCAATAATCAATCAACTCCCTTAATTACATTGTTTAAAGGCCTTATATAGGAGGTCTTACAATAAAAGAAAACCCTAAAATGAATATTAAATAAAAGACAAATAAATCCTTGAAACAAAAGTTTGAAATTAAACTCCTAAAATAACTAAAATTCTTGGCGCGATTTCGATCGATCGATTTGAAATTTCGATCGATCAAAATTTCATATTTCTATGAAAATCGCCGTCGACATTCGATCGGTCGAATTTGAATTTCGATCGATCGAATATATGATTCGACCGGTCGAAATATCACTCCCAAACTTGATATTTTCGTCGACAAATTCGATCGGTCGAAATTGGATTTCGATTGATCGGAATGTGAATTCGATCGGTCGAATTTTCCTGTTCGCTCAATTCTTCAGAATTTTTCAGAAATTTTCGTCTTTCGCCTAGATCTGACTTCCCTTCCGCTGTTTCTTTCTTCACCGGTAGAAGCGGTGCGGTCCGAATCCAATGCCCATGTAAGTGGCGTCCCCGTCAGTGGGGAGCAGGGCTTTTAACACTGATACATCTCGGCCATACGTATGGGATATATCGGATACTTATCAGCCAAACTGGTCGATGTTAAAGAACCTTTTTTTGTTATTTTAAAATATTTAAAATATATTAATAACTGAAAATAATAATAATAATAAATTGCCAAAAGGGCATTTTTGCTATTCTGTCTAGTTCATATCTCGGTCGCAATGGCCCAATATGACCTGATATTTGACCCACCCTATCGGCGGATATGACCCAATATGACCATGAATTAAACTGTTGAATGGTTTAGTTTGTGAGGCATTTTATTAAAATGCCACCAATGATTTGTATTAAAAGCCCTATTGTCTTCGCCTTCTTAAAAACTGTTATATAAAAAAATGAATTTAAAAATATTATTAAGACTATTAAATTTTTTTAGGAAAAATATGTAATACCCTAATTTTCTAAACGAGTACTTGTTGTGGTTGAGAAGGCGTAAGAATTAGTGTCTGAAAAGTGAAAAGAAAAATGATAAATCATAAATTTTCATTCAGGGACGTGATGTTCATTTCAAAGACAGAGAAGAGTAAAATAGTAATTTTGGATTTGGGATGTGGTGATAGTTTCTAGAAAAGATAGGGGTAAAATTGTAATTTAAAACGTCATTTCTTAGGAATATTGGGGATAAAATGATTTGATACACCCAACTTAAATGTAGCTGCTTAGCACCCTAACCCTAGATAAATAGTCAAGGAGTTAATGCAACACTTGGCCCTCAAAGATGATGTGATGCATCACTTTGCCCTTGGAGATGGCCAAGAGTCATAGTCAGGGAAGTGGTGCAATACTTGGGCCAATCAAAGAGGTGATGTAGTACTTGACACTAGGAGATAGCCAAGGGGCACAATCAAGGAGGTGATGCAGTATTTCACCCTTGGGATGGCCAAGGGGCACAGCCATGGAAGCGACACCACACTTGACACTTGGAAGAGGTTAAGGGGCACAGCCGAAGAGATGATACAAAACTTATCTCTTGAACATGGTCAATAAGGATATTAATGAATTTTTATAAAGAACAAAGGGTAAAAAGATAAAAGAGTAAGGATGGAAGAAAATATGAGAGAGAGAGAGAGAGAGAGAGAGAGAGAGAGAGAGAGAGAGAGAGCGAGCGAGCGAGCTTGGGTCAGGTTTGGTCAAGCATGGCCTGGTGTAACTCGAGCTTAGTCAAACAAGTTAAGATTTGTTTAGTCTAGGCAATCAGGTTTAACCTAGTTAGGCATATTTAGAATAGTTAATCATGTTTAGCGTAATTAATCATGCTTAGACTAATTAATCACACAATCAGACAATCTAAATAATTATACTAATCATATTTAGCATAATTAATCATGTTTAGTCTAATTAATTATAATGAGATTAGTTGATCTTGCATTTGAATTTTGAAAATATGTTCATAATTTCTTATGATACCCTATTAATTTCCAAAAGAGGTTTCCATCTTAATTTAATGTTATAAGCATGGGTCAAGACGATCACGATCGACACGTATCGGTTTTAGAGTCGAATGCGATACATACCCTATGTATCGTACCCTGCTTAAAATGACGAAATTATCGTCCGATACGGACAAAATATCGTCCGTATCGGACGATAATTTCAAATTATCGGACGATGGACGATACGGACGATAATTTCAAATTATTGGACGATAATTTGAAATTATCGTCCGATAATTTGGCTGAAATTTTAAAAAATGTGTAGAGTTGAAATTATCGTCCGATACGAACGATAATTTCAAATCATCGCCCGATAATTTGCAATTTTGGTGGGCCCCATCCATAGACCCGACTCTTTAGTCAGGTAACCCCTTTTTTCCCCATTTCTTTCTTCCTCTCTTCTTCCTTCTTCCTCTCTCATTTTTCGATTATCTACACCCTAAATCGGTGCCAAATCGCACAAAAAATCACGGGATCAACGTGGAAGGTACGTGTTTATCATTTTACTATCGTTTTATTTCATTTTAAATACTAAAATAAGGTAGATCTACCCTTATTTAAGGTAGATCTACACTAAATAAGTGTAGATCTACCTTAAATAAGGGTAGATCTACACTAAATAAGTGTAGATCTACCTTATTTAAGGGTAGATCTACCTTATATAAGTGTAAATCTACCCTTAAATTAGGTAGATCTACCTTTAAAATTTATCATTTACCTATAATATTAATTATTTAAATTATTTAAAATTATTAAATTATTTAAAATAATTAAAATATTTAAATTAAGAAGAGGGAAAAAATAATTTAAAATATTTAAATTAATTAAAAATAATATAAATAATGGGTCAAAAATAATATGATGGGTAAAAAATAATTATATGTGACCCCATTTAAAATATTTAAATTGATGGGTCAAAAATAATATAAATAATTATAATTAAGGGTCACCTGTAATCAATATGGGTCACATATCATATGGGTCACATATAATTAATAAAATAATGGGGTCAATATGGGTCACATATAATTTAAACTTAAAATTAATATGGGTCACATATAATTTAATATGTGACCCATATTAATTTTAATAATAAATTTAATTATATGTGACCCATATTGATTATATGTGACCGTCACATATAATTAAAATAATTAATATTATGGGATATGTCCCATAAAATATTAGAATAATATGGAATGAATTTCAAATAAATTTTTAAAAATTATAATAATATCAAATAAATATTCATAAATTAAAATAATATCAAATAAATATTCAAAAATTAAAATAATATGAAATAAACATTCAAAAATTATAATAATATCAAATAAACATTCATAAATTATAATAATATCAAATAAATATTCATAAATTAAAATAATATCAAATAAACATTCAAAAATTATAATAATATCAAATAAATATTCAAAAATTATAATAATATCAAATAAACATTCATAAATTATAATAATATCAAATAAATATTCATAAATTAAAATAATATCAAATAAACATTCATAAATTATAATAATATCAAATAAATATTCAAAAATTATAATAATATCAAATAAATTTGATAAAATATAATCTAATCTTTTAAAAATTAGAATAATATAAAATAAAAATTCAAATGTAATCTAAATTTTATAAAAATTAGAATAATATCAAATGAATTTAATAAAATATAATCTAATATTTTTAAAATAAAAAATAAATTTTATTTTCAAGTGTAAATTAGATGTTTACTCTAATGCAATCGTTTGCTCATTCATGTAGGTGAAATAAATAAATATGGTACGTTCGACAGATCCAGCGTAACAATATGGTACAACAATAGATGGTAATAGACTCCAGATTCAATGTAAGCTTTGTGGAAAAAAACTGCTGGGAGGAGGTATCACACGATTAAAGGAGCATCTGGCTCATGTAAAGGGAGAGACAAGAGGGTGTCCCAGTGTACCCAGAGAGGTAAAAGAAAATATCAGAGCTAGTTTACAAGCGGCAAAGGGAAAGAAAAAAGCTGAAGCCGATCGTGATAGGGAAATACATGAGAGAATCGGGGAGGCGGATCCAGAGTTTACATCGTGCACGAGGATGATGAGGATGAGCGAGAATGGCGAGCTATGAGAGAGTGCTAGGGAAGCACAATGGCGAGATCGGGAAGAAGCCGATTATCGGTTTGGTCAGTTGAGGGCCCATCCATGCCTCGCACTGGTGGTGGATCTAGTCATAGGCCACATGTTGTTGATGTTGATGTTGACATCTGGGAGGGATTATAAGTGATCTACTGAAGTAGTACTACATTTCATGGATCCATTCATGTATCGCACTGAAAGCTCCAAACAAACCAAATTGAGTGCAATCTCACTTGCAAAAATGGGGAAGAAGCTTGGAAAATCCATTGCCAAGTTTTTTATATACAACCACATTCCGAGCCAAGTAGCAGACTTGCCGTACTTCAAAAGCATGATTGATACAAGTGCAGAAGGTGGTCCAGTTAAAAGCCTTCTCCATATGAGATATCTGGGCCCTACTACCAGATGAGTACGATGAGATAACTGCCTATGTACAGAGCTTTGAGGATGTATGGGATGAGAGAGGTTGCACAATTATGTGCGACAGATGGACTGGTCCCACAAAGAAGAGTTTGATAAACTTTTTGGTTTACAGCGATGCTGGGACAGTATTTTTGAAATCAGTTGATGCTTCTAGACACGTAAAGACTGCTGACTACCTCTTTAAACTAATGGATATGGTAGTTCATGAGGTTGTCTTAAGTAGAATGCAATGCAAACTACAAAGTCATTTGGATTAAAACTAATGAAGAGACGCCACTGTCTGGACCCGTGTGTGCCGCACATTACGTGGACCTCATTCTTGAGGATTTAGGAAAGAAGCAAGGCGGACAACTATTCAAAAGGGAAGAACGATTACTTCCTACGCCTGTGACAAAGGATGGTCAATTTAATGAGAGCCTTCACGAACAATGAGTTGTTCGACTGCGATTACGTTTTTCCAACAGTTCTTAGCTCTCTGAGTTTGGCTAGTTATAGGCGTGAGCTGAAAAGCATGGTGTCGTCGGAAGACTGGAATCAACATGAAATAGGACTCGCGAAGAGACTAGCTTGCAGAAGTTCCGACCGATCAAAGACGCAGCTTTGGCGAGATGTCGACCACACGACGGCTCCACTACCTGGTGCAAGTGTTGAGATTGGTTGATGGTGATGACAAACCAACGATGGGAAGTGCGTTTATGAGTCAATGGATAAGGCAAAATTGGCTATAAAAACCAAATGCCCTACAAAATATAACCGATACTGGGCGATTATCGACAAGAGGTGGGATGCACAATTTCACCAGTACTTGCATGCAGCAGGTATAACATGTTGCACAATTATGTAGTGATTTTTATTTATTTATTCATTATTTTCATATACTGATGAAATTGCTCATATTTGATGTGTAGCACACTACTTGAATCGACCTTCGATTATGTGACGAATTTGGCGACACTGATGAAGTGTATACCGGTTTGCTCAATGTAATCCAAAGAATGCTCCTTGAGTTGGCGGACCAAGGCCAAGCCATAAGAGATGTGAGTGATCATAGTATCATACCTTATAAGTAATAAGTCAAATGTCATGTGATATTATCATCTATTTATTGATATGTGCCTTACTGTGTTTCATCTTTATAGATTGACATGTTTCGCAAGAGACATGGGTCATTTGGGACTCCGTTAGCGCAATCCCAAATTAAACATGACAAACCCGCTGATTGGTGGATGCATTATGGAGGTGATGGTCCGATATTGAGGCGGGTAGCAATGAGGGTATTGTCGCAAACGTGTTTCTCGTCCAACTGCGAGCGGAATTGGAGCACTTTCTCTCTTATTCATATTAAGACAAGGAATAGACTAACTATGAACCGATTGGAAAAGTTAGTCTACTGCCACTACAACATGCGATTAAGGGTCAGGAATATACAGAGGACCAACCGTGGTAAGCAATTACATGAAGTCTTAGATCCTCAATTATATGAAGTCTTACTTACATATTATACTAATTCATCTATCATATTCTACCTTGCAGACGGTGATTATTTTGATCCCATCCAGTTGGATTATATATTCGAGGAGGATGACCCTTTGAATGAATGGATCGAAGAGAGATAAGAGCCAGTCTTGGATAGTGAGAGCACTGAATGGCTGGACAATGCTGAAAGAGTAACAGAGCAGCAGGCTTCCCAACCACCGAGGCGGAAAAGAAGATTGAATCGTCATTCAGTGGTTGGATTTGATGACGAAACGCAGCCCGATAGTGATGATGGGAGTGGTGAGGATGATGGTGGAGGGGACGTTGGCACTAGTGGTGGAGGGGAGGAAGCTGGTACCTCTGATCTTTATAGAGATATGGCGGCATGGGACGATGACTCGACGCCGTTAACACAGTTCGACACTCCTACATTTAGAATGGGAGGGGTTGAAGGAAGAGGAGCGTTGGGATTATATCAAACACCACCACCACCACCACCACCACAAGATGATACGGATATGGGTTATATGACTTCTAGCTTCGGGGGATTCAGTTTGCAAAATACCGAAGATTCATCAACTAGAAACCCATACTACCAGCCACAACAAACCTATTCGGTGCCATATGACTTCGTTGGTCAGATTTTTGGAGGACCGGCCTTTACGTACTACACTGAGCCTCAGTTTCAAGGGGGCACATATAATCATGGGTATCAATATGGGCAACATTATAGGCAAAGGCCGGAAAGCTCGCGCACCGATGATGACGATGATCATGAGGGCCAAGAACCACCACGAAATTCAATGTGGCTATAAAGTAAGTTTTTCATGCACAATTAAATTTATTTTTATCAACATAGCTATTATTTTTGACAATATATAATTTATTTTTGTCAATATACATTGTAATTTACTTTATGCGTATTTGCGTGTAAATCGATCAAATTATGAAATATTGTTAATAAAATAGGCATGTGATCAGCTGGTCGAACATAATGTTAGAAGATCTATTACATTAAGTCAAAAATGTGATCTTAAGACAAAAATAAGTTACAAAATAGGCATGTGACTTGGGTTAAGTTACAAAACAGGCATCTTACTTATATATTCATCAAAATAATGCATCAAATAAGTCAAAAATAAAAGCAAAAATAGTTGAAATAAATACAAAATAAATAAATATAAATTTTCAGATTTTTTGGGATTTTTTGGGATATTTTTGGGATTTTTTTTCAAAAAACCGGTTTTTTGAATGTATCAAACCGATACATTGAATGTAACGATTGATTCGTACGATCGTCACGGAGGTCGAATACGATCGTGAAAATCAATATGTTGACCCTTGGTTATAAGAAAGTTATTAAAATAGTTTTTGAAAAAGGTTCTATGACATGATATGATTACCGAAAATAGTTATAACAAGATTTGATTAATGAAATAGTTTTACAACATGATTGGATAAGCGAAAGAGTTATAGTATGATTTCTTACAGAAGTAGTTTTATGACCAGATTTGGTTACCAAGTGTAATGACATGTTTTGATTACCAGATTTCAAAATTTGATATTTAATAACAGATGACCGAATTAATGCCGAGAAACTGATACTTGATAATTGATGCTCGGTATATGACAGTTACATGACTACATGTTCATCAAACATCAATTGATGGCTCCTATGGATGGGGTAGGACCACCAAAGGTGACTCGATTATAGTCTTATATCAGAAGGGTCAGGTTCAAAAGGAAGTTTTCTGATATACGAAAGGAAAAAGAACACTAGGAAAATAGAACACTTGGTATTCATGCCAAAACTCATAGATGTGATAACCCAACCAATATAAGGCGGGTCAGTAAGTTTAAGTATAAATGATTAAAGTAAAAAGGGGATTTAAAGCATATTTTTAAAAAAGGTGTTTCATGTTCTTCCAATTTTCAAAAATCTTCGGTGCATATTCTGTCAATCTGATTCACATGGGTCATCTGTTTTAAAATTTCACAAGAGATCTCACATGCTGGTAAAACCAGCATTATACTATAATGAAATTTGGCTTGCTGAGTTGTTGCATAAACACTCACCAAATATTTTTACCATAATAGAGTAAAGATGGAAGCCAAGGAAGATCGAATTTATAAGATGAAAGGAAAAATTCGTATTCAATACTATAATTGTAAGGAAATTTTACTTTCTGCTCCACTTATACTCTAGTATTTTTGTTATTTTGTTGTTCATTCTAATTCTATGTTGCCAGGTCGTTTATGACCGAGCTCATACCCCAATGTCTACGTACAAGTTATATTTCAGCATCTAATACCTGTTTTGCATATCCCTGATTTTTGTATATTATTCAGTTCTTTTTATTAACTTATTTATCACCTGGCATTACTGGTGTTTTATTACCCCCTGAGACACACGGTTTGCACCTACCTCTATTCTACTTGTTTTAGACTTCTATATTACATGAGGTGGGGCGTGCTGAGCTATGTTTGTATTCTCACTCAATATTTTTACCACAATAGAGGAAAGACCGTTAAGGAAAGATGGAAATGTCAGCCAAAAGGAAAAAGTCAAATTTAAGGCACAAATTATAAGAAATTTAACTTCGGCTCCAATTGTACGACAAGTATTTATTATTAGTTTGTTATCTGTTCTAACTCCATGTTTCCCGATCCTTTAATATTGCTGAGCTCACACCCTGAGGTCTATGTATGTGGAATTTGGGGCATGACGTATCCCCTTCTTGGATGGTTGACAAGTGACATCCAAGGGCCACTTCAAGAAGAAAACCATGATTTTTTTGCTACAAGATGGACTAATGGAAGTGGTATCTGGATAGCCATCAATTTTCAGTTGCTAACTTTATGTATTGGTTTCATCTTGGAATTTTATTGTCCTTATTTTAGAGCAAATTGGTAGTAACTCAATCTGTAGCAAACGAATTTTTCCAAAGCATCTGTGACGTTCTTAGAAACCAGGAAGAGAGGGGTTGGCTATTAAACATCTTATTTTCAGATATTGATTGTGCTATCAATTGTGCTACCTGCTCTTATTTTCTTCGAGTATTATTGTTGGTTTCTTGCTCTGAATAATAGAAGAAAAGAACGGCAAATGTGCCACCACTGTTATCACTTACTGGCGATCCTTTTATTGCAGATTGGTGACTTTGCCACTGATAATCGTGCAGGCATGAGCCGAACCTTGCATCGGATTAGCGCTATCAGAAATCGTAAGGGTGTAATTATAGGTTTGACTTGTCGTGTTGGCCGTGCAATATCTGGAAGTGCTAACTTGTTACGGGATTTGGTTAAGGACGGAGGTTCTCTTTTGCTCATTGGGCCTCCAGGTGTAGGAAAGACTACGATCATTAGGTATTATGTCTCACTCTTTTCTAATTTGAAATGCATAAAATATGCTTGCTAATGGCATAAGGCGTCAGGGAGAATAACTTTTGATTGACTGTTTTCTTTGTGTTCAAAATGCAAATGTCCTGAAAAAAAAAATTAGACTTTGCTAATAATCTGAAGTTTCTACCAATACTACCCGCATCTTTTGAATGGCACTTCAAAGACATTCTAAGTAATCAAACATGTTGTCTCTTTGCAGCTACATTTAGGCTGCGTTTGGGTTAGATCTTTCGGGCCAAAGAGCAGCTCTTTTGCTTTTTGGCTCCAGTGGGGAATTGCTTTTACGTTTGGTACCACATCTTCTCACCCCATTTTCTCTGGTGGGGAGCTTTTTTAAGTGATAAAACTGCTCTCTGCTCTTGTAAGAGCTAAACCAAACGCAGCCTTAGCAATGTAACAATAGAGAAATTAATCCAAATATTCATTTTTATAGGGAAATAGCTCGGATGCTTGCAGATGACTATAGGAAGCGAGTGATGATTGTTGACACCTCAAATGAAATTGGTGGTGATGGTGACATTCCCCATGCAGGAATTGGTGGTGCTCGCAGAATGCAAGTTCCCAGTTCTGATATGCAGCATAAGGTCAGTATAACAATATTTTCTGAGAGTCAATGTTTTATCTATTCTTATTTGGTGAATGCAGATGATAACTATTTATAGCTTTGTATTCATGGTGTTAGCCGCTTCAACTAAATAGCAGAAAGCTGGGTAGCTTTATCTTATATTAGATGGCTATCCTCTCTTTTGTATCACTTTACTTTCGTTTTGGTGATATTTGTAATGGCTTTGTTTATTGATCTAAATTCATAATGAGAAGAAAACTAGAAACCGTATAGTTCTAAGAAGGGATATGAACACACAATGTAGCATTGTACAGGTGATTGTTAAATAATGTAAACCTTACAAGTGGACAAGTTCGTGGAACTAGGGCAAATACTAAGGGTGTCGAACCACATGACCTATCTGTTTATCCAAATTAAAGTCTTGATTAGAAAAAGTTTTAGAAGTAAATCTAACTATGATTATCTAGAAAAAGAAATAAAATTCGATTGGGAAAGTGATAGAGAAAACAGTCTAGGATCCCTCTTGATCGCAGATTCGTAATAATTCGCAATTCTACTCCTAATCTAATTTGAATTCTAGGTAATAACCTTCTTTTTGCTACAAGCTAAAGCTAGGTAAAATAATCAGATCCTATTCATAGTCATTGGACTAGACGAGATGATATAATCCATCTTATCTCTAGCGATCTAATCTGTAAGCACCATTGCATGAAACCAATCAAACTAGACTACAAGTACTAGTTCGAAGGTGAATATTCTATTAAATCTAATCCTAATCCCTACAAGGCGATTATGATTATCAAAAATAAAAATAAAACTCTTTCGAAACACCCACATACAAAACAGAGGGAATCCCAATCATGTAATCATTACCAATGTCATCAAATCGCTTAAGCCATGTTAAGCCATTTGACTGCATATCACTTAATCGCTTAAGCCATGGCTTAATGATTTATTTTTTTATTTTTTATAAATTAAAAAACAAAAAAGATTATATAATAAGAAGTATCTAAGTCTAACACCTAAAGTAACGCTAACAAAAATGAGTCAATGACAAAAAAGAGAAAAAAATATACATTCTTATATTTTAAAAAGATGCCATACATGCTGAGAGGAGATTGAGAGTCTAGAATGGAAATTAGAGGAAGAATGAGCCAAAATAGTTTTGTGAAGAGTATAGGACCCAACACACCCTTTTACAGAGGTAATGGAACCCCAAAAAAGAATTTTTTTTTAACAAAGTGTGCCAATGGTCATATTTATGACCGTTGGAGCATTTTGCCATCGAATCCTGAGTTTGCAATCGCATAAGTCATAAAACATGGCTTAAGCGATCGCATACATCAGTATGCGATTGCTTAGTCTTCTGCATCGCATAAGCCAAGATGGCTTATGCGATTGGGCTGCTCAGGATAGCTTAAGCGTTCACTTATGACAACACTGATCATTACCACATAAATTCAAACTAGAAAAGAAAATGAAACTTTGAATTAAAACTTATCTTTGATTTAAAAGAGATCCCAAACTTCGGGAACTAGCCACATATCGTGGTTATGAGCTTCATCATCGCTGATTCGACCATATAACAATGGTTTACAATTCCCTCAATCTCACAAACTCTCTAAATCTAGAAAACTAGAAGACTATGAAACTAAAACTAGAAAACTTGCAAACTAAAACAATATCTATTCCTAAGCCTAGGGTCCTTATTTATAGATCCAGAAGGCCCTAATACATTGAGATTTCCTAGTAACTAGGAAATAAGTCCTAAAATAGCTTTAATTGCAATTGGAAAGGAAGGAAATCTTAGACTCGCTAAATTTGGAACTGCCAACTTCGACCTGCGGTTGAAATTCCAATTTCGATCGGTTGAGATTGACTGCTTCTGTGGAACTCGACAGGTTGAGTTTGAATCTCGACTAGCCTGTTTTGTATAATCTTTTCTTCTTTCTGTTCTTTAATCTCGACAGGTCGAGAACTGCATCTCGACCAGTCGAGATTTGCAGTTTCTTCAAATTTCTTCTTGGAATCTCGATCGGTCGAGTTTACATCTCGACCTGTCGAGTTTGACAATTTTCTGGGTTCTTTTCTTCCTTTCTTCTCTTTTTGGCTCTTGTTTCTACTTCTTTCCTTCATCCATCTTTTAGCTCTTTTCTTACCTTTGATCCTTCAAAACCTCGTGTTTATGAAAGTCAACTAAATACAAACATTAGTCATCTTTCAAGGGCTACCAATGCCAAGATCCTAGTCTATAATGTATGGTTTTGAAGGTTGATCACACCCCCAAACCTTAACCTTGCTAGTCCTTGAGCATAGTCAAGAAAAATAAATAAAGGGAAAACTACTTTACGAAATTAAAATACCTCTTTCATAGGGAACACGATTGCATTTAGCATATGTAACAAGCCTTTAAACCCCTAGGTGATCCCTAGTGGAGGAGTTGTGTCTCCTGAGGGTTTTCAGTGAAGTTACCCACAAACTTTCAAAATTTTCAATCCATTGATAAAATTGAGTTTTCAAAACATAATTTTCATATATATATATATATATATATATATATATAATTTTAATGCACAAAACTATTAATTGATTCAACATGTAAATTCTCAATTCAAACATCAATGCCATACCAATCCTACTCACATCTATTCAAATTAGCCTAATGCTCCAAGTTTCAAATAACTTATCCATTCCTAAATGTGTAGCGTGTGTATACCAAAACTAAGATCCATCTATCTCGGAACTAATCCAAACAAGAAGCCGCTGGATCTCATGTCTTGACTCAATTCTCACCATAGATATACTCTCTCAACAAAAACACTTCGATGATGGGTAAATTTTCTCATACATGTGAGAGATCAATACAAAGAAAATAAATAAGGTCTCACATGATAAAAGAAATATGATGCAATCAATGAATAAATGAAAATCTCATAAGAAAGATACTTGTCTTATCTTAAGCATGTCACATCAAGTACCATGGATGCAATATATTCACTCTCCACAAGGCAATTGCCAATGTAAAATTAGATCATGAAGGTCTTTTCTTGGGTTGTAATGAAGCTTAGGTAAAGGGTGTGAAAGAAAGGAAGTTGGGATTCAAAATTATGAAAAATTGGAAAAGGAACTACTTTTGATTTTCTTCTTTTTCACTTCTTTTTCTTTTCTAAATTTTTTTCAATATTTTTGCGTTGTTCTTTTCTTTTCTCACTTTTCTTCTTTGAATTTCATCCCTTGAAAATATCTCACTTTTTCATTCTCTTTTAGATTTTTTGTTCTTTTCTCCCTTCTTCATTATTTTCATGCTTTTACGTAAACACCACAACGCGAAACCTCCTTCACTTGCTCTCTTTTTCATTCATCTCATCCCTCGTTCCTAATTTCTCAAAAATAACAAGGGTAAGGCTAAATTTTAGAAATGGTGTAAGGTGTATAAATTAATGTGGCTTATCAAAGAATATATAAATGCAAACATTTCAATAGACTCAAAGGGGGCACTAGAAAGATAAAATTATATGAGGTGGGGCATTTTAGACACAAACGAGCCAATGATGGCCTTCAATCATGTCTTCTAATGATGGTAAACTTGTCTATTTGTCTTGAGCAAATATAAAATATGTTATAGCACAATAGTATGAATTTAATTTCATACAAAGTCACAAGTCAAAGCCAAAATGTATGAGATTATGAAAGAATTATTTCTTATTCAAAGGAAACTCCAAGTTTATGTAATCACTCTTCAAAAACAGATATTGACTCTAAAGCTCACCAGGTTTAGTCTCCACTAAGAACCTAAGATTCAAAGTTCAAAATAGTTTATGGATTTCTAAATCCTAGCTTCGTATAAGTGCAAAAGAATCTAAGTATGAATATCAAAATTATATGAAAATTATCATATTAAATTTCATAATCCTAGCTACAACATTCAAGATATGACATTAACATTATCAAAATCGAATCTACATGCAACATCAATTAAAATTTGAAAACTACGACAAACTAGCATGTAATGGCTCAAAAATTTTCAAAAATACTTAGGTTATAGGGGATCCAAACTTGTGGTCTAATCAAATTAAACCATAAACTACCCCAAACTTGAGTGGTGCAATGCCCTCATTGTACAAAAAAATTAAAGCAATAAAGCATGACAAGAGGGACAAAAAGAAACGAAACAAGCACTGAAAAATATACACTCAATGTCTCCCCCGTGTACGGAGAGACGTAGAAGTATCAACCACCACCCCTTTTCCTCTGGAAGAAGGGGAAACACCGCCCATATCATCACCATCACTGGAATCAAGATCAATGAGAGGCAATTGGGCACGTATATCATTCATCGCAGCCACCCACTGATCTTTCTCCTCCGTGTGCTGCCTGATAGCCTCCTCTCGGTAGTAGCGCCCATAGCTCCACTAGAGGGCCAAGGCCTCGTAAGTTGCACACTTTATCCATTCGCGCCGAAGGGTTGCCGACTCAGCTCGCTCGACCATGAACGCAATGTTTGACTAAGTTAGCTCTTCTTCGAGGGCCTCGACATAAGCGTCCATTGCGTGGAATAAAGCCGCATCAACAACGACCTGGGATCGAAGAGAGTCTCCAACATAGGGCATAATGGTCCAGGTCAAGGAGTCAGAAGAAATAAGGTCAAGTGGACCCTTGCTCCTCCCAACTAAAGTCATAGAGGGTTCATTAGTAGGCTCCTCTAGAATAACCCCCTCAACTATTGGGGGAGAGGTGGTGGTATCCTCAAAGGCCATAAAGTCCTCAACCAAAAGACCGACCCCGGCTCCTCCGGTAAAGTAGCGGGAGCAGGGTCAATATCCTCCATCATCGGGGCATCCGAAGATACCATACTAGGCATCTTCCCCAGAATAGGCTCACTAACCGATGGTGGTGGAGGAGAGCTAGAAGGTGGCTCAGGTCGATCATCATGGGAAGACCCACTCGGACTTGCCCTCTCCAAAAGAGTATTTACTCCTCGTGCCACATCGGCCAACAAGCTCATCATAGAGGCAAGCTGAGCACGGATCTCCGTCTACCCCGCCTCTAAAGCACCTAGGCACTGCTCCACTGTGGACGAAAAAATATGCGGGAAGTGCGCGTCCACAGCAGGAGCAGCGCCATCATGGATGACATCCTCCATCAAGCCTCGAAAACCACTGACATCGATGTCGCAAGTGCCGAGTGAAATGGGAGTGGAAGTGGGTGTGGAAGTCACTCGCTTTGATGTGATGATGGGGTCGGTGAAGAGCATAGTGAATAGTGGAAGTGAAGTGGTGGTGCGGATGGGAATGATCTCCGTGAAGGTGAATGGAGATGGGGGCCTAGGTGAAGGAGGAGAAAATGTATGGTCCTCCAACATCGGGGAAGGGGATGGAGTGAAAGGAATGGACTGGATGAAAGAAGGGAGGGGTAGAGAAAGAACTGGAGTGGTAGGAAGGGAAGAAGAAGGAACGGGAGGGGGATGGACGATTGGCTGCTCTAGTAGCATGGCTAGCAGACGAAGGGGGAATGGAGACTACCGGCGTCTCTGAAGAAGTCGTGACGGTAGAGGAACTCACAGTAGCCCGCTCAGACGCGGTGGGCTGTGATTTCCTCCATTGACTCGTGTCATAACTCTTCGAAATAGCCGTTTGAGGGACTTCCGCCAGGTCAATTATGTACCCCTTTTGGAGTAACAAACGAGGGACGAAACGCCCATACGGAAGCCCTAAGGTCTCCTTGTTAAGTGATAGTTTCCTAAGGGTGTCAACCAGCCCATATAAAACCAGCTTAGTTGGATGAAACCACCAGCCCTTCAACACGACATTAAGGATTTGAATGAGATTTAGTTGGCGCTGAATTTTATGGGCAATGGGATAAAGTGTTTTGTCTAACACGAAATCCGTAAAAAATAAATCTCTGGGGAGCACCGCCCTCGTGGTAAATGTAGGACCAATGGGCGGGCGCCCAGAGATGGCGAGCACCATGTCGGTGAACGAAGGGAAATCGTGGCATCGAGGCATGTCACTACCCTCGGGTGGTGCTCGCGGGAAGCCCATTAGTTGGGCCAAGTCCGCCCGGGTGAAATCTAAATCGAATCCGTCGATTTGGGTCTGGAATCAGTCCGACGATGTTGCATGATATACGAAGTGCTGATAAAATAGCCGGACCAACCGGGGGTAAACTACTGTAGAAGATGGTACCAAAAGAGTTGTCAACCCTGTGCGACGAAGGTATTTTAAGGCAAACTGAGCCTTTGGTAGGGCATCAAAAAATTTCATGTCGAACGAGGGTTTGACAAGGAGCTCATGGTGAAACAGAACCTCACAGGTCTGTCGCGCCTAGGGGATGGTGAAGTGGCGGGGCCAATAGTGGGCGGTGTGGAAGTGGTGGTGGGGGGCTGGACAGCCGAAGGCGTGGACACCCAAGTACCTATACGGATACTAGCGCCGGGGTTTCGTGGCGATGTGGTTCGTGCCTTCTTTTTGGGAGGGGTATGGACCATCGGAGCCTTGCCTTTGTCATTTTTATGGGCCATTGAAAGCAAAAATGAAACAACACAGATAAAACAAAGAAAGAAAGAGAAATTACCAAACCCTAACGGTGAATCCTTCGGAGCGAGGAAGAAGACGATAGATGGAAACCACCGTAGAACACGTGCCTGCAAATGGAGAGGAATTTGAAATGGTGGGGTTCATAAAACTGGAGGGAAAAAGGAAGGAGAGGGGAGGCGAAGGGGATTCGATCGGTCGAAATGGGATAAAACCCATTTCGACTGATCGTGAGGCCTTAAATAGGCCTCACAATCCAAATCTTGACCGGTCAAGAACCAATCTCGAGCGGTAGAGATGGACATAGTAGAAACAATGCTCTGCCCACTCTTCGTGCAAAATTTATATGATCTTGACCGGTCGAATTGCGAACTCGACCAGTCGAGATTCAGAGATTTTTATCTTCTTTTTTCCGACAGGTTGAGATTCAAACTCGACTTGTCGAGATGGGGTAGAGAAATTGGATTCTTTGCCCAGTCCGAAACTTGTGAAAAAATAGGAACTCGACCGGTCGAGATTGAGCAGAGAGCACTGTGCTCTCCGTCCACTCTCCTTTATTTTTATACGAACTCGACCGGTTGAGATCCAATCTCGACAGCCGAGATTGGACAGAGAGCAGTGTGCTCTCTGTCAAGTCTCTCATTCTTCTTGTGCTATTCTCTTACGTTTATATATATATATATATATATATATATATATATATATATATATATATATATGTACTTCCAAAGAAAGGGGAAACTTGCGAAAAGCTCAACCCTGCAAATCAAAGGCTGGTGCATCAAAGGTAATGCACTCAGCCTCATTGGGAATCTCGAGTTCAATCATAGGTTTCAACCTTTGACCATTGACCTTCAGAACCCTATTGTCTTTAGGGTCAACAATAGTAATTGCACCATGAGAAGATATATCAGTGACAACATGAGGGTCATCCCAACGGGAACTTAATTTGTTCGGAAAGAGGCGTAGTTTGGAATTGAAGAGCCACACGTTGTCCGGGCACGAAAGTCTTTCTTAAAGTGTGTTTATCATGGAACACCTTTGTCTTTGCCTTGTACAACTTGACATTCTCATACGCCTCATTCCGAAACTTGTCTAACTTGTCAAGTTGGAGACGAAGTTGAGATCCAGCCTTTAACATATAAAAATTAAAGGCCTTCACAGCCCAATAGGTGCGATGTTCCAACTCGACTGGTAGTTGACAAGCTTTCCCGAATACCAAACGATAGGGAGACATCCCTATTGGAGTTTTGTAAGCCGTACGGTATGCCCAAAGGGCATCATTCAAGCGTAGGGATCAATCTTTACGATCAGGTCACACTGTTTTCTCAATGATTCTTTTAATTTCTTGGTTCGAAACCTCAACTTGACCACTAATTTGTGAGTGGTAGGGTGTAGCAATGCGATGAGTAACGAAATACTTTTTGAGCAAGCTCGCAAAGTACCGGTTGTAAAAATGGCTACCACCCTCACTTATAATGGTTCGTGGAGTTCCAAATCGAGAAAAAATATTATCCTTAAGGAAACGCACCACGACCTTATGATTATTTGTTTTGGTAGCAATGACCTCAACCCATTTAGACGCGTACGTAATTGTAAACAACAAATTTGCGTAGGATATAAATCTAACACAAATCAATCATAACAAATTTCCCCTTGCTAGGAGAGGATTTTATTAAAATGGCAGACCTTACACTTCCGGGTATCGCAGTCGATTCCCCGTTAATTACATCAAAATTGAATACCTCTGATTAAAAGCTACTAAATTAAAAAATAATGTAATTACATATCTGAAATAAACAAAACTAAGATTCTAATTCTAAGTCTGCATCGACATCTTCAATCCGTCATGAGATAGATGGATAGCAGACTATCTTCATCGGAGATTTGAGAAATATGAAATAGGGGACGACGGATGGGAGAACCTCTCCTCCAAAAGCCGGGTCTCATTTGATTGAAAAGCACGAGTTATTACTGGAGCAAAAAACTCGTGGACGAGTCTTAAAACGAATTCTTGTTCTCTGGTCTCAAAGATGAGTTCGAATGCCAAATCCATTTTTCGGGCAACTGAGTATCAGAAGAGTTATCACTTTCAGTGATAGAGTGTCAATCATGAGTTAGATATTGTCAAATTCCTTAAAATTTGATGATCATAGATGATTTTATAATGATTTTACCGTTGGATTTGATAAATATCTTAAGATTTGGTTAATGCATAGTAAATCCATCGTTGGATCTCGTTACGATCTTACATTATGATCGTTTGACTAAAAGTCAATGATTTCACCATTGGATTTGATCAAAATCACAACATCTGGTCAATATGCAATAAATCCACCGTTGGATCTCATTACGATCTCACATTATGATCGTTTGACTAAAAGTCAATGATTCCACCGTTGGATTTGGCCACAATCACAAGATCTGGTCAATATACAATAAATCCATCGTTGGATCTCATTATGATCTCACATTATGATCGTTTGACTAAGTCAACGCGTCCACCGTTAGATTTGACCAAATTTATAAGATCTGGTCAATATGCGATAAATCCACCGTTAAATCTCGTTACGATCTCATATTATGATCGTTTTGACTAAAAGTCAATGAGTCAACGGTGAAAGAATTTTCGATCTCGAGGTTAAGGTCCAAACCCTCATTTGAGGGAGTGATGATCCGAACCGCGACAGAAATTTTAATTATCATAGATTAATATTTTGGGTATTATAGTCCGAAATCATTCTTCGGGTTCGTGATTGCATCCAGTATGAGTATCGAATTCGTGGTTTGCAATCCGAGTGTACTAGGAGTTATGCCCAAGGTCATACCCACGTGGCTTAACTATTTCTAAGTACGCAAGAGATTGCGTACGAGTCGTAACGCGTAATCCCAAATTGCAACCATATATCCTACTTAGGAGGAGCCGTAGCTCTTATCCTAAGCGTATCTCCTTTAGGTAAGGGCCGTAGCCCTTATCCTAAAAGTCTTTATCCTAACTTATTCCTCCCGTCCACTTTTAAAAAAAGAAAATAAAAAAAAGAAGAAAAGAATAGTCAGAATATCGGAGATACCTTAAAGTCTTTTTTAGAAGAGTCGGAGATATTTTCAGCAGAGCTCTCGTATCAGAATTTTCGGATCCCTTGCAATGAGGACGGGGTCTGCTATTTATAGATTTATGGTAGCGGTTAATAGAAGTTACAATCCTACGGTTCCCGTAAGGTTTTCATGAAATGAACGGTTGAGAGAGTTGCGTAAGTTTTCGTCTTCACGCGGATTGAGAAAGATTCTTCTCACGTACGTTATTCTTTTCTCATAACCGCCTAGGTGGCTAAGTATGTTTCTAGCCACCTAGGTGGATAAGTGTTTTTCTATCCACCTAGGTGGATAAGTATTTTTCTATCCACCTAGGTGGATAAGTATTTTCTTAGCTAGCTAGGTGGCTAGATATATTTTCTATCCACCTAGGTGGCTAGATATATTTTCTATCCACCTAGGTGGATAAATATTTTTTCTAGCCACCTAGGTGGATAAGTATTTTTCTAGCCAGCTAGGTAGTTAGGTATATTTTCTATTCACCTAGGTGAATAAGTATTTTTCTATCCACCTAAGTGGATAAGTATTTTTCTAGCCAGCTAGGTGACTAAGTATATTTTCTATCCACCTAGCTGGATAAGTATTTTTCTATCCAGCTAGGTGGATAAGCATATTTTTTAGCCACCTAGGTGGATAAGTATTTTTCTATCCACCTAGGTGGATGAGTATTTTTCTAGCCAGCTAGGTGGCTAAGTATATATTTCTAGCCACTTAGGTGGATAAGTATTTTTATATCCACCTAGGTGGATAAGTATTTTTCTAGCCACCTATGTGACTACGTATATTTTTTATCCACTTAGGTGGATAAGTATTTTTCTATCCACCTAGGTGGATAAGTATTTTTAGCCAGCTAGGTGGCTAGGTATATTTTCTATCCACCTAGGTGGATAAATATTTTTCTATCCAGCTAGGTGGATAAGTATTTTTCTAGCTAGCTAGGTGGCTAGGTATATTTTCTAGCTACCTAAGTGGATAAATATTTTTCTATCAACCTAAGTAGATAAGTATTTTTCTATCCACTTAGGTGGATGAGTATTTTTCTAGCCAGCTAGGTGGCTAAGTATATTTTTCTAGCTACCTAGGTGGATAAATATTTTTCTATCCACATAGGTGGATAAGTATTTTTCTAGCCAGCTAGGTGGCTAGGTATATTTTTTATCCACCTAGGTAGATAAGTATTTTTCTAATGACTTAGGTAGCTACATATATTTTCTAGCCACCTAGGTGGATAAGATAAGTATTTTTCTAGCCAACTAGGTGGCTAGGTATATTTTCTATCTACCTAAGTGGATAAGTATTTTTAGCCAGCTAGGTGGCTAGGTATATTTTCTCGCCACCTAGGTGGATAAGTATTTTTCTATCCACCTAGGTGGATGAGTATTTTTCTAGCCACCTAGGTAGATAAGAGGATAAGTATTTTTCTAGCCAGCTAGGTGGCTAGGTATATTTTCTATCCACCTAGGTGGATAAGTATTTTTCTATGACCTAGGTAGCCACGTATATTTTTTAGCCACCTAGGTGGATAAGTATTTTTCTAGCCAGCTAGGTGGATAAGTATATTTTCTATCCACCTAGGTGGATAAGTATTTTTCTATCCACCTAGGTGGATAAATATTTTTTCTAGCCAGCTAGGTGGCTAGGTATATTTTTTATCTACCTAGGTGGATAAGTATTTTTCTATCCACCTAGATGGATAAATATTTTTCTAGCCAGCTAGGTGGCTAGGTATATTTTTTATCCACCTAGGTGGATAAGTATTTTTCTATCCACTTAGGTGGAAAGTATTTTTCTAGCCACCTAGGTGTCTGACATAACTTAGGACTTTAAATCCTATTTATAGTAGGATTTGTTAAAAAAATAAATTATAAATAGTCTCTTTTCCTAATTCCTTCTATTAATTTATTCTATCTGATCTTTAAGGCTAAGTCGAAAAAGAAAGAGTTCCCAATTCCAAAATTTTCGAGTCAACAGGTGCCTCCTCGATTTTTATTAAATTTTTTTTTTTTTTTGAAAAAAAAACGAAAATCATAAAAATAAAAAAAAATTGATAAAAATCGATATAAATTTTATTTCTTATGAGAATTTTATTACTGATTAATGATTGTATTCTCTACGGAGTTTCGATTCATTGAAATCTGACTAGTGATCCTATTCTCTACGGAGATTTGATCATTGAATTTTTTGAAAATTTTTGGGTCCATCGGATGATCTTATTTCAATCTGAGAGATTTTTCAGGAGATGAATTTTTTTATTTCGAGATTAATCGAACTATAATTCCTACGAGAATACTGTATACTGATTTATGGTTATAGGATTTGAGATTCTTACGAGGACGCTCTCCGATTATCATGATGAATCTCCTAGATTGGATTTGCGATTTTTACGAGAACGCTCTCCATCTACTTAAATGAATCTCTTAAATCTCTTAGACGATCCGGTTAAAATTTATGAACAATTATGAAATTGATTCGCTATTGACCATTGATCTCGATGTAGATTGGGCAGTCGAAATTAAATCCAAAAGATTTACTTTGGCTACCCGGGCATATATGACTGATTTCAGGTTGTTTACAGAGATCAAAACGTCTCTAAAAATATTTTCTAAAAATCACAAAAATTATGAGGTTGATTTTATACTGACCATCGATCTCGATGTAGATCGGGTGGTCGAAATTAAATCCGAAAGATCTACTTTGGCTACCCGGGCGGATATGACTGATTTTGGGATGTTACAGAGATCGAAACGTCCCTAAAAATATTTTCTAAAAATCAACAAAAATTATGAGGTTGATTTTATATTGACCATCGATCTTGATGTACATCGGGTGGTTGAAATTAAATCCGAAAGATCTACTTTGGTTACTCGGGCAGATCTGACTGATTTTGGGACGTTTACAAAAATCAAAACGTCCTTAATAATATTTTCTAAAAATCAACAAAAATTATAAGGTTGATTATATATTAACCATCGATCTCAATACAGATCGGATGGTCAAAATTAAATCCAAAAGATCTACTTTGACAACCCGGGTAGATCTGACTGATTTCAGGGTGCTTACAGAGATCGAAATGTCCCTAAAAATATTTTCTAAAAATCAACAAAAATTATGAGGTTGATTTTATTGACCATTGATCTCGATGTAGATCGGGTGGTCGAAATTAAATCCGAAAGATCTAGTTTGGCTACCCGAGCAGATCTGACTGATTTTGGGATGTTTACAGAGATCGATATGTCCCTAAAAATATTTTCTAAAAATCAACAAAAATTATGAGGTTGATTTTATATTGACCATCGATCTCAATGCAGATCGGGTGGTCGAAATTAAATATGAAAGATCTACTTTGGCTACCCGGGCAGATCTGAATGATTTTGGGACGTTTATAGAGATCGATATGTCCCTAAAAATATTTTCTAAAAATCAACAAAAATTATGAGGTTGATTTTATATTGACCATCGATCTCAATGCAGATCGGGTGGTCGAAATTAAATCCGAAAGATCTACTTTGGATATCCGGGCAGATTTGACTGATTTTTGAGACGTTTACAGAGATCGAAATGTCCCTAAAAATATTTTTTTAAAAATAAAAAAAAATCATTAGGTTGATTTTATATTGACCGTCTATCTCAATGCAGATCGGGTGGTCGAAATTAAATCTGAAAGATCTACTTTGGCTACCCAGGCATATCTGACTGATTTTGGGACGTTTACAGAGATCAAAACGTCCTTAAACATATTTTCTAAAAAATCAACAAAAATTATAAGGTTGATTTTATGTTGACCATCGATCTCAATGCAGATCAGGTGGTCGAAATTAAATCCGAAAGATCTACTTTGGCTACCTGTGCAAATCTGACTGATTTGGGGACGTTTACAGAGATCGAAACGTCCTTAAAAATATATTCTAAAAATCAACAAAAAATATGAGGTTGATTTTATATTGACCATCGATCCCAATGTAGATTGGATAGTCAAAATTAAATTCGAAAGATCTACTTTGGCTACCCGGGCAGATCTGACTGATTTTGGGACGTTTACAGAGATCAAAACGTCCTTAAAATATATTTTCTAAAAATCAACAAAATTTATGAGGTTGATTTTGTATTGACCATTGATCTTGATATAGATCGGGTGGTATGAAAAATATAAACTTTGATCGGATATCCGAGTCAAAATTTGAGAGGTCTCTGATAATAAAATCAATCGAAAGACCAAATTAACACTTATAGAAATTCAACTAAAATTTGTAGGTTGAATTTCGATCGGGCTTCGAGTTTAAAACTCATCAGATGACCCGATTAAATTTATATGAGATCTGACTGGCTATCTGAATGAAGATCTAAGACGGTCTCTGATGATAACATCAATCGGAAGACCAAATTAACATTTTTAGAAATTCAACCTAAAATATGAAGGTTGAATTTTGATCGGACTTTGAGTTTAAAACTCATCGGATGATCTGATTAAATATATAAAATTCGATCAGGCTATCTGATATAAAATTTTAACAGGTATCGGGTCAAAAACTTATCGAACGACCCAATATATAATTTTTTGTAAAGTTTGAATGAAATAAATAAGTTAAAATTTGACAGCTCTGTAATTTTAGCAAAATCTGATCGGAATATCTAACTCAGAATTTTGACGGACTCTGTATTAGGTAGCCTGATTTATTTTAGCAAAATCTGATCAGAGTATCTGACTCAAAATTTTGACGGACTCTGTATTAGGTAGCCTGATTTATTTTAGCAAAATCTGATTAGAGTACCTGACTCAAAATTTTGACGGACTTTGTATTAGGTAGCCCGATTTATTTTAACATATTAGGATGGTCAGAATGACTGACTAGAAATGTGACAACTACGCTATGCAGACTTTTATTGAGTCACTTGATTCTTGATCGAAATAACTGATTCAAGATTTTTACAGGTATCAAGTTACCCAATTTATTTCACAAGTTGCAGTCACATATTTCTCACACTTCATTCTTATGTGAATACTTGAGATTAGATATGGCATACCTACGTATGCTCTTTCACAATTTGTTCTTGTATGAGTAGAGCAATACATGCAACATAACTACCTACATATCTACGCAGTTTAACCTTGTGCACGTAGGAGGTTACACGATGATGTACCTAAGTACAAACCTTATGCAGTTTATCCTCATGCGAGTAGGTGATTACATGATGGTGATAATGGTGATGATGTACCAATGTACATATCTTATGCAGTTTAGCCTTATGCGAGTAGGAGGTAACATATAAACGTACTTACGTTGTTTACATCAACAATGCACCTAAGTACAAGCCTTACGCAGTTTATCCTCATGCGAGTAGGAGGTTAAATATAATAAAATGTACGTATGTACATTACCTTACGCAGTTTAGACTCATGCGAATAGGAGATTACATGACGATGATGATGGTGATGATGTACCTATGTACATATCTTATGCAGTTTAGCCTCATGCGAGTAGGAGGTTACATATAACATACCTACATATGTTCTCACGTAGTTTATTCTCATACGAGGGGGAGAAAATGTATGTTTCTGAACGAAGCAACCATCGATAAGTGGTAACTCATTTTCTTCTACAGATGTAAACCATTCGAATGGAATGCACATATAGTCTTTTCCACTAGAGTTTGAGCTCCTGGGCGTTTTTGAGTGACGATCATAGGGTGTTAAACAGTGAAGACAAGATCGTTCTTGAACGATCAATGTGTAACTTTCATTTTGAAGACCTACGATATTTGAATTCGATATGCCTCCACACTTTTTATATTATACTCAATAAGTGATTTTGTGGATCATAGTGGCATATTATCCTTTGCCTCGTGGTCCGTTGGAAACTTTAGCTTATGACTACATTAGATAAGAAACCCTTCAATATCCGTAGCTCGTGAAGATAATGCTTTAAGTGTTTTTAGAGCCTTTCCATGAAGAGGTATACTTATATCCTTCTTCAAACCACTGAGGCACATTTGAACTGCCTCCGATTCTGAAATCTTTGATGAACAAAGAAGACTAGCATCTCTTCATCTCGTGATATAATCGACAACCCTTTCGCGTGGTTGCTGCTCCATTTGTGATAACTCTGCGATCCCTACAGATCTCTGAATACTAAATTTTTTTTGTAGGAACTGTTTCTGCATTTGATCTCAACTGGTTATCGAATTGGGTAATAACTTCGTATACCAGGTGAAAGCTGGTCCTTCCAAGGTTTGTACGAATTGCCTTAGCAACAACGAACTATTCTTGGCAATGTCGCTGCATGCTGCGACGAAATGTGCCAGATGCTCTTGAGCGGAACCACTTCCATTGAAACGGGTGAATTTTGGTTGTTGATAGTCGGTCGGAAATGGAACATCGATTTCGGCGGTGTAAGGCTTTAGAAGACATAGAAGTCCTTTGAAAGTCTTTAAGATTTTCGGTTATCATATGTTGAACTTGATCCATTGATAAGATATCATTCATTTCTTTTCTTTGCTTTTCTCTCTCGAGAAGTGTAGTTATTTCAATGTCCCGAATACTGATAGCGCGACACAGTTCTTGAATTTGCTCTAAAAGAGATACATTGTCTTCACTAGAAACCATCATGACTGACATGACAGTAGGTGTTATCGTAGCTTCTGCTGAGATGTAACGGGTTTCGTGGTGAAAGGAGTTTGAAGAACGAGTTTTGTTTGCAGAATACTTATCATCAATTTTCAAAGATGAAATGATCATCTTGTTTGCCACCAGACGAGGTGAGTTGAATGATGATGAGTCATCAATTGCCTCCAGATGAGACGAGACGATCATCTTGTTTTCCTCTAGACGAGACAAGTTGAGTGACGATGAGTCATTGATTGCCTCCGGATGAGGCGAAGTCCCAATATCAGATGAAACGATCATCTTGTTTGCCTCTGAACGAGGTGAGTTAAATGACGATGAGTCATCAATTGCCTCCAGATGAGAAGCAAGTGCACTAATAATTCTTAGTATTCCTATAGGGTTCGAGTTTGATCGGGGTGATTTTGCTGAGAGTTTCAGGAGATTCATCATTCGAGAAGAGGGAATTGAAATATCCATATAGTGGGTTCTCAGTGGAAGTGAACGAGTTAGGAGACACTGGTTCCTCCATATGAGAATGTTCTTCTACTAATGTGGCGTGAGCCATGCGGCTGGTTGAGTATCGGAGTGTTGCCTCCTCAGTTTGAGGGCATGCCCTCTCCACATGTTGATTGTTAGCGGAAGAGGATGCAATGCTCGTTCCATAACCCATTGAGTTGATTGGTAAGTTGAATAAATCTACTGCATGAAATAACCAACGATTAATCATTCATCATATTCAACTCATTTTCAGAGAATTCGTTTCATTTTGTAGCTTAAAGATGAAAGGAGAAGTGGGTCCCACCGGGCGTACCAGAAATTTGTAAACAACAAATTTGCGTTGGATATAAATCTAACACAAATCAATCATAACAAATTTCCCCTCGCTAGGAGAGGGTTTTATTAAAATGAGGGACCTTACACTTTCGGGTATCGCAGTCAATTCCCCGTTAATTACATCAAAATTGAATACCTCTGATTAAAAGCTACTAAATAAAAAAATAACGTAATTACATCTCTGAAATAAACAAAACTAAGATTCTAATTCTAAGTTTTCATCGACATCTTCAATCCGTCATGAGATAGATGGATAGCAGACTATCTTCATCGGAGATTTGAGAAATATGAAATAGGGGACGACGGATGGGAGAGCCCCTCCTCCAAAGCCGGGTCCATTTGATCGAAAAGCACGAGTCATTACTGGAGCAAGAAACTCGTGGACGAGTCTTAAAACGAATTCTTGTTCTCTGGTCTCAAAGATGAGCTCGAATACCAAATCCATTTTTCGGGCAACTGATTATTAGAAGAGTTATCACTTTCAGTGATAGAGTGTCTAATCACGAGTTAGATATTGTTAAATTCCTTAAAATTTGATGATCATAGATGATTTTATAATTATTTTACCGTTGAATTTGATCAATATCTTAAGATTTGCTCAATGCATAGTAAATCCACCGTTGGATCTCGTTATGATCTCACATTATGATCGTTTGACTAAAAGTCAATGATTCTACCATTGGATTTGATCAAAATTACAAGATCTGGTTAATATGCAATAAATCTACCATTGGGTCTCATTACGATCTCACATTATGATCGTTTGATTAAAAGTCTGATTCCACCGTTGGATTTGATCACAATCACAAGATCTGGTTAATATACAATAAATCCATCGTTGGATCTCATTACGATCTCACATTATGATCGTTTGACTAAAAGTCAACGCATCCACCGTTAGATTTGACCAAATTTATAAGATCTGGTCAATATGCGATAAATTTACCGTTAAATCTCGTTACGATTTCATATTATGATCCTTTTGACTAAAAGTCAACGAGTCAACTGTGAAAGAATTTCCGATCTCGAGGTTAAGGTCCAAACCCTCATTTGAGGGAGTGATGATTCGAACCGCGAGAGAAACTCTAATTATCATAGATTAATATTTTGGGTATTATAGTCCGAAATCATTCTTCGAGTTCGTGATTACAACCCGTATGAGAATCGAATTCGTGGTTTGCAATTCGAGTGTACTAGGAGTTATGCCTAAGGTCATACCCACGTGGCTTAACTATTTCTAAGTACGCAAGAGGTTGCGTACGAGTCGTAACGCGTAATCTTAAATTGCAACCATAAATCCTACTTAGGAGGAGCCATAACTCTTATCTTAAGCGCATCTTCTTTAGATAAGGGCCGTAGCCCTTGTCCTAAAAGTCTTAATCCTAACTTATTCCTCCCGTCCACTTAAAAAAAAAGAAAATAAAAAAAAAGAAGAAGAAAAGAATAGTCAGAATCTCGGAGATACCCTAAAGTCTTTTTTAGAAGAGTCGGAGATATTTTCGGCGGAGCTCTTGTATCAGAATTTTCGGATCCCTTGCAATGAGGACGGGGTCTGCTATTTATAGATTTATGGCAGCGGTTATAGAAGTTACGATCCTACGGTTCCCGTAAGGTTTTCATGAAATGAACGGTTGAGAGAGCTGCGTAAGTTTTTGTTTTCACGCGGATTGAGAAAGATTCATCTCACGTACGTCATTCTTTTCTCATAACCGCCTAGGTGGCTAAGTATGTTTCTATCCACCTAGGTAGATAAGTGTTTTTCTATCTACCTAGGTGGATAAATATTTTTCTATCCACCTAGGTGGATAAGTAATTTCCTAGCCAGCTAGGTGGCTAGGTATATTTTCTATCCACCTAGGTAGATAAATATTTTTTCTAGCCACGTAGGTGGATAAGTATTTTTCTAGCCAGCTAGGTGGCTAGGTATATTTTCTATTCACCTAGGTGGATAAGTATATTTTCTATTCACCTAAGTGGATAAGTATTTTTCTATCCACCTAGGTGGATAAATATTTTTAGCCAGCTAGGTGGCTAGGTATATTTTCTATCCACCTAGGTGGATAAATATTTTTCTAGCCACCTAGGTGGATAAGTATTTTTCTAGCCAGCTACGTGGCTAGGTATATTTTCTATCAACGTAGGTGGATAAGTATTTTTCTATCCACCTAGGTGGATGAGTATTTTTCTAGCCAGCTAGGTGGCTAGGTATATTTTCTAGCCACCTAGGTGGATAAGTATTTTTCGATCCACCTAGGTGGATGAGTATTTTTCTAGCCACCTAGGTGGATAAGTGGATAAGTATTTTTCTAGCCAGCTAGGTGGCTAGGTATATTTTCTATCCACCTAGGTGGATAAGTATTTTTCTATAACGTAGGTGGCTACGTATATTTTCTAGCCACCTAGGTGGATAAATATTTTTCTAGCCAGCTAGGTGGCTAGGTATATTTTCTATCCACCTAGGTGGATAAATATTTTTCTATCCACCTAGGTGGATAAATATTTTTTCTAGCCAGCTATGTGGCTAGGTATATTTTTTATCTACTTAGGTGGATAAGTATTTTTCGAGCCAGCTAGGTGGCTAGGTATATTTTTTATCCACCTAGGTGGATAAATATTTTTCTATCCACCTAGGTGGATAAGTATTTTTCTAGCCACTTAGGTGTCTGATATAGTTTAGGACTTTAAATCCTATTTAGAGTAGGATTTGTTAAAAAAAAAAATTATAAATAGTCTCTTTTCCTAATTTCTTCTATTAATTTATTCTATCTGATTTTTAAGGTTAAGTGGAAGAAGAAAGAGTTCCCAATTCCAAAATTTTTGAGTCAACAGTAATCAACGACTACCAATATAAACAAATGACCACAAGATTGCAGAAAAGGCCCCATGAAGTCAATACCCTATACGACAAACAATTCCACAATTAAAATCGGAAGCGACATCATGTCCCAACGAGACATTGCCTCAGTATGTTGACACCGTATACAAGCCTTGCAAAATTCATGTGTATCCTTGAATAAGGACGGCCAATAGAAACCGGATTGCAAGACCTTAGCACTTGTTTTCTTACCTTCAAAGTGCCCACCACACGCATGAGAGTGGCAAAACGTGAGAATGCTATGAAACTCATCCCCGAGCACACATCGTCAGATAATCTGATCCGAACACACTTTGAACAGATCTGAATCCTCCCAAAAATAGAATCGAATCTTTGAAAAGAAAAGATCCTTAGAGTTCTTATTCCAATGGAAAGGAATCCGGCTGGTAGCTAGATAATTCACAATGGAAGCATACCATGGTACTGATTTAGTAGTGATGGCAAAAAGTTGCTCATCGGGGAACAATTCGTTGATGGGTGTTTCATCGATCGCTCCCTCTACTACAATCCTTGAGAGGTGATTCGCGACAACATTCTCAACTCCTTTCTTATCACAGATTTCAAAGTTAAATTCTTGGAGGAGAAGAATCCACCGAATCAATTTGGGCTTGATGTCCTTCTTGGAGAGTAGGTATTTTAATGCAGAGTGATTGAAAAAAATCACAAATTTGAAATCTAAGAGGTATGACCAAAACTTATCTAAAGCATAAACCACGACAAGCAACTCCTTTTCCGTAGTGGTATAGTTCAATTGAGCATTGGAAAGGGTTTTGTTTGCACAATAAATGACATCCGGAATCTGGTCTACTTTTTGCCCCAAAACTGCACCAATCGCATAATCTGATGCATCGCACATGACCTTAATAGGTAGAGAGTAGTTAGGAGCCTTGATGATAGGAGTGGTGGACAAAAGTTCTTTAAGTTTTAAGAAATCCTCTAGACATGGTTTATCAAAGACAAAAGGGACATCTTATACCAAAAGATGGCATAAGGATCGAGCAATTTTGCTAAAGTTTTTGATGAAACGTCTATAAAAACCAGCATGGCCCAAAAAAGAGCGAATTTGCTTCACCGATGAAGGGGGAGGAGGCAGATTTGCTATCAAATCAACTTTGGCCTTGTCCACACAAATCCCATGATTGGAAACCGCATGCCCCAACACTATACCCTCACGGACCATGAAGTGACTTTTCTCCCAAGTTAGACTAAGTTGGTTTCTTCACACCTTTCAAGGACGAGTTCCAAGTATCAAAGGAAGTGCCAAAGACGGAGAAATCGTTCATGAAAACCTCCAGAAATTTATCCACCATGTTGAAGAAGATCGACATCATGCATCGTTGAAAAGTTGCGGGTGCATTGCACAGTCCGAAAATAATAGTAATCTTGCCCCGCCAATTTCTCAAGGATAGCAAACTCTCCAACTAGTGGTCTCGCGTATAGCAACAATTTCTCCATCGAAACTAGCTCTAATAGTGATACCAGATTTCTTTGGTACCACTTGAGTGGGGCTAGCCCACTTGCTATCCGATATCGGGTAGATAATTCCAGCATCCAAGAGTTTTACTACTTCTTTCATAACTACCTCTCTCATGTTGAGGTTAAGCTTCCGTTGTATCTCCCGAGAAGGACGAGAGTCTTCTTCTAGATGGATATAATGCATGCAAACGGGAGGGTCTATGCCCCTTAAATCAACAACCGACCACTCGATTGCTCTCTTATGTGTTTTTAGAACTTGAATGAGTTTCTCCTCTTGGGCACCATGAGGGTAGAAGATAAAATGCCAGGGAGAGATTCATTCGGTCCCAAAATGCATATTTGAGCATTATGGGTAGTTTTTAAGCTCCAAAGATGAAGGCTCCTCGACCGATGGTTTGACTATGTGACCATTGGAAGGTGGCAATGCTTCAAACCTTGGAATCCAAGGGGCTGAAATCATAGGTTTTGAGAAAGTTGATGTATTGTTGACTTCCTCAAAAGATGACTCAATATCAAGCTCATTCAGCCCCAAATAAAACATGGCTGCTTCTAACGGGTCCTTAGTCACAAGGGTCGGTAATGTTTCCTTAAGACACTCATCAATACAATCTAGGAGAAAGCACTCCTCATCCACCTAAGGGGGCAACTGTTGGGCAGCATTAAATATATTGAGCTTAACCCTCATGTTACCAAATGACACCTCCATCACTCCAGTCCGACAATTAATGCAAGCATTGGCCGTAGCCAAGAAAGGATGCGTAAGAATGACAGGTATGTTGTTAGTAGCATTATGGTTCTGCTGTATATCAAGTACTAAAAAGTCAACAGGAAAGAAAAATTTATCAACTCCTACCAAAATATCCTCGATGAATCCTACCGGTTGCCTTTCCGACCGATCAACTAACTGAAAAGTTACCGATGTCGGTTTTCATTCCCCCAATCCGAGCTCTAAGTACACAGAGTGAGGGAATAAGTTCACACTTGCTCCTAGATCTAGAAGCTCCTGGTTGATGGTGTGGTCACCAATAACACAAGGAATAGTGGGTGCTCCCAGATCTATCCGTTTCTGTGGGTGGTGTTGTTTAGAACGAAATTTATTTGCTCGGTCAAGAAAACCTTTTTAAAAAGGCGAGTTCGAGATCTCCTTTTTATGGTGCATAGGTCTTTCAAAAATTTAGCATAAGTGGGAACTTGCTTAATGACATTTAAAAGTGGGAGATTGATATTCACTTGTTTAAAGGTATCGATCATCTCCTCCGTCCCCACTTTACTTTTATCGATAGGAGAAGGATCACCCAAGGCTTGAGGAAATGGGGCTCTAGGCACATATGGTACCTCAGCTGAAGTCTTGGGTGTTTCTTTCCTTCCTCGGGAGGGACTTCTCGGTGTGAATCCTCTTTTTCATGTTCCTCATTAATCACTACTCTATTGCTCGGCTGCCTATCCTCTTCCGGCATTGGTGGCATGACCACTTTATTGTCTACAACCTTTCCACTCCTTAAGGTCGTAATAACTTGTGCTTGCTCAAGGGGAGAAGTCTTTCTAGTCATAACTTGACCTATAGGCTTGTTCACCGGTTGTGATGGTAACCGCCCTCTTTTCTCTTATTTAATGCGGTAGCTAATTGCACAACCTGGGTTTCTAGCTTAGAAATTGATTGCGTATACGAGTGAAGTAATTGATTTTGTTGTTGCCAACCTTGAAGGGCTATCAATACAGTCTGTTCAAAATTATTACTCCTTTGAGGTCTGAACTGCTGCTGCCCAATGGGCTGCATTGAAGGTTGTGAAAAACCTGGTAGTGATGTATATGTCGGTCGGAATGGCTGATTTGAACCTTGTCTTGTATTATTCCTCCAAGACAAATTTGGGTGATTCCTCCAACCAGTGTTGTACGTGTTGCAGAAACTATTTTCAGCACGTTAGTAGGAATTAGTCACTTTGATGTGCTCTTGTACATACTCGGGGTAAAGAGGGCAGCTTGACATCCGGGTACCTTGTGAGAGGGGCTTTGAAAAATACCACAAGCCTCACTTATTTGAGATGTCGGGTGCGAATTTGCTCCCAACAGACTTGAATTTCTTCTCTAAAGCCTCAACTTTGGTAGAAATATCCATCGTTGGTTTTACTTCATAAAAACCTCCTCGCTTAGGAGGTGTATTCCGTGAAACCTCGGGATCGGTCTTACTCAATGCGGCATGTTGCATCGAGTTCTCGCTTAAGTTCTCAAACAATTCCCAAGCCTCTTCTGTCGTATTTGTAAGGAACGTACCCCCACAAGAAACATCTATCATATGCCGGTTATGCTCTGTCAAACCTTGATAAAAGCTTTGCACTATCTGCCAATTAGGAACCTCGTGATGAGGACACTTACGTAAAAGCTCATTAAGTCGTTCCCAACTCATGGAATTGCTCATTCGGAATTTGATGGAGAGTAGTAATAGCTTTCTAGATTTGGTTTGTCTTACCGATCGGGAAGTATTTAGTAAGGAACTTACTTTGCAACGCTTCCCAATTGGTAATGGAATCCTTAGGCAAAGAATTCAACCATTGTTTGGGCCCTATCCTTAAGTGAAAAAGGAACAACCTCAATCTAGTGGCATCATCCATCCGTGAGTGTAGTTATCTTAAAAACAATGCACACTTCCATAAAGTCGGCCAAGTGTTTATAGGGATCTTTGTGATTAAGCCCATGAAAATTGGGAAGCATTTTAATGAAATTGGGCTTGATCTCGAAGGTCCCATTGCCGGTCAGTGCGGGAAGCAAGATACATGAGGGAGATAAAAGAGCTGAAGGAGTATAATACTCCCTTAAAGTTCTAGCCGCATGCTGATCTTCTTCCGCCATAATCGGTCTAAGTGGAAGAAGAATCGGGCAAATAGTACGGATAAAATTGATAGGGAATCGGGAGGAACGTGAAGAAACGCGATTACACTGACAAGTCCTCTCAATCTCAAGGTCGAGTCGCTCTAGAGATGGAAACTGTGATCTCAACCTTGACATAAACCACTAAACAACTAGAGAAAATAATTTAAACAAAATTTGGAAATAGAGATATATACCTTAGCCTCTCGCGATTATCCCTTGCGAAGCTTCGGTAGACTCGAACCTTGGTTTCCAAATCTGGAAAAATAGAAAATAGTGAGTAGAAAATTACTAATATAGACCTAATTAAAAGACAATAATTCAATAAATCCGTAATACCCGACAGCGGCAGCAAAAACTTAATCATTAAATAATGTAAACCTTGCAAGTGCACAAATTCGTGGAACTAATGCAAGTACTAAGGGTGTCGAACCACAAAGACTATCTGTTTATCTAAATTAAAGTCTTGATTAGAAAATGATTTTAGAAGTAAATCTAACTATAATTATCTAGAAAAAGCAATAAAAACCGATTTGGAAAGCAATAGAGAAAACATTCTAGGATCCCTCTTGATCGTAAATTCGTAATAATTCACATTCTAGGATCCCTCTTGAATTCTGGGTAATAACCTTCTTTCCACTACAAGCTAAATCTAGGTAAAATAATCAGATCCTATTCATAGTCATTAGACTAGTTGGGACGATATAATCCATCTAATCTCTAGGCGATCTAATCTATAAGCACCATTGCATGAAACCAATCAAACTAGACTACAAGTACTAATTCGAAGGTGAATATTCTATTAAATCTAATCCTAATCCCTTCAAGGTGATTATGATTATCAAAAATAGAAATAAAACGCTTTAGGAACATCCACAGAAAAAACAAGTGAATCCCAATCATGCAATCATTACCACAAAAATTCAAACTAGAAAAGAAAATAGAACTTTGAATTAAAACTTATCTTTTGTTTACAAGAGATCCCAAACTTTGAGAACTTGCCACACATCGTGGTTCTGATCATCATCACTGATTCCACCATATAACAATGGTTTACAATTCCCTCAATCTCACAAACTCTCTAAATCTGGAAAACTATAAAACTAAAAGTAGAAAACTTGAAAAATAAAACTGTATCTATTCCTAAGCCTAGGGTCCTTATTTATGGATCCATAAGGCCCTAGTACATTGAGATAAACTAGGAAAGAAGTCCTAAAATAACTCTAATTGCAATTGGAAAGGAAGGAAATCTCGGACTCTCTAAATTTGGAACTATCGACTTCGACCTGCACTTGAAATTCCAATCTTGACCGGTCGAGATTGACTGCTTGTGTGGAACTCGATAGGTCGAGTTTGATCTCGACCAGTCGGTTTTGTATAATCTTCTTCTTTCTGTTCTCTAATCTCGACAGGTCGAGAGGTCGAGATCTGCAGTTTCTTCATATTTCTTCTTGGAATCTCGACCGGTCGAGTTTACATCTCGACCTGTCGGGTTTGACAATTTTCTGGGTTCTTTTCTTCCTTTCTTCTCTTTTCAGCTTTTGTTTCTACTTCTTTCCTTCATCCATCTTTTAACTCTTTTCTTATTTTTGATAATTCAAAACCTCTTGTCCATGAAAGTCAATTAAATGGAAACATTAGTCATCTTTCAAAGGCTAGCAATGCCAAGATCCGGTCCTATAATGTATGGTTTTGAAGGTTGATCAACAGGTATCCTTGCATAATTTTTTGTGACAGAAACTTGTATTAGGTGATACGTTCACACATCGAACAAGTCACACTACCTTTCCCAAGTCTCATTTTTCATGTCTTTGCTTCCTTTTTCTATCAACTGAATTAAAATTCATTTTGACTACTTGTATTAGGTGAATAACAATAGAAGACTGAATACTTAATTTTGACTCTAGTTGAAAAGTTATTCCCTTTCAAGGATGTTTGTTAATTGGTTAATGGAGATTGGTATAACATAAAATGATTTCATGCTCTTGAAGAACTGTGAGCTAGTTGCATGGTTTTCAGTATGGGCTGTAGTTGTATTTAATCTTCTAATATAACTTTTAATTTCTAAGGGACAGTTTGGATAGAGAAAACATTACTAGTCATGAATTTCTGCATTTTTGAAACAAAAATATCATAAAAACATTTGGATGAAAAAAATGCAGTTTTTCAGTAATTACAGAAAATTTGTAAACATGATTTTGTAAGTTTCTATTCATAGTAAATTTTTTACAAGTTGCATTTGGAATTTTCTTTCCTTCTCTCTCAAATTCTTCCCATTTCTTATACGACTCCAATATAGCTCCATAGGAGTGTTAATGTGGTAGGATTGCTGGATGGGTTATTGGGCCTAGCTTGCAATTGATTGGGTCTTGGCGTGGGTTTTATGGCCAACAGGTTGTGTTTGGCCTGAAATTTAGGCGTGATTTAACGACGTGATGGGCTTGGGCCTGAGTAGTAAACCAGTTGAAGTTCAGATTGAGCTGAGTCTGTGTGGGCCGATTAGGATCACTAGGTTATCAGTGGGCTGCCCCAAGCCAAGGCATTTCCAGGACAGGGACGAAGCTTTCATGAGATGGCAATTGGTCGGGCTGACCCTGTAGGCCCAACTATGGCTGCAAATAGGACAGGATGGCCCTATGGTTTCTTGGAGCTTACCAGCAACGAGTTGGGTCTGGGCCTGGGTTTTAGGGCGAACAGATTGAGCTGGATCCGAAATTCAAGCTCAATTAATAAAGGGAATGAGCTTGGGCCTAAACATTGTTACCAAGTCAGAAAAAAATCGGTGAGGCAAAAAAATGAAAGAAACGTGAAAAAATCGGAAAATTCGGAAGTAATGAAAATATTAAAAAATAATATTTTTTTGACAGAAATAAGGAAAATTTCAGAAAAAGTCGTAAAGGACACAAAGCGACAATATCAATGTTGTCTCTTGACTCTTGGCTAGGGTTTAAATAATTTAAGGCTCGTAGGGATTGAATCATTCAAAGGAATCAACACATTAAGGTTGGGAATTAGAAATCAAAATCCCAGCAACAACAACTAGAAGAAAAGATGTTTTAATTTTTTTTATGGGTTTTCAATAGAATAAACCAAACTAAATTAAATTACCTGAAAATAAGAAAAGACAGATAGAAAAGATAGGAAAATCCGAGGAATCGCCCCAAGGAGGATATTGGTTTTACACCAATCCCCACGAGGAAGAAGAATCACTCTTTGGTTGAAAGAATCACTCTCTCAATGAAAACTCAAGTTCTCTAAATTTTGCTCAAAGCAAATCCATTCATTCATTAATCATCAACTTGTTAAAAATGTCATTACAATGCTTTATATAGGAAAATAAAACTGTTGATAATTAAAAAGTGTTCTCGCAAGTGCACGAGTTTTGTGGTGTATAGTATCGGCAAGAACGAGGTCGATCCACATGCAAATCCCGAAAAATCATTATATAAGTTCAATCTTAACCTAGCCAACAATATCTTTTAATGATGATGGAAACAGTAAACCAAACAATTTCAAACTTAGTAAAAAGAGGAATAAAGGGATTAGGAGACTACTTCCCCCATCTTATGATGGATATTCATATAATCAATTCATAGGGTTGAAATGATTAGATGATAAACACACAATCTACTAAAGCTATTCAATGGATTATGGAAGATTCAACATTAAAAACACAATTCTTTCAAAAGGATCTGTTTTTCCAGATCTCAACAGAATAGATATTGAACATTTATTGTATTTGATGTCAACCAAATCACCATAGATAAAAAGATCTATTATCAAGCAATGAGAATCAGATCAAGGAATCTAATCATAAATCATACATCATGGAAGAAGCATGACTAAATCCCATATTTTGATTTATGATTAAATTCCATAGAGTGGCAAGAACAATAATTATTAAAGTTCTACAATTATCTAATCATTTTCCAACCCTAGGTCTAATCTAAGAATATTCCCTTAGATGGGGTTCATTAGCTCTTAAAACCCTAATAGATTAGCCACACATTTCTATGAAAATCATGAAATAAATCTAAATAAAAGATAATAAATGCACTAAAAATTCCCGAGAAGAAGTTGATCCATTGCTCCCAAATATCAAATCAGGTACACTTTAATCTTGATTCACAAAAGCTTTATTCTAATCTAGGGCTGATCCCTAAAGTTAGAAGAAAAATGATAAATAGAAAAAAAAACCAAAAAGAAGTCCCCCAACCCTAATTCATAAAGTTCTATATGGGGGTACCCTCATAACCCTAATATTCTCTTTTTCCCCTTCAAAAATCCTAAAATCATACTTCCATATCCAAGTTCGTAGTCTTAAATCGAACGATCGAGGTCATGAATCGATCGATCGATTCACATCCGAGGGTCTTCACAATTAGTTCTTTTATAATTGATCGATCGATTTTGGCATTTGATCGATCGATTTTCCTCGATGTTTGTGACATCTGCTCTATTGAATGTTCTTTTCCTACGCGCTCTTTCATTACACTCCTTTGTGCTTCAATGTTCAACAAAATCGTCTCTTCTTGCAGTTGCACATTTCTTTCACAAAACTCCGTTAGATAGCTTTCATCGGTTCACAAGATGCGGAGTTGTCCCCCCCTGTCAATTGGAGGCTCTTAGGTCGAACTCGCTTGAGTGAGACTAATTCTTGCTCGGGTGAATATGACCAAAGAGCTATTTCTGGTTCTTTTTCTCCCTCCTTCGCTTTCTCTTATGTTCTTTTCTTCCTTTCTTTGTGCCCTTCTCTGTCTTTCTTTGGATGGGGTCTTCTCACATGGTTCATGCGTGTCTAATCGGTTGATGTTTCCATCTAATAAGCACTTGGTCTCATGAACAATTGATCTTCAGTGATGAGGTAGCGGAGGAAGAGTTTATTGTAGTGTGAAAATCTTTATCATTTGTTGGCATATTTTCGAGAAATAATTCCAAGATATTTCACTTCAAGACATGAGGCATTATAGGGTAGCGGTGGAATGATTTGAGCTCCTTGCTTTGTCTCTCTGATCGACTGTAGTTTCATTTCTTTTAACAAAGTTTTTTTTTTTTTTTTTTTTTGAAACGGTAACAAAGGATACATTAAAAACAAAAGGATTAGGAATTACATACCTTAGTGGGTAGTAAGGAACTACCCAAAAGCAAAGCAAAACCCCTAAAATACTCACCCCATGAGCCAAAGCAGGTCCGAAACGCAGAGCAGTTCCCCATTGCAACCCAGCTGAACCAGAACCCCTACGGGCAACAGTCCTCCCAGAGTATTAAGAAGTGTTGAAGATCTACCTTGAAATCAGCCATCTTACTTGCGTTCCAGCTGACCACCAGGTCTCTAATATCCCGGATAACCAATGAGAACGGTTTAGCCTTTCGCCTGAAGATTCTGTTGTTTATTTCCACCCAGATAGCTCAAAACACCGCATACACCGTTAGCGGCCATAACTCTTTCCTCGGGTCTTCCACTTTCATTTCTTTCCACATTTCCATCATGTGGGTAGGCTAAAAAGGAAGAACCCATTCAACCTTATATAGCTTAAAAATCTTGTGCCAAATGGACCGTGCGTAAGAACAATGAAGGAGAATGTGGGCCACTGATTCTCTTCCCCTCATACATAGCAAACATTTGTTACTTTCCGGGATTTCTTCTCATACATAGCAAACATTTGTTACTTTCCGGGATTTCTTCTTATCAACTGGTCGCGAGTTAGAATTCTCTCTTGGGTAACCAACCATGCGAAAAACTTTATCTTAGGCGGCATCCTAACCCTCCAAAAATTGAACCACCTTTCGTTCTCCGTATGAATTCTATCACGCATCAACAGCTGATTATAAAGAGATCTAACCGTAAAATTCCCTTTGGCAGAGTATTTCCAAAGCCTCAGGTCTCTATCAGCCGAGTTGGGAGTAATCCCCCCCAAGACTCTCATCAAGTTTTGATACTCCTCCACTTCCCACTCCCTCAGTTGTCGTCTAAGAATGACATTCCACACCAGATTCCCTTTGGAAGAATGCACAAAATTGTTGATTACGACATCCTTCGAGTCGGAGAGCATAATTATTGTGGGGTAAGTCGGATGTAAGGGTTGATCCCCAGTCCAAACGTCCTTCCAGAATCTAATCCTCCGGCCATCGCCCCAACTGAATTTGGTGCCCTCAGCCACATCCTGTCTACATCCTTTCACAGTCGTCCACCAAGGTGACAACTGGTTGGAGTTTGAAAAGATGGTCATATCGTCTTCACGCGATCCGTATTTGGTGGAGACAATTTGCCACCATAATTTGTTTTTGTCCCCCTCATCACCCAATCTCCATAGCCACATTGCTAACAGGGCTTTGTTGACTAATTTTAGTTTTCTGATTCCCAAATCCCCATATTCCTTCGTATCATAGCACTATTCCCATTTGACTAAATAAAGCTTCTTTTGGTCCCCTGATCTTTCCCATAGAAAATCCCTGATAATTTTCTCCGGCTTCTTTGTGACGCATGAAGGAGCCAGGAGAAGGGACATCATGAAGACTGGTATGGACGCGAAGGTTGATTTTATTAAGGTAAGCCTTCCCATGTTGCTAAGTAGTTTACTCTTCCAAGTAGCAAGTCTTCTTTGAAACCGCTGAACCACCGAGTCCCATATTCGTACCCTGCACCTTTCGAAATAATAAAGATGATAATGGGTTGCCTTGTTGCAGCCCCTTTTGACTCCGAAAGTAACCATGAGGAATCTCGTTGATGAGAACCGAAAACCGAACCGACACATAACATCCTTTCATCCATTTTCTCCACTTGATCCCGAAACCCATTCTTTGGAGAATGTAATCAAGGAACACCCATTGGACCCTATCATAAGCTTTCTCCATATCAATCTTGAAAATCCATACCTTATCATTTCGCTTTTTAACGGAGTCTATCGTTTCCTCCATCGATATCGCAATGTCCATAAGCTGTCTACCCTGGATGAAAGCCCCTTACACATTTGAGATAAGCTATCTGATAACCTTCTTGAGTCGGTTTGCCAACACTTAAGCAAAAATCTTGTACGCACACCCTATGAGACTTATCGGTCTATACTCTGCCATGATAGTTGGCCCACCACACTTCGGAATGAGAGCTATGAAGGTGGAGTTCAAACTCTTGACCACTCTACCTGTCTAGTGAAATTTGCCAATCATGGCCATAAAATCGACACGCTGAGTCTCCCAGCACGTCTTGAAAGATTCCGCAGTGAATCCGTCTGGTCCCGGGGATTTGTTGGTTCCCAAGCTATCCAAGGCCTTCCTAACCTTGTCTTCCCCAAACCCCGTTTCCAGATCCGCGGTTGTCCCCGGATTAATTGTGTGAAAAGGAATTTCGTCCATGCGAGGTTTGAGCATCTCCTCAGTGTCATAAAGATGCTCATAAAATTTCACAATTTTGTTCTGGATATTGATAGGGTCAGCATGCACAACCCCCCTCATTATTGATCATGGTGGATATACAGTTTTTCCTTCTCCCGTTGGCAGCTGAGTGAAAGAATTTAGTGTTCTCGTCTCCTTCCCGCAACTAGTGTGCTTTAGATTTTTGTCCCCACAATTGCTCCTCCTCCATAACAAGCCGTTTGTATTCCATCTTTAGAGCCGCTCTGATCTCTCTTTCATCATCCGATAGCCTAGTTGTTTCTTCCACTCTGTCTAGACCCACAATCTTTGCCAAAATGTTATCTTTCTTCAACGAAAAATTCCCAAAACTGTCCTTGTTCCATTCCTTTATCTTGGATTTCAGGTTCTTAATTTTCGATGTGATGCATATCCCGATGTGCCGTTAAGGTTCCACCATTCGTGAATCTTTTGTTTGAGATCATCGTTTTGCAACCAAGCATTATTGAATCTGAGCGAGCTCGGGCGCAATCCATCCCTTATAGAATCAGTGGTAGATAGAATAATCGGTCTGTGGTCAGAGATGGTAGTAGTCCATAGATGGACTATTGGATCAATAACCACCTCTAAAAACTCCACCCCACAAAGGAACCTATCCAACCTGCACATGATATGATTGTCCTGTCCATTGGTCCACCTAAATCTTCCCCCAAACATCCCTAGATCAAAGAGAGCGCCTTGTGAGATACATTTCGTGAATAACTCCATCGCCAAGATATCAATAGGTCAAGAGTTTTTCTCCTCCTCGCTCAAAAGGGCGTTGAAATCCTCCCTATACAAACAGGAGAATCCCATTTGCTAATAACAACACTTAATTCGAAGAAAAACTCCTTTCTAAGCCTGTTATCGTTAGGTCCGTAAACAGTAATAGCAACCCACTCCTTTCCGTTCCTGCAATCTTGGATCCGCGCCTCCACCATGTAATCTCCGATCTCCAAATCCAACAGTTTAAAACAGTTGGAGTTCGAAGCCAACAAAGTACCACCTATTGTTCCTTCCGCTTCCAAAGCCAACCACTCCCAAGTATTCACGGCCAAAACGGATCGGATCGATGTCGCATTCACCTCCCCCCATTTGGTTTCCTGTAACCCAATCACCTCTTGTTTCTGGCTTTTAATGAAGGATTTAATCAGTGCCCTTTTATCCTTGTCTCCCAAACCCCGAACATTCCAGCTTAAGAACTTCATAACTAAAATGAAAACTGCGAGAACCCAAAGCCCGACAAGAAGACGCACCACTAAGCAATCCCTGCATGTGGGGATCCTTTTGTGTACCTCGTATTCATCTGTCCCTTCCTTAATCTCGAGTAATATAGACCCCATCTCAATCTAACTCGGTTCTTTCTCCCTTTCAGCCTTTCAGCCTTTGCTAATTGTTTCCCCCTTTCGAGAATATTCCCATAAGCTTCAGTAACCTTTTGGTGTTATGGCTTTAATGTGAAAAAAAAGTTGGCGACCTTCTCATGAGGATCACCCCTACAAAAATTCGCATCCTAAGGGGAAATTAATGATAAGATCGAGAATCACTGGTTGGAGAAACCTCCTAGAGGGAATGTAAAATTTACTCATTAGGAAAAAATTTGCAGATAGACTAGCTAAGGAAGTTCTAAAATTGCCTATATGTATGTTCCTTTTGAATTAGACTCTATGTTGGTTTTCTATAGCTTAAGTAACCCCGAATAGATGGGACAAGGCTGTGACTTTGATGATGATGATGTTGGTTTTCTATGGTTAGGATTGCTTGTCCTATGCGTCGTTGGTATCAATTCCTTTATGATGTAAGAGATATTTGTTGCTCTCCTCCACAAAGAGATCGATATTTTGTGAGATAGTTAATAACATTTAAATTATACTTTAATTATGTGAGAATTTACTCACTTATGACCATGACAGATAATTGTTACAATAAATTTATTTTCGTATTATGCAGTTTGAGATTCTCAAACTGTCGGAGAAACTAACAATACCATTGGTACCAGAAATTATTTCTTCAACCATACCTTTTATGGGTACACCATAAAACACTCGCACTTCTTTAGCTCAACAGAAACACACCAATCCAATACTTAAAAACATTGTGATGCGGGACGGGACGCACGCTAACCCTAAAATAAAATAAATCCCGCATGATAGGGGTTAGGGTTCTCAATCTTCAATTAGAACAAAAAAAAAAAAAAAGATAGAAAATCTTCAGATTCGCTCCAAAGAGGGATCCAAGGCTTCAAGCCAAGGGTTCCAAGGTTTCACAGCAAGTCGTACGAGAAATGAAAATTCACACCTCAGGTTTTGAAAGATTACTCTTTCGTTGAAAACTCTTCACAAGTCTTCTAGGGTTTGCACAAAAGCAAGCTCACCATTTTTCTTCATTAATCATCAACCTCTTACAATGCTTTTAAGGACCTTATATAGTAGGCCTCAAAAGAAGAAAACCCTAAAACATTAAAGCACGAAAATGATAAGTTTGCCTAAGAAAACTAAAATTTCGTCTTTTGGCCGATCTCACTTACGCAACGATTCAATCGATCGATTCTGAAATCGATTGATCGATTTATAAATTTATAAATCGCTCAGGTCTCGGTTCACATTCGATTGATCGGAAATTTGGAATCGATCAATCGATTGAGAAAAGAAATTCGCCAAATCTCATATGCCTCTGTTCTCAATCGATTAATCGAGTATCTGGATCGACTGATCGACTGACACACACCCCAATTCTACTTCAGTGCCATTTAAAAGCCCATTTATGGGTTCACTTCTTCCTTGTTGACTTTCTTCGTTTGACCCGGTCATGATACAAACATGTGGATTTAAATTTCGCATCAATTCCCTCTACTTTGAAAAAGGTCAACCTCAAACTTTGGCCGACATTGATAGACGTTATCAAGTATTTTTGCTCTTCATCGACCTCAGATTTTCCAACGCTTTCGGGCTCGGTAGGGCCTAAACCTGGTGCTTGTGCTTGAACGACCTCGGGCTCTTCAACAGTTTCGGGCTCGGTAGGGCCTATCACGGATGCTTGTGCTTCAATGACCTCGGGCTCTTCGACGGTTTCGGGATCTGCAACGGTCTCATCAACCGGTATGGGCTCTTCAGTCAGATGTTGTTCAGGTACAAGATTAATACGAATAACTGTATCTACTTGAGCAATGGGCTCTATTGGTTCTTCCATAGGCATAGAGGTATTCGGATTCACCGTGGGTTCAGTGTCTTCTACCGGTATAGGGACTTTCACGGGCGTAGGTAGAGGAATTTTAACCTGTAGAGGTCCTCTCACGGGTACTGATGGGGATGAAGCTTGTAATCTTCAGTCTTAAAGCTTGAATCACCTTTAATATGTCTTCGAATAAATCGTGAATAAAAGCTTTGATAAGTGTCGTACTGATATTTTCATGCCATGCAACCACTAACAGACGCGACCTTAGCAACTCGCAGTAAACGTTGTTAAGAAGCACCATATGTTTGAATCATGGAACCATGTTGATCAGATGACCTACCTTTCTCCTCACACCATAGTTTTTCCACCATCGCCATCTTTTGACGCACAATCGGAATGTTCCACCGTTTCATGAATGTTCTCATGGAAACCATGTAATTGTTCAAATCACGAAGGGCTTCGAGAACTTGATCTATACTCATGATTCTCCAATCAACTTGCTGAGGGTTTGAACCGCTTTGATATCAAACTGATGCGGGGTAGCACGCACGCTAACCCTAAAATATCATGAATCTCGCACGATAGGAGTTTAGGGTTTTCAATCTTCAATTAGAACAAAAAAAATAAAAGAATAAGATAGAAGATCTTTAGATTCGCTCCAAAGAGGGATCCAAGGATTCATGCCAAGGGTTTCAAGGCTTCACACCAAGGCTGTACGCAGGCTTCACACCAAGTCGCACGAGAAATGAAGATTCACTCCTCAAGTTTTGAAAGATTCAGTCTTTCGGTTGAAAATACTTCACAAGTCTTCTAGGGTTTGCACAAAAGCAAGCTCTCCATTTTTTTTGTCCATTAATCATCAACCTCTTTCAATGCTTATAAGGACCTTATATAGTAGGTGAAGAAAACCCTAAAACAATAAAGCACGAAAATGACAAGTTTGCCCAAGAAAACTAAAATTCCGTCTTTTGGCGGATCTCACTTACGCGAAAAATCGATCGATCGATTTATAAATTTATAAATCGCTTAGGTCTTGGTTCACATTTGATCGATCAAAAATTTGGAATCGATCGATTGACTGAGAAAAAGAAATTCGCCAAATCTCAAAAGCCTCTGTCCTCAATCGATCAATCGATTGACTGCCCATACATTCTTAAAACAACCATATGTAAATAGGAATTTCAGATCTGATTTTGAAACATGGGTTGTTGGGTACAATGTTGGCCCACATGAGTGGTCTTATGGGAAGTTCTGTGATGCACATTTAATCGTTGAGTTTCAAACCTTCAAGGAGGGACTCATTACACCCTTTTGAAATAAATTACACAGTTCCCTAACAGAAATCGGATCTACCATGGGTCAAAATGCCGGGTATCCAATACGTATCGTCCGAGTTCAAAACCGATACGTATCAGACGATACGTATCGGAATAGTAAAATATTGGACGATACATTGAATGTATCGTCCGAGCATATGTATACAAAATGGGCGATACAATACATTGAATGTACTGTATCGTCCCAGTCCAAAACCGATATGTATCGTCCGATACGTATCGGTATCGGATGAAATTTTGACCCATGGGATCTACAATAGTAAAGTATAAAACAAATTCAGCTTCACACAATCTTCATTAATTCACTCCATACACCATCACAGCTTGTGTAGATCACCAGCTTTGGCACTTATTGACATCAGTCATAGGACTAAATAAAAAACATCCGAGCAAGTAAAAAAGGCTCCCTATTAATGATTTAAGGTTTCAAAAAAGGTTAAATGGAATAAAAGGAGATAATATCAAATTTAATATGGGCTATAATCATGATTGTCAAGGCTACGCTATAGTCTCGCTATGGCCTTGCCATGGCGAATGGCGATAGGAAACGACATATATAACCAAATAACCATAATAGCTAAATAGCAACGCCATAGTAGAATAACATTATGACATCGTTATACACACTATTTTATTTTTTAGATAATAACGTATAATACTTATAAGTTATGACATTTTTATAGTATATAAGTTACAAAAGTTAACTTACAAGTCACAAAACGTCAACTTTTTAGTTACAAAATCCTCGATTCTCTCTTTCTCTCTCGTCACAACGGCTACCAACACCAGCATTGCCGAAACCTCAGCATCGGCGGCACTACTGTATGCGTACTTAATATTTCATATTTTTTAATATTCTATATTTGTTGATATTTCATATTTATTTATTTATACTTACCATGTTTCAAATTTGTTGATGTTCCATATTTGATTTGTATTTATTGATATTTGTTTATTCCTAGAACATGGAATCCTCAATATTAGAATCAAAGTATGATGCTTTAGTAGCTGAATTTTTTTCTTCCTATATTTTATTCATATACAAAAAAAAAGAAAAAAAAAAGAATACTACTAATTGATAGATAAAATAATTTTTTTTAAAAATTACAATAATAAATAACCTTGCCATGACTTCGCTATGGCCACGCTATGGTATAGCGAGCCTCTTCGTTATGACCTCGCCACACCGCCTTAACTACCTTGGCTACAATTGTATAAGATGTGATCAAAGTGGCTTTTATACAGTTATGCTATAATATTAATCGAAGGTTGAAGAAAAATAATCAACATAGAAAAGTAGAAGAATAAGATATCACAGTTTCTTGAACCACAGAAATACAGAAATTAGGATACTGTTTTGTTACTCTGGTTATGTATATGTGCTTCCAACAGGCCTATTACACCATTCTTTTTGTCTCAAACTATCAATTTCAACCGTGAATGGCGGAGATGAAGTTTTTACATTAACATTCAATTTGAAACATTACTTGGATTTGCAATATGACCCGCCATCGTGACTTGGTGGGATTCTTACAGCTGGCTGTCAACCTGACAATAAGTCGATAACTGCCCTCCTTTTTCATCCTGGCTTGAGACCTGTACAGGCAGAGTTGAACAATCCGAAGTTGATGATTATTCAGTTTGAAACGTTATCTCTACGTATTATTTTCATTTAACATTCCAATTGAAGCATTACCTCAGCTGAGTTCTAGAGTTTTGAATGTGTGCTTCATATTATGGTAATTTGCTGTTTCTAAAGTGTGACATTTGTTTTTATTTGCAAACTGCCAAACTAATAGTTAATGAATGACAATTTGAAATATAAATCTGTTCAAATTACTTCTATTTCGATCTGTCTATAGAGAGTATGTCACCACGCTCAGTGCTCATACCATGCAGGTACTTATCGAAGCAGTAGAGAACCATATGCCCCAAGTAATTGTAATTGATGAAATTGGCACTAAACTTGAAGCAATGGCTGCAAGTACAATTGCTCAGCGTGGAATTCAGCTTGTTGCCACTGCTCATGGAGTAACCATAGAGAACTTGACAATGAATCCTTCTTTAGAGATGCTTGTTGGAGGGATACAGGTAAGAAAAAATGTATTCATTTTGCATATATTTTCAACTATGTTAAATTTTTGCTGACATGTTTTCTCCTTCATAATAAGAGAAGTCAACTGACTACTCAAATTTGGTATGATTGTCCATCAATGAATTCAAAAGAAAATCACAAATTCATGGCG